>VXAZ01005708.1:385106-678995 GCA_013399875.1 Gymnorhina tibicen | reverse complement strand
TAAACATTCTGTGAATGAAGTTGATGCTTCCGTGGAATATATTAATATATTACTGTATATCCACATTTTCATGGAATGGTACAGTGGGAGACTGAGCAAACACTCTTCTGGCAACTTAGTGGAACAACTAAAAAGCTTTGCATGCTTGCTTCTTTAAGCTGCTTTTTTCTTTAGTGAATACAGTAGTCTATATTTGATGAAAAGAAAAAGTAACCATCACCATTTACTCCCAATTCCCAGGAGAACTGTTAACAAGCTATTGGGCTTCCTGTCAATGGTAACTAAATCTAACTCATGCCAGACAATAGAACAGCTACCAAGGGATTATCCTGTTGCCCTTTGAGTATGGTGGATAGTAATCATTCGTCATTTGTAATCTTGTGTCCTTTTGCAGATCCCTAAAATATGTTGGATTATGATGTTGAAACAAATGTTGATGGAATGCTTGTCTTTTCCAGTCAACTCTGAATACATATAGTACGGTCTCAAGATGTTAAGAGTGTTGCAGTCTGTCTGACCCCCTTTGCAGGAGTAGTATAGTGTGTTAATCAGATCTGCTTTGATGTGATCCGTATCAATGGACAGGTTTGGAAAAACCTCGATGTAAGCAGTCAGTGTTACTGGTGATTTATTTTGCTTTTTTGACCCTCTAGGATCCCCATTCACTTGTAAAGTATACTTTATTTGGCCTAATGTTTTCTAGATGTAAAGAAAATGGTATTTTTAAAAAAAAAAAAATCTAGAAATTCAATCCTTTATGCACCAAAGTTGGCTTTGAAAAGGAAAGTAAAATCATTTTCTTGCTTAATAAGCAAGAAGCCGTGGATTTTTTTTAACTGACAAATAGAGATGCGTCTAACCTGTTAGTCTTTGTATGGAGACAAAAATGTTGCATATAGATAATAGGACATTGCTTGTAAATATTTCAGCAGATTTGTAATATATTTTTATATTATGAAATGTACTGTAGATGTTTTTCTAGAGGCATGAAAGTTAAAATGTATATATTATGGTAGAAATAATATTGAAGGATATTGTAATTCACTAGTGCTGCCAGAAGAATTGTTTAAAAAAAGCACCTTCCTTAACAGTAAAAAAAACCTTCTTTTACATACCTAAGGGACTATATACTACTGTTAGTATCTGTTGTAAGAACAAAAATACATTGAACATCCTTCCCAGAAGTCTTAGAGGGATGAATAGTACCCATAATTAATTCATGGCGCTCCTTTCTAATAGTGAACACAGAATTAGTTTTTTCCTTACTGTAGGAAGGAACTAATATGTAAAATTTGTATGGATATATGCAGTCAAACTGCAGAGTTAGTCCTCCTTATTGGGGAGGAATTTACTACAGTGAAACTAATAACCAGCAGTTTTTACACTAAATTTTTATTAAATAGATTAAGACTTAAAGTAACCCTTTGGTTGCAGAAGTGAGCATATCCTAATGTAATACAAATGCATTCTGCATTGGTACTGACACGAGTCTTGCTTAGCTCCAGTGGGTTAAAAATGTTACTTATATACACAAAAAAATAATCTTATCAACGTATGAAGTGCAGATTAAAAGCACCACTAATATAAGATGTTCTGGAATGGTTGTTTAATAAGGGTATTATTCATAAAATCTGTAGTGATGTGACTTTATTTTTGGAAAAAAATGCAGTGTTTTGGTTTTTTATTTTTTTGCTTGAGCACTTCACCTACTGCTTTTTCTGTACCTATAAAGTAATCCGTAATCTTTGTTTCTTTTTTTTTGAATTTGTTATAAAATTGCCAAATAGAAGTGTTTCAGATATAGTTTGTATTTGTATTTTTTTAATTTTATTGCTTCATGAGTTTCTTGTAAGTCATTTATAATTGACAGATGATTGTAGACCTTGCCTGAGTATTTTTTCTAATAAAACAAAGCAAACAAACCTCATAAGCTTCAAAATTGTAAGTTTTCAATTAAGTTTTCAAAAACAAATACAAAAATTACTATTTCCTCTGTAAGTTGCAACACACACCTTTACAGAACGGGGAGTTCATGGATTCAAGTCATGTGGTGTTCATGTAAAATGTGACTTTTCCTGGGTTTGAGAAAACTATTATCTGGTGTTCTCGTGGTAGAGTTTCTGCTTTGGAAGGAACAATCAGTTTAAATAACAAACATCTGTGAAGAAATAGATACATTGGAGTTAAATAAACTTTCCATAATAGTCGAAAGGTAAGTGGACTTTTGGCTGACTTTTTACCTTGAAGTTATCAAAGTGAATTGCTAAAACTATTTATGCTTGAAAGTTACTTGCATTCTACAAATTTTGGAATTACTTGGTGGTGTTTTGTTTCAAAGGACAGTCCTGTTCTCTAAAGCTCTGCTGCAGTTTTTGTGTGTGCCCCGGGTAGATTTCACTCGTGTTGGAATGCCAGGTCCGTGGAACTGGCACAGTGTGCTGGGGAGTGCTGATCACTTTGTTCTGAAAATAATCTTATTCTTACTCTTGAGAAGTGTTTATGAAATAATTGGCCTCTCCCCTTTTAAGTAATTCCATGTGCTTTGTTTTGGGATGTTTGGGATGTAACATTCAAAGGTTTCTCCCTGTCTTTCTCAAGAACATTTTTTTAATGTTAGGTTTTTGAGACATTTACAGATTGCATTCCCTCCCAGCTTGAGTGTTTACTTTCTTTGTAGGGAAATGTCAGCTCCTTGAAAGTCACACTTTTCAGGAGTTGCAGTGCACACAAATACCGTGTTCAAAATCACATTCTTTCGGAATGGGTTGGCTTGAATTTTACAGTTTTCTAAAATGGAATATCAGGATTTTGGAGTGAGGGATGGTGTTTTGGGATCGAAGACCAGCTCTGCCTGTTGCTTAAGTGGATGGAAATTCTTGTCTGGGAAAACTTGCTGGCATTTGGGCATAGCACACAGCTGATTGTTTGAAACTAGATCTTACTATGTTTGCTAAAGCACCTTAATAATCTGTTTTTTAAAGACAGAGCAGAAACAGATCAGTATTTTTCTTACGCTTACTTTGCGTAGAATTTTCTCAAATTACTGTGAGTCTTTCCGATTTTGGCCAAATTGTGCAATAGGTTGCACTATATTTTTCTTCTATAGTCCATGAAGTAATTATAGCAGTCATTTCAGTTTGAATTGCACATTAATTCTGGACTAGCTTCATTTGGGATCAAACAAGTGAGTTGTGTTCAAACATGCGTTGTTTGTAATAATAGAAATTCTGGTTGATTTCTGTTCCCTTCAGCTTTTCGGTACCGTGTATGAATTAATTAGTGCAGAAAACTGGTCTTGTTTAATACTTCAGTCTGAAATTGATGATTTATTCTCACTTAATGCTTTCTCTTGCCTTGACATTTTAAATTTGTAAATGAACCTATCTGAAGTATTCCTCTTGTCATATTAATGTATGACAAGTACAACAGTAGATGAAAATCGTATAATAGGAAAGTTGGCTTGTAAAAAAGCAGCTGAATCTGTGGCTCTTTCAGCCATTGGTGTTTATTTATTCCAAGCAAAGATTATCCTGGTGAACTCTGTTGAATCAACTTTTAATAAAAGTTCTGTATTTTGTTTTGGGGGAGGGGGAGATAAGCACCACCTGCACTGCTGTTTTGAGCAACACAAAAACTTGTATTGCAACCTCAAAGTAGTTTAATTTCTAATTTCTGAAATCATTTAAAAATAGATACCAGTTCTGATATAAAGCAGCTTACTGTCCTTTTCAGGGGTGATGGCAGAATTGGGAGTCACCTGTTGTTATTCACAAGGCTCCTGGTGCTGAGCTGTCCTGTTGGAGCTCATGGACTGACTCAGCCCAGTAGTTGATGTTATCTTGGGTGCAGACTTGGAATAAGAAGGGAAAAAGGAGATGCTGCTTGTGAGTTTGGTGGCTGTTGGAAGGTTGAGAGTTCATAATACTGTGCTCAGCTCTAGACTGGAAGGAACAGTGACCTAGAGATCTCTTCTAAGGCTCTATGCTTAATTTTTTAATTTTCTGTTGTCCTGTATTTTAAAAAAGAAAAGCAGTGTTTCGGTCTAGCCTGTTGTTTTGGTCCAGTGCTGTTTTGCTGCCAGCTATGCATCAAGTTTCTCGTTTCCCCTTCTCTCCCACATACATCCATGCACTTATCTCTAACTCTTACCTAGAGAAGAGTTAAAATCGGCATGTGTCCGATGTCGTAATGTAACTTACAGTGGAGTAAGGAAATGTAGTTCTAAGAGTAAAGAGAATAAAATTGTGTTGATTGCATACAAAAAGTGGGCTGTTGGTTGTCAGCCAGTTACGGATAAATTCAAGTCCTGCAGTTGTTTGTGAAGATTAATACGCTGTGATTGATGCTATGTTATTTGTTTTTCCTATTTCTAAAACTGGCCCTTTGAACTTTTGTAAATCCTCCTCGGTAGTAAAGTAACAAATACTAAGTAATATGATAAATCTGTTTATTTCATCCCAAATGAGAGATAATTGCTGATAACATCCCCTTGGCTTGGCTCGTGTACAGGAGATTTGAGTCCTGTCTGTTGGATGCTGTTCAAAAGAATTGTCAGATTTTAATATCCTTTCGTCTTGGTGTTTTGCCTGTGTTTGTAGTCTCAGTGGAGGATGAGAGATCCCCACAAAGATTTACTGTGAAGAACTGCCTGTGATTTGAGACAGTCAGTAGCCCTTCTGACTAATCAAGGGAAGCCAGGGCAAGACTGAGAAAAAGATAAACTTGGAGACTTTGTGAAATGATAAAAGAATATGCCTTTGGTCAGTTGGGTCAGCTGCCCTGATTCTGTTGTGGGCACCCCCAGCCCACTCCCTGGCAGGGCAGCATGAGAAGCCAGCAAGTCCTTGACTTGGTCTAAGTTCTCCTCAGCAAAAACTAAAAGATCAGTGTGATACCAGCACATTTGTCATCCTAAATCCAAACCAGCACTGTACCAGCTACTAGGACGAAAATGAACTCCATCCCACCTGAAAACCAGGACATAGTACTAGAGATTTAATGCCCCCATCTAGACTCTGAGATCTGCTTTTTCTCAGTGTCATTGCTCAGTCATGGTTTTTGGCTTGTTTCATCCACATCGTGTCTAAGCTCCTGTGGCTCAGTGGGATTTGCACAGACATACGGAGTCTGACCAATGCCTCGTTGAGTTTAGGAGGACGTTGTTATGGATATTTGATATGTCTACCTCTGTTCAAATCTGTTGTCTGAAACCCAGATTGTGAAATCAGGGGGAATGGAACATGGTGTTGCTCATGATTCATTTAAGCCAAAATGCTCAACATGAGCCACTTAAACGTGTCTAGGCACTGAAATATATGTTTGGATTTATATAATATCAAGGCCAAAAAAATAGTGAATGTATTGTTTTGGGAGCAAAGCCTTGGAATGTGAGATTAAAGACTGCCCCTAAGCAATAAAGGCATTTCAAACAGTTTTAATTTTAAACACTTTGCAGCTTTTACTTCCTAGTGAATATGAGGCAGGGGCTTGGACTCTGCTTGCTTTTTCATTCATGTCATAAATATTCTCTCCTAGAGCATGGAAAATAAGTCAATTACACTTAAAACTGTTTATTGCAGAGCAGATGTGTGCATACAGCAACTGTAACTGAAAGCCCAAGTATTTAATTAGCAGTTGCCTGCAGCTGGATTCTTTCTTCTTAAACAAGTGAGGAGGTAGGAAAGCAGAAAAGGATGTCAGGAGACATTCTGCTGACAATGAGCAAGTTCATGTGTAATTACTTATTAAAAATTTTCCTCTGCCTCTGTGCTTGGAGTCACCATGTGGTGTTGCTGCCTTTTCACTGTGCTGTGCAGTCATCCGTGAATTCTGTGTCCTCGCTGGCCAGGCACCTGTGCTGCCTCATTCAAGTAACATTTGATGGAGTTGTATGGCCTTAAGAATGGAGGATCATAGATCTGACAGTTTTTTAATCATCCTGTGCTTATCTGCTGGTTTTGTTATAGCTGTTCCCTCTCAACAGTTGTTGAGAGTTTGCCATCGATTTGGAGACTGAAGATTTACGTTACAGTCAGAGCTCAGAGTCTGGAAGGACTTTCCTCGTGGGTAGAGCTGTATGGATTTGCTGCTGGAGATGTAACATAGGCTCTGTAGGTCAAATCCATGGTGGTGGTAGTTCTTTGTGTGTTTTACATCTCCCTGACTAGTTACAAATAGCTTTTAAAATGGGCAGATGCAGATAAATGTTGCTTGTATGTTGTCAAAATTTCAAAGACCTGCTTTGTGGGTAAAAGGTGGCCTCTGTCTAAAACTAAACCACATATCTTGTTGTTCAGAAGTGAACTGCTGTGGAGAAAAGGTGCAAACAAAAGCTTACCTTGGTTGATGCCTCATCTTGGTAATTACAACAAGCTGTACAAACTGCTCATAGTAGTTACTGATGTATTTATCTCCTTGGACTCCTCTTTTTTTTTCTTCTTCTTGGCTAAAATATTTGTTAATTTTAGTCTTAGAAGGTATTTCATCGTTTAGTAGCTATTACATGCATTCCAATTGGAGCTGATTCCAGCAGTAGAGGATTCAAAGACATTTTAAGCTAGAAGATAGTAAATATCCAGTAAATACGAAGACATGCAGCCACACACTGTGCAGAAAGTTACAGAAAGTACGAATGATGTTCCTGTCCCACCCCACTGTTCTCCCAGGTGCTCAGATCCCACACCTCACAGTACATTTCCACTGTGTGTGTGTTTTAGGATCAAATCTAATTTCTGAGCAGTCTGTAACCAAAAGGTGGCAGCAGCCTACCACAGGAAACTGTGCAGAAGTTAATACATCACTTGGTGCTGAGGCTGCTGACCGTGTTTAGTTGCTTTTCTAAACCAGCCTCCTTGTGTGCAGTTTGGCTTGTTGATACAGGATGCACTTGTGTACTAACAATTACCTACAGCTCTCCTCACTGCTTTTCCGGTTGGTCTGTGTCTCTCAGATGTTGCAGAGGAGAAGAGAAACTGCCTTATCTTTTAATAAAGCTGATTCCTAAGACTGAAAATTCTTGAAATAAGTATTTTATTACCCAAGTACTGAAAAGATTGAACATGATCACATTTTGTAAGATGTGGCTGGGTAATTTATGGTGCTTGGGCACTTTCTTCTCTAATTACCTTTTCTTTGGCAGTGATGCCCACTGGCATCACTTTTGACCACCTGATCATTTTCCTAAAGGGGCATGACAGGAATTCTGTATTTTTTGTCCAAGTCGGTTGCATGTCACATGTAATTGTTTAGGTAATCAGATTATTGGTGTTTGGGTTTTTTTTCCTCCTGAAATGAAAAATTGGGCAATTTCAGCATGAACTAAAAACAAACCCAAACCAAACAACTTTCATGTTCCTGTAAATTGCAAAGCATTTCAAATTACTATCCACTTCATGAAAAATGCTGCTGGAATCAGAACCACGGTTTCTTCTTTTTCTGAGTAACCCTTTCACAGGAAACTAAGGTTTTTGTCCGTAAAATGTGTAACCATGTACAAGGCAGGATTAAAGCAAACTTTATAAACTCACAGCTGCAGTTGCCCTTAGAATTGTCCAGTATTATTTGTAGAACTCTGAAGAAACTCCTTTTTCCAAAAAGTGGTGTTATTTGGTTTGCTTTCTGCTGTGTTTCTTGAGTGGTGTGAGGTCCCTAATGGCTTTTGATGCCCCAAAACTTTTCTGTGCATCTGCTGTTTCGTAGCAGTGACCTACATAACCTTTATCCTCCAGTAAATGAAAGACGGTGGGATGTGGTTCTGTTCCCAGTAAGAAAGGGAATTGGTGCAGGATAATGCAGGGAACAGAGCTGCTGGCATGCCCAGGGAAGTGGGTGAGTCGCCATCCCTGGAGGTGTTCACAAAACTTGGATGTCTTACTTGGGGACGTGGTTTAGTGATGAACAAGGCATTGCTGGGTTAACAGTTGGATCTTAGCTTTTCCAGCCCTAACTATTCCGTGATTCTGTGATGTGCAGTGTCTCTCTTGCTTATGCTTAAAGCCTGAAATTCAAGCTGACACCTCGAAAACTGTCTTGCATGGCTACATGAGGAAGGACACAGCAGTGGATAAGCTGTGCCCCACACTTAACCCAGGAACTGCAGACCCTGAGCCTTCTCTCATCCCCAAACCTCTGTCTGGTGCTCTCATTCCATCATTGAGCTGTTGCCTGGAAGGTGGCCAGTTTCTCACCACCCTCTGTGGCTTTCTAGGGATTCCAATATCATTGCCAAGTTTCTGGTGTACTCACGGTTAGTCTTGGGCTCTTCACAGTTTCAGGTAGAGATCAGTTCACTGTGTGCAGTTGGGTCATACTTTCCAGTTTCTAGGCAACAGTGAAGGCTAAAAATACGTGAGATTAATGGTGGATAAGTGTGATACAAAGGCAACCCCTCAATCTAGACTTAAATCTTACTATTGCTGTGGCAAGGACTTGCAAGGAGAAGGTGGTAAGAGGGAGGTTTCTTACACAGCCTCTTTTCTCTGCCTCCAGGTCCAGTTCTTGACTTGATGGGGAGTGAACATGTGTTTGTGGGGGGGTTTTGGCAGACATCTCAGCTGTGTAAGAATTTGTTGAGCCAAATTCAGTGCTGTTGTTCAACTCAGTAGTCATCCAAAATGGGTGCAGAACACTGCCAAAGCAGAAGTACAGAATTTTTTTACTTGTTCTGCCATCATGTGAAAGGCAAGGGATGATTATGAACCTAGAAATAATAATGGGATAGGGGTAAATGAGTCATAGCTGAAAACTAAACTGGAGATGTTCTGGGGGATTTTTCACATATAAGTTTTTTTCCACATTTGCGCAAAATAAGTTGTTTTCAAATGATCCATGTGGTTTTGAGAGTTTTTTGGTATTAGCAAGGTGCTCATCAGAAGCTGCAGAAGAAATCAGATTGTCTTGTTTGTAATCTATGGTGCAAGTTGTTTTTTCTTTATTGACAAGCTTTCTAATCAGCATCTTTGTCTAAGTGGAAGATGCATTTATTCCCCATGTGGATTTCCTCCCTGCCCCCAACAGCAGTGGCATCACCAAATAGTCTTTAGGTTTTTACTTTACTAAATTGGGCAGTTATTTCAGGTTCATCCCCGAAGTGCCTCCTGAATGTGAGTACCCAAATGCTGAGTAACAAAGTCACAGATTGCCTGTGTACCACAAAGCCAAAGGTCAGCTCATGTAAGGGGTGATTTGAGTCATAATAATGAGTATTCCATGGTCCTTTGTGTGTTTCGTAGGATGTACTGTTGACTTTACAGTGAGATCTATTTTCTTGTAGTTTGCACAGCCGAAAGGAGTGCATTTTTCCTATTGCTTATTTATTTTAACAAACAAATCTGCTGGTTGATGTGTGCTGTACACATGACAGTAATCTGGCGAGTGGTGGCGAGTATGTCACTAGATTCTGGCTGCATACTTAGGAAAGGTTCAGGGAGGTTTCATGGAGCTTAGGAAACTCTTGAAATTACAAGTCAGTTATTGGTGTATCTTTTTTGTGCATGGTCACCATTTGTTTTCAATTATGGATAACTTTTTCCGAAGCTGATTTCAATCCAAGCAGTGCCTAAGCATGAGGTCAGTGAGGAGAAATGATTTCTTGGGCAGGTTTTATCTTTCCAGTGGTTAATTTATCACTTCTGTAAATAAAAGATAATCTGGACTCTGCATTCTTTTATATTTCATTGTTAAACTCCAGCCATGCCAAAGAGTAGCGACGGACAAGATATTTCGCAGTCCTATAAAGCAAAAAAAATTGCCAAGCGATAATCCCATTTTTATTCCAGATGGATGAGGTGATCCATTTCATATCCACCATAATTACAGTTTATGAAGCAGCCAACTCAATACACAAGCTGCCATCTGCACTTCATCAGTTTCTTTTATAACAAGGGACAAAGTTTTAGCTGTCAGTGGGACAGATGATGTGTGTTTTGAGTGATTGTATATTTTAAAAGTATAAATCCAAAAGTCAACATATCCTTCTGTTCTTGTGTGCACTTTTGTCCTTTCCTCCTTTGAACATCGATTGGCTTCAGCTTGGGGGCTTTTTTGTGGTCATACCACAAAAGAAGTCGTGCTGGTTTGGTTTGGGGCTGTTTTGTTGGTTTTGTTTGGGGCTTTTTTAACAGAAAAGGGGCAGGAAAGGAACAAATGGTTTCACAGGGAAAAAGCATGAAAGGTGCCCTGACATTGCCAGCTTACTTCTATTCTGACTTTCCTTAGATTTCCAGTGCTTAAACATCATCCCTATCTGGAGGCTTTTCAGGACAGATCTGGGGTGTTGGTAGAACAGAAAAACCATTTCCTACGCACCCTCTGTTGGTGTCCAGCAATTTCTTCTTCATGGGTTGTCATGGTTCAACAGCTGCTCCGAATTTTTCCATTTTTGCCCTGCAGCTGCAGTCCTCCATGTTTCCTCAGGCTCCCTTCCTCTTGGGGCCAGCTGTGCTGTAACTTCCCAAGACACCAGTGACCACAAGAGGTTTGGAGGCAGGGACACCTCAACCTAAGCACGACATGTTTGCCAAAGTTGATGGAATTTGGTCCTGAGATTAACATCACAAAGTAAGAATGGGGAGAAGGGAGGAGTGAAGGAATATGCTTCTTACAACCTTCTTCATATCCATAACTGCTTGAAAAACTTTTAATTCTGCTGATTAGCACTGAATATAAAAATGTGTTTTCAAGCTGCTGTTCCATTCCAGCACAAGTGTTACACTATAACAATCAAAAAGGCTCCCTGCTGCTTTTAAAAATTGTTACAAAAAAGTAGCCACACACACTTAACAGGTGTTGAAATGCTACAGAAGTGTGATGTGGGGATTTGTGTGACTTGATGCACAATTGGCTTCAGAAATCCATATAAAAAATAAATTGAGACCCAACACTTTGATATTGTTCCGATGGTCTACATCTGATAATTTTTATTTCTATTGATTAGCATACACAGCTTTCCCAGCTCTATTTTCTAAAATGTTTTGCAGAAAGAAAATACATTTTATCTTGTCTTCCACAAAGGAAAGGGTACTTTTTGTTCACTGTTCAAATGAGTTTTATCAAGAAGTGACTAGAGAGACTTAGGTCTTTTTCAAAGACAGAGGTATAAAGTGTATCTGCTGTGTACATGAGACCAGCTATCTTAACTATTCAGGTTAACCTAATCCTACCCTTATCTGAGTGCTCTGTGGTGAATTTGTTGGAAAGGTAGTCTCTGAAGATGGACCTCTTTTGTCCGTGCATCTGGGTCTGAAAGAGTCAATTTCCCCAAGATCTTACACTGTTGCAAGATGTGAATTCTTTGTAGTCAGTTTTCTGCAGTGGCACCAGGGCTTTCCTTCAGCCAGGTGTATCTGCGAAAGGACATGACACCAGCCTGGAAAGCGGCTGGGATAAAGATCCCTTTGTGCTTGTTATGCAGACAGGCTCTGATTTTCTCAGTGTAAAGTCAGCTTATAGTTCTAATGTATTACACCATACCGTATTGGATGTCTCATTTGGATGCGTAGATTTTTTTAAAAAAGAAAGAACACTTTTAGAGTTAAAGGAGGAAACAGTAAAGGTCTAGAACCTAAAGAAATCTCTTTGATTTCTTCATCACTGAAGAAATTCCCCCTTCACCATCACTGAGGGGGAAACGTGCCCACAAACTACATTAAAAAGGCAATTTGTCCTGCTATTAATGCTTCCTCCTGCCTCTCATTTGTCCTACTAGTCAGGGGACTCCTAGTTACCTCTGTATGAACTTCTGGGTTCTGGCATGATCGCTGGTTTTGCTGCATTCCTGGTCTGTTTAACACTGTGAGATAAACGACCCCAAATGACTCCAGTCTTCTGGACCTGTTCACTATTATTAGCAAGGTTCCATGAGAAATCCAGGGGCTGATGCATTAAGCAAGTCCTTCAGTAAACACAAGTTATCGGAAAGTCCTGTTTTAGCAGCAGAGAGTACAGCATGTCTAGGGCTGATGCTTGAGTTAGCTGTACTAGTATTTCTAAATTAACAAAGTATTCACTGTGCTAAGCCTGTTTTATCAGGCAGCTGCTTTTGAGATGATTACGTACGTGAAAGGAAAAAATTTGTAAGATTTTTTTCAGCTCAGGCTTTGTTTTCCAGCCCTGAGATAGTGATAGATTAACTAGGCTTAGCCTGGAGTGTGTGTGTAAATGAGAGACAGCAGGCTCTCATGCATGAGTAAGAGTACATGCAGTAATGACCAGCAGGCTGCTCCTGGTTGTAACACAGCAATAAAATACGAGGCACTGGAAATTGCATCTGCCTGTAGTGTAACACCAAACCACAAGGTCAAATAAGGTTTGAAACTAGCCTGCAAAAGAGAAGCTACACTTCAGCATGCTGCTCTGTGAGAAATGTCTGTCCCTCCCTCTGAGTGATACTTGCCTCATTGATTGCACTGAAAGCACAACACAGAACTTTTCTTTGTGCCGAGGTTCTTAGGAGGAGGCACAGGATAAGTGTGTTTGGAAAATGCAGGCACACCAGTCCTGCTGCAGAGAATTCATACAGCTAGCTCGAATTTTGTGCACCTCACCTTATGGCAAGCATCAAGCTCTGACTGCTTCTTTTACTGAAGACAAAATATGAGGAGCTAGTACAGAACAGTACCTGAACAGGACACAATATGAGACTGGATGTAGTTAGATGTCACATCAACGTCTTCGAAGTCAAGAGCTAAACTGAGGAGAGTGTTTTCAGGTAGATGGGTTTCGTCATCCCCCCACTGAAGTGACATTATGTGTTATTTAATTGAATATTAGATGTGCTACTACTGTGTATACTATATATATATACATATATATTATGTGTATACTACTGGGATTTCCAAAACAGCCATAAATCCTTAAAACTGCTAACAAATAAAGGTGAGTATGGGTCTCTTCAGCTTCACTGTGTAATAGAGTATGGTTGATAGAATAAAGAACAGGATATTCTGTATATTCTGTATTTATTTACATATATTACTAAACATATGTCCATTATCTATACAGAACACATATGCTCTGCTTATCAGAGTCTTTTCAGCATATTGGTTGATAGCAGCATCCTATGTATTTCATAATATGGACAAATTCAGAAAATCAATGAGAAATTAAAAAAAAAAATACAGCTGAAAACTTTACATTGCAGGAGAGTCAACTGTACTACAAAGGAAAACCAAATCTTGTATGTTTGAGTTTTCATAATTCTTATGGGGCTGTGGGTTTGTTTGGGTTTTTTTTAATTGGTGGTTTTGGTTTTGGTTTGGGGTTTTTTTTGAGACTGTAGTGTAGTGTAGACGTGTCACGTACTACTGGGTGCTGTTGGAACAGGTCTGTTCCTAAGTATGATCAAATTAAAGGTAATGGTGTAACATGGCATTTTCAGGATTGGCAGTCCACAGCTGCCTAATTTGCTGTGAAGCCTCCTGCCGTGAAAACCTCATTTACTGAAGTTTTCCTTTCTCCATCTGTCTGCTGAGCTGCTTTCAGAGAGCCACAAGCTGCAGTTGTGTGCCAGACTGCTCAACTCCATCCTAGGCATAATCCTTACTAGTTAGAGGCCATGTCTTCCCCGATTTCTCTCTTTTCCATGCCAAAGTGTAAAGCTATTGTTCTGTAAAAAGGAGCAAGATTAATGCTTTTAAATTAAGGAGATGGCATGATGTGATGTCTTGGATAGAAAGTGCTTATTTTTCTGGTGGAGTACCAGAAGTTTGATTTTTATGATTTTCTCTGCGCAGCTTCATTAGTGATGTTTTATGTAAGCTTTTGAATGATGCAATTTTATTAATTGCAGCTGATATGATTGTAACCAGGTGGTTTTTTGGGAATTGGTGTGGAGGAGAGGCTTTCCTCGTAGGCACCTGAGACCTAATCTGAAATGAGGCCTTTGGACAGGCCGGCACCTGTGGAAGAGCAGGACCTTCACAGGATTGTGTGGGTGTGCAAGGCAGGGAAGTGCACCTGTGGAAGGGAAGGTGGAAGTGAGATCCACCAGAATTATCTCTCTGACAGATGATAAGTTTAAGCAGCTGAAAGCAATTGTAATGACAACTAGACAAGGTTCCTTCCAGACTAGGGGTACAGGGGAAAAGGTGTGATTGGCAAGCTCGTGCCGTTTGGTATCACATGAGTTAATGTGAGAGATAAGCTCTACGTAACCCTAAGGGCTGCTCTTATAAATCCAGCTTAATTTGCAAGTTCAGGTCTGAACATTAAATCTGCTGTTCCTGTTTTATCTGAGTAACTTAATCTGTCCTCTGCAATGCTCTGAGGTTAGGTTTTGTTCTGTGATGTTACAGTTTCTAGCTGTGCACTGTGGTAGTGGGAGGCAAGCCTCTAGCCCTGCGGTGATAAATGTGCTCCAGGGAGCTTTGTAAGTGGGCTTAAAAGAAGGATATTACCAATTTTGATCCTAAAGCAGTGTATGATTTATTAATTTTTAAATGTATCAGCAATTGTATGTGAGACATCAGCAGAGAAGTGTTTAGGACTCTGCATGTGTTCTAGGCTTTGTCAAGAGCGTGGTACAGATTCCAAAAAGAATTGCATGGAACCACGGGCAAAGTCCTTCAGGTGCGAATGTTTGTTCTTACGTGTCTTGGGGATGCTCTGGTTTTGTGCTGTCCTGTTGCAGGTGTAGGTTATCCCGGGGAGAGCTACAGGCCCTTGTTCAAACCACGGTGATAACGAAGTGGGGGAGCACTGCCTGCAGCCCGTGTGTGAGGATGAGCCCGAGGAGTGGGATCGCTGCAGCCTTTGGCCTCTCTGCTCAGCAACAGCCACTTCTCTGGAGCTTGTGTGTCAGCAGGAGAAGGAAGGAGTCTGAGGGAATTCTGTCTTTCTTTTCCAGAGTGTGCCAGGTGTTTGACACTTGCAAGTCTGGAGTAATTGAGATTCTTTAGTGGGGAGCAGGAGAATGTCCTGGCCAATATTGCTGTAGGCGTGGATGTTTTGAAAAATAGAAGGGGAATGTGCCAAAGAGAATCAAAATGCAGTGAGGTATGCCCCATTTGCCCAAAGCAAGTTTAAATTTAAATGTTTTCTTTCATTCAGCTCCTTCCTTCTTGAGCGCTTCACTTGCTTTCACTCTTGCTCATGTTCTGTTTCTTTTTCCTGTCTTTTTGGGAACTATATCCAGTTTTCATGAGCATGATTTAGTGTTTTCTACTGTCATAAAAATAAGGCTGGTTTACAAATTGGGCCACCCAAGTGTGGACTATTATGCCAAATAAGATGGTGCGGGAGGTCTGGGCTTGCTGCTTTTTAAAAAAATTATTATTTATTTATTTATTTGTAGCTGCGGAGGCGAGTATAGTTCCCAGGAGATTGCCAGAGCTGTGTGGAATGGGAAGTTTATTTCAATTCACCTCCAACTAGTGGATGCAAGCCTGAGAGCTTTGGTCGCTCTTGATCCAACTGTGACTGCAGTTGTTTTTCTTTCAGTCTAGGAGTTACTCTTTTTCAAAGCAGCACCATTAAAATGGTACCTCTGTTTCATTCTAACAGGACATGCCAATAATTCCATTCTTCAGATGCACAAGAAGAGAGGCTTTTCAGGAAAAACAGTTCTTTAAGTAGAAATTACTGTAGGTGTGCAGAAGCCCCAACTGCAGTAGTGTTGTACTGTGGTCTTCTGAATATTGACCTCCTCTGGAGTGCATTTGTCTCCCTGTGCTTCTGTTCAGGATTTTTGACCCCAGCACTCTTGACAACAAAATGGAGAGTCTCTCCTCGGCTGCTCTTTGTTTCATCCTCAAACTTCTTATGAATTTTTTTTGTGTTGATTTTGTTGTTTTTTAAAATGTTTTAAATTTCAAATACTCCAGAGAAACAGGGGTACAGAGAGTGAGATACCAACCAAACCACTAGATTCATTATGCACCACCTCCCAGGATAGCGAGAAGTTTGTACATTCATTCTCTGCTGCAAGAAGAGGGTCATGAGTTCTTGTTTGTGCTGCTGCAGTGTCTAGAGAAAAGGTAAATATTTGTAGAAAAGCTACAATGAATAATGACTCCAACTGCGGCTACAGCAGTCATCCGGGGAGCAGCCACCTACCTAAATATTGCCATTTTCGAAGCTGAAGGGTATTTGCATAAAGGTGGTGCAGGTCCTGTGGGAGACT
Source organism: Gymnorhina tibicen (assembly GCA_013399875.1). NCBI lineage: Eukaryota > Metazoa > Chordata > Aves > Passeriformes > Artamidae > Gymnorhina > Gymnorhina tibicen. Next base: position 662,878 of record VXAZ01005708.1, on the reverse strand, counting down.
TTGCTCCTTCTGTGACAATGGCTGAGACCCACATGGGTTATGCTACCATGTCTAGAACTTCGTAACACCGGAATTTTGTCACCTAAGATCGTCCCCTGATGACATCTAGGGTTACAGGGGAAAGGTTGTAAGGGAAGAAAGGCAGGTGAAGGTGGAAGAGCACTCTGCTGGGAACAGAGACCTTACCAGTGTGATGGATGAGATGCTTCCCTCGTTGAATAACGTGAGGGCGGCGCTCAAAGCGTTGCCTCTGTGCTGTCAGGTGTTGGCCCCCAGGAGGATATGTGATAAAGTATTTTACCTCTCACTTCCCAGTGGAGGAATGGCTGCTTATCCTTTCCTTCTCTTCTTCCTGCTCCCAGTTATACTGTCCCTTTCCAAAGGCAGTATGTTCAGTGTGGGATGTATGAGAAGCCCATGCCGGAACTGATTTGGAAACATGGCCTGTTCTCCTTCACAGGGGAAGAAGATGTAGTATTTGTACCCAACTACCCTCTTTTTCCATGCTCTGGAGGAGTCTGGTTCCTTTCTCTCTGCTTTTTAACATTGCAGCCCTCAAAACTGGCTGTTTTGCTTCATTTCAGAGGGAGATTCTGCAGAAGGAGATTATATACCTACATGCACACATATATTTACGTTTATACATGTGTATATCTGACTGAAGATACGGGTAAAGGGCAGTTTCATGTCACATATTCTCAGGGCTGTTTTTTAGCTCTGAGCTTCCAGGAAATGCATATATTTTACAATGACACAGCTAAGACTTACCAGAGAGCAAAATTTTTATAACATGAGTGTCTATCTGCATCTACAGAGCAGGTGGTTAGCAGTGTGGAACTAAATGAGGTGAGTGCTCAGGTGCTGTATAAATTGAGAAGGCAATTCTCTTGCCTGTTACTGCTCCTTCTCTGTTCATTCACCACATATCTTCCTGAAAGAAAACCAGCACGTGGAGAGGAAATAATGCATACTCAGACCTTGACTCTCCAAGAGTAAGAGTTTGTCCAGACCTGAGCAAAAGGAACCACCCTGCTGAGCCCACGGTTTAGAAATGTCCTCGGGAATCCACAATAAGCTAATGTTCTATGGTGCGAGGGAATTGCACAATGAGAAACAAAAGAAATTTAGCTAACAATGGTTTATTCACTTTACAACCATTATTTAAAGTAGTGCTATCAGCTGTGACTCTAACAATCTGGTCTTTTCTTACTAATCCATCTGCTTTTTAGACTTCAGGATTTGTAAATAGTAGTAGAGCTTGGGCTTAGTCTGGTTATTCTCTTCCAAACTGTCTTGTTAATACGATGGTGTAAGCACAACCTGGTGTTCTTTGTGGCACTAAATCATGCCACTGAATGTGACTCCTCAACACTGCTCATGTCCAAAATGGAGTTGGCTTTTGTGACCATGATGCATTCCAGAACATTATGGGGCACCAGCTGGAAAGCTGGTGCACTGTTGGAGCTCTCGAGTACTTCTGTGGTCTTTTGTGTAACACAGCTGAAGTACAGTTCCTCAGCAAATTCTGGTATGCAGCCTCTGAAACGATGTCTACTATCCCTGGACACTGTCCAAATATTTTGGGAACTTAGTGTTCTTGGTGGCTTGTGAAAGTCCCTCCATCAGGCTTGGATGGTGTTCTTGGCGTACTTCTTTGAAGGGCTGGTATCAGATGCGTAGAATGATATGTTGAGCATCTCTGTGGGACTGAGCAATCTGTGCTGCTGGATCAGATCATCCATCCAGATTAGTGCGCCTCCCATCTGCATTTAACTGTGCAAGGTCCCCCTGACTCTGAGGGACCTGTGGGCTCTGTGCTTCTCACTGAAGGAGGAACAAGTTACCTTGTAGTAAATGGTGATGGTTTGAGAAGTTTTTGCCAAAACCCAGAACCTGCCTCTGCTCTTGGACTTCCAAGCACTGTGAAGTTCAAGACAAAAAGACTCAGGCTGCACCCTTGGTGCCTCTTTCGTGGGAGGAGGAGACAGAGTAGGACATGTGTTTGCCACATGATGGACAAGAGTTTTCAACTGATTCTGGGCTTTCCCTATGAGAGGGACAAACCTTGGTGAGACCTATGCTGGCTGGTCCCTCAGTGCTATTGCTGGTCAGCTAAGTGACCTTTCTTTACTCTGCAAACACTTGGGGCATCGTCTATTTTGATTTCAGGCTACTGGAGTTCAGAGACAATAGTATCTTTTATGGGGTCCACAGGATTAACTTACATTATTGCAACTGGCTTGCAAAGCTGCTGTTATCCTATTTCTCAGATATTTCTGGGATCACTGTCTTAGCTTTAAGCATAGTCACTAGCTGAGTTAGAAATTGGTAGCACCTGAGTACACAGAAGGCAAGGAAATGCTGAAATGGAAGAAAATCTCAAGGGCCTGATCCTTCTTAGTCTGGGATGTAAGCCAGTTCCAGTGGGAGTCTTGTTTGGCAGGTGAGGTGTTTGCAGGATCACGTCCTGAGCTGTCCAAGAGCACGTGCAAAGCTTTGAAGGGGCGCCGATTTAGGCTGTTCTGTTCCAGAGTAGCAACGCGTGGTGCCTCGCAGGCACGGCTGTGAGGGTGGATTACGGGGGAAAAACTGCCTGTAGACCTGAGGACCTGGGCCTACAGGGTGTGAGGCAGAGCAAACATCCCCTTTGTCCAAGCAAAACATGTCAAGCAATTGGAACTTTTTTTTTTTAAATTATTTTTAATAAACTATCCCTTTTCTTCACATAGTCTTGTGCACAGGAGCTCAGGGCAGCAATATTGGCTGGGGACATTTCAGCTACACCATGGACAAGCCACAGCACAAAGCACTGTGTTCACTGAAGTTTGGGCAGCGGTGGATGTGGTAAGTAGAAAGCTTTGTTAGAACTATAAACCTAAACCCTGTGGATGGGTTCCAGGCCTGGAATCTCTGGCAGATTCTCTGGGCTGGGTGGTGCCATCAGCACCCTTTGTAGTCCTCAAGGTGCTGCACAAGGAGATGGGTGCTGGCCACAGCCCTGGTAGCACATTCCTGCTTTCAGCCTTCTGAGCTTGGCCCAGCTCTGTGTTGCTTGTTTCAGGTCTCTCTGCAGGGCCCCAAATACATAAGCCCTTTATGGGTTCATTTGTTAAGGTCCTGAGACCCTTGGTCTAATTCTGCTTTCTGATCTTTCAGCAATTGTAGGATAACTGGAAATGCTGGAGTACAGCTGCTCCTCTCATGGCAAATAAGTGTTCAGACAGTTGATTTTATCAGTGTAATTTCCTCTGTTTCCCTGCATCCAAAAGGACAGCAGGCAGATCTCTTTTGCATGCTGGGGAATTAACCTCATTGTGCCAAGCTCCGGGCTTGACGTGTCTCAGGCCTTGTCTATGTCTTACGGGAATTGACAAGTGCCCTTGTCTTAGCAGGATAAAGCCCTTGCTTTTTTGACTTGCATTGAGGGGAAAACAGGGCCTCACTTCAGACCAGTGGGGATGATAGTTGTTCATTATCGTGTGCTTTATTTGAGTGGTCTGCCCCTGGCTCAGACCCCGTTGGAGTCTGGATGAGAAGCACCTGCTGTGTTGGTAGGTGCCAGAAGGACTCTTTGGAGCAAAGTGAGTTTCACCTTGGGTGAAGCTACATGATCTGTGTATTCTCTGGCAGTAAGTCCCCCAGCTAATGAGTCTTTTCCTCACCCTGTGGTTGCAGTGGGTGGATGTTTGGCAGCAGGCCATGCTTTACACGCCCCTGAATTTCAGCCCTGACCCTGGAAGTTAATGGGAGCTACAGCACTTTGGGATTGAGTTGTTATTGTCTAACTGGCCACATTGATTGGTTTTTCTTGGACTCTTAATCAGCTGCAGTGTTTGATGTGTAGATGACTTAAATTTGCTTTGAAAAAGTAGATGTTTTGAATCACCTATTATCTTGCACAAAGTGAAACTATTTGCCCAACCCCATGGTTGCCTTAGAGACTTGCTGCAAACAACAGATAGAAGCATGAGCTTAATATGAGGAATGTCCAAAGGACAAGTATGTGAGTGTTGAAAACAGAAAAATGAAACAATATGATTGCAACATCTGTCAAGGGGTAGGAGACTTTGAAATATTTCAGATTTATTGTATACTGGTTACAGGCTTTTGGAACCTTAGGTCAGCACCTGGCATTTGTGTTTCTTCCTGAAGGCCTTTAAGTGTTTCAGTCAACATTTAATCCATCTCTTCCCCTCTGAGCCCTCAGACTGCTTTGTTCACAGGCAGGAAAAATCCGCTTGTTTCAGACAACATGGGGAAAAAATCCATTCTTAGCATTTGGGAAATAGAAATCCAAACCCTGGAGTTCAGTCTTGGATTTCATTTGGAATCACAGTTTCTAAAACCATCATAGTTTTTGTAGTTTTATTATTAGCATGTAAAAATTAAAGATCCGATTTGCTGTTAAGCTTTCATTTATAAAACAGTAAAAAGTGGTTATCTAGCATATCCCACAAGTTTATAGAAACAGAGTTTATTATATAGGCTTGTAAACCAGTGATTAAAACATCTGTGAATCATTTGATACTACATGTTGCAAATGGAATATTAATGGGTACAGCAATAATGTGTGGGCAGCTTAGGATCCCAGTCCTTTAACGAACTTTGCCCAGAGTGAACTTTTATGTTCGTGCATTCCACTACATCTCAGTTGCTTCTGGAGAACTCCCCCCAGAATCTGGGATCTGCTGGCAAAAATCTACTGAGGTGGAGCCTTAGGTGTTGGGGTTTTTTTAAATTTTCTTTTAAATATACCAGAAAGGAGGTGGGTTTGGTTTTTTTTTCAGAGCCATAGCATGGAGAGTACATAACCTTCTGTTTATTTGACTAAATACACAAAAGGTGTAGCTTTCTGCTGGGTTCCATGTTTAAAACGGTTTTAGTAGCTGTTACTCTCCACCTCATGAGAATCTTGGGGTTTTCAATCCAAGTTAATTCTGCAGGCTTTTCCTCTTCTGTCCGCACTGATCTCGATGGCCCAGTTTCACGTTGTCTGCCTTGTTCTCCTGTCTTTCATTCCACTTTACGTGTAACTTACTTTTCATGAATGTCAGGACAAAAAGTTTCTGGGCTTCACTGAGGGAGGAAATCACTAGTTCAACTTGTATCTCAAGACAACTAATTGATACGTGTGGAATAATTTCACGGATACTGATGAATATTCTGGTTTTTTAGCTTAAAGGCTTTCCAGAGTAATTCACATGGTGAGTAATTGGTGCGAAACAACAGAAACAGGACTTTTCTTCCAAGCAATTTTGTTTTTCTGTGTATTAGGGGGAGTGATCTGGTTACTGTTATATGACATGCTAAACCTTCAAAATGAAATAAAGGTTTGTTGTGTTGTCAAGGCATCCAGTCAGTAGCTAGGAAAAGAGAGCAAACAAAATCAGGTTCTAAAGACAGGAAGTTTTTGTTGCAGCAGAGGCCTGTCTATGCTTAAGGGTCTGTCCTGTGCAAAGCCAAATTGCTTTTTATTTCATCAGTGTTGCTGCAAAGTTCTGAAGTCCTAGTGGCACACAAATTATTCATGTTTTCAAACTAAATTTCGTGTGCCCTCTGTGAGTATTGGCTTTACCCTTGCAGATGAGAACACAGAGATCTGACTTTGCCTAGCTCTGATCCACTTGATTTCAGCTGGGATTTTAGAGAATGTGTGTCCTGGTATAATCACCATCAGGGCTTGGAATTGCTGCAGTACAGGGGCAACACTTCCAAATGCACTTGGGTCATGCAGGGTCTAAAATGACTAGAAGTCTGTGGAGTTACGTCACTGCAAGTGGAATTCCAGCACATTTTGCTGTGTATGAAACACTCCCCAGTCTGCCAGCATTCAGACTGTGTGGTTATGTACCTCTTGTGTAAGGTTTTATGCTCAGCTTTGTTCAGAGCTGCTCACTGGGATCACTGATCATTGTTTTTAGCTGCTCCACAATAATGCTCCTGATCAGTGATTTCTCACTAAATTATCTCGGGGGGAAATTACCCAGAGACATCCTGTTGGAACGTCCTGTAGACTACTGTCTCATGTTTCTTGTGCAGGACTTAGAATCATAGAATGGTTTGGGTTGGAATGGACCTTAGATATCATCCAGTTCCAGCCCCCCTGCCAAGGGCAGGGACACCTTCCTCTAGAACAGGTTGCTCCAAGCCCCATCCAGCAGTGGATCACTGTTTTTATTAATACCATTCCATTCAGCCCTTCCCTGACAACAAGTTAGAATTCAGTAAATTACTGTACGGATGCAGAGCTCTTGTTTTGAGAGTCAAAGCAATTTAGCCAAATGCATAACTGCTGCACTGGGAAAAAAAAAAAAAAGAGCAAACCAAACAGATGTCTGGTCTGTTTTGTTCCCTGCTGCTTCCCAGATGCAATGTTTTCCTATAGGATACTCATCTTGGAAATCTTTGACATGTGCACGCTTTTTTTTCGCATAAGGAGTGAGCATGTGAGCTAATTCCTTACATTAAAAAAAAAACCAAAAACAAACAACCAACTATAAATTATGTGAGACAATTTTGTATGTACATGTGCCTTGTTTCTTGAGAGAGAGAAAATAAGACCACCTGGTAAGCGAACATTTAAAAACACTGAATTCAAACCTCTCTGTATGTGTGTGGTCATAGATAATATCCTTTAAAAGCTCCAGAGGCCTCTGTATGTATATATTTAAATAAAGAACAAAATGACATTCAAGTCAGGAAAACTTCATAAATCCAAGTGTGGTGTTAATCTGCCACACTCTGTGTTTTCTGACTATGCACTTAAAACCATAAGCAAGAGTTTGCTATGACATGAAAAGCAATTGAAAGGCAGCACCACGCTGTTATAAAATCTTAAAATTGTCCAGCCAACAATGAAGATTTTTTTTTAGTCTTAATTTCAGTCTTAGACTCATTGAATTACAGACTGTTTTTAGGGAAAAAACCAGCACAACTCATGAAAAATCTCTAAACCACCCACTCCTGGAAGGAGAGCTGGACACCGGTGTCTAGCACAGAGAATCCCACAGTGAGAGGTGGAGAGAGCACACGCAATGCAGTGTGGCCAGCACGTGAGACAAAAGGTACCACGCTGGGAACATCAGTTTCATGCCCAAAACCAGGGACTGAGATTGCACAACTGGTTGGGCTGGAACTGCAGATTCTGCCTGTAATGCTTTCCCTGATGAATTAAAGGATGGCAGCCCCCACCCAGGAAGCTTTTCTGAAAGGCTCTCTGCATTCCTTAAGGGACTTAAGGCCATCTTTGTCGCTGGCACACTGTTGGATCTGTGTTATCCATAAACGTGCCTGTCTTTTCTGCATCCCCATGAATGCAGAACGTATGAATGAATTGCAGCGAGCATCCATATATGGTACAAATTCATAAATGGGAGACCAGCTGAAAAAAAGAGAGGGAGAAATGTGAATGGATCAAAGAGCTAAATACGGCATTAAAAAAAAAATACGAAAGTTGATTCAACCTCAGGGAAGCAGAGAGCAATGAACTATGGATTTTGCACGGTTCCTTAGTTTGCTGTTCACAGAAAATTGCGTGGTTACCTGAGCAAATGCCACATCAGATGAATTATCTGTGCTCTACATGACATCTCCCTCAGCACAGCACACGTGCGTGGCCCAGTCACGCGGGCTCGGCTCCCTCAGATGTGTTTGCTGCTGGCCCAGCTACAAGAAGCACAGCATTGATGCTGATTTTTTATGTGAGTTTAAAGCTATACAACACCCCCTTGCCCTGCCTCCGGATTTTTATGGCTAAGGAGGGTTACTCAGTCACTGTATTTTCTTTCTCCTGCTGCTCTCTGTTTCTCTGCCCCTGTTTTCTCTAGTGTCCATTCTTCCAGCATCTCTGTTTGGTTGACAAATTATAAAACCCTCAGTGTGCTCAGATGTTTCTATTCATACCTAGTGACCTTTTCATTCATTTCTTTCATTTCCTGATCAACCAAGTCACTGTAGTCTCTTGGTGCCTTGCTCCATAATGTTTTATTGCCCAGTGGGCATAGGGGTGCTATTATTTCCACTTTTACAAGGATAATAGTCCCAATCCCAAAATTTATATGTCTTTCTAGTTTCAGATATTCTAGGATACATCTTGCCTATAAATGTGTCATTACAGTTTTGGGTTTTTTATTTAGACTTTAAAAAATCATCTAATTCATTTAGAGCAGCTTGTGGCCCTCCAGGGTTGTGCTGGAGCTTTTGGAATCTCGTCTTGTTCCTGAGTGAACTGCGACAATGTGCTTTCTATTGCTGGATTCTTCCCACCCCTGCTTAGAGGCATGGCAGTGGCAGAAGGTTTCTGCCCCAGCCTTGAGCCTCTGCAAGTATGAAAATAAGTCTTTCCATAGCTGCTTATTCCTTTTCCATGTTAGTAACCCCACTTCTCCAGGGACTCTGCTCCTGCCCTTTGGAAAACAGTGATGTGCGCTGGCTGGGGAGGTGTGCACCTTTTTTCAAAGGTGTGGGAACATGGGATTACAGTGCTTTACTCTTCCTGATGTATTTTATTAAGTGTAACCCTGGCTGACTTAATGGTCAAGGAATCACCAGAGTGAAAGTGGAATTTCATCCTGTGCTCTTTGTGTGAGCACCTGGCATCTTCCATGGGTCCGTTTTGTTCATGTTGAGTAAGCACCACCTGAAAATGAGGAGCAAAAGCTGTTCCTGACTCTCTTGCATCTTAAAGCACATAGCAGGGGCTGTCCTGGAAAAAACTGCCAATTCACTAAGTTGTGTTTAAAACAGGGAAGTAGAGAAAATATATTCCATCTATCCCATAATTCAGTATCCCAACAGGGAAATGTAAGTACGAAGTGTACAGAGTGAAGATATTTGCTTTCCTACCCTTGCTTGTCATTTAATGCAAAAATGGTAATAGAGCTGTGGATGTGGGGTGGGGTTTTTTTCCAGACAGAGATTTGATGGCAAATTTTTGCTGTATCTCTTAACTGGATTTTCCCAAAAAACTACATTTCAGATTTATTCCTCAAACGTGAACTGCCACTCTGATGCATGTGAAATGGAGCTACCTGGCTCACTTAAAACCTGGATGGCCCTGAATCAATAGAGACATCTTGCATCAGCAGCAGTTGTTAAGTGCTGGTAAGGGGCTACTTAAACTGCCAGCTCATAAATCAAGTTATTTTTGGTACAGCTCCCTGAATGGTGCAGCTCCTAATTAAATGAATTCAAGCAAATCTTTTATTTTTCAGCTGAGAGAGTAGTGATGATGCACAGATTAGACATAGGTTAGCAGTGGGCAGATGGTGAAATGTGAATGCAGAACAAGTAATAGACAGAAGGCAGTGTCACAGTGAGAGATGAGGCTGTGCACTTCTGGGTAAAAAAAAATAAAATCCATACTTCTGCTTTTTCTGAATGAGTGTAAATACTCACCCTAAGATTCTAAATCAAAGTGTGAGGCAGGAGCAATGATAATGCAAAACTGTCTATGTAAAGAGGTGCAAAGCAGAATGGCTTTGAGGGACCTTGTGCCACTTGGCTTTCTGGTGTTAGGCTGTACCAGCAACAGAGATGACAAGTGCACTGAGAATTTACACCCCTGTGCAGCAATGCCTGCAAAAAACCTCCCTCACCAGTGAGCTCAATAATAGAACAGTCATGTAATAAACAAGAGAAAAAAAAAAAAATAAAGAAAATTCCAGGCAGCCCAAGATCAAAGAAAATTAGAAACAAGGAACAGAATGTAGGTCAAACGTGACAGGCCAGGCCAAGTCACAGAGACCCTGATAAACCCTGGCTTTGATAAATCACAGGCTTTGAGTTCTGTCTCCTGGCCCATCTAAGAGCAAAGAGGAATTCTGATCTCTCTTAGGTAGACTCTGGGAACTGTTTTAATTGGGCCCTGTTTAAACACCGTGTGAATCTGCTGAAGATGAACCTATGCAATACTTCCCTCTGCTCTTCTCTTCCCCCAGAACATGCTTCACTGGCAGAAGGACTCCTGGGTGCTGACTCTGTGTCTGGTCCTTTTCCTGGGATGTGGACTCCAGAGAGTGGAAAACTACAGGTTCTGGAGGAAATGTGATGCTCTTCCTATCCTTTCACCACAGAAAAATACCTTGACTGTGGGAGTTGACCAGAAAAATCCTTAAGAATGATAGGGCTGGAGAGCAAGACAGTAGGATTAGCAAAATGAATTTTTTGACTGTAGCCTGGAAAGCTTTAGAGATCCCAACAGCCCTTTGGAAAACAAGAAATGGACCTGAATGCTCTGCCCCAGCCTGACCTCATCCCAGAGGCTTGGTTCAGCATCCTTGTGCCTGGCAGCTGTCCTTGTCATGTGGGCTCTGCTGGTGGTCTGGGCTGGTGCTCTCCAAAGCAGTCATTTCTTGAAAATAAGCTTCGTCTCACCTCTGCCAATGTCTTGCCACTCCCTGACCCAGCCTTACCCAATTCCTCAGCAGAAAGTTATTCAGATCAACAGCAGGACTTTAACTGCTTGTAGATCCAGTGAAGGAGGCTTAAATGTTGGCCTGAGTGATTCTCATCTGGTTGTCTTCTTCCAGAAATGTGAAATACACAACCAGGGCGTCAGAATCGACAGAAACTGTCAAACCACAATCAGTTTTCAGCAGAAGCCCTGTCTCTCAATTCACTGTGGAAGTTAAAATGCAGAGCGAGTGTAATAATTACAATGACATTCCTAAAGCAACGAGCAATTACAATTTGACACAGATAAAACTCTTGTCTGGCATGAGGTATTGAGCACAGGAGCATTGCAAATGTGCCTGAGCTATTTAGGAGAATAAGAACTGCAGTCTTCCAGCAGCCTCTGAATGCTCCAGACATTTCTGAAAACGGGGCTTAGCTTTCCATGTCACTTCTATGCTCTGAAAATGCTAGGTGCTTTTTCAAAGAGCTTTTGGAGAAGGCACTAAGTCGTGACTGAATATTGTACAGGCTACTTGTAGATGCAAAATCTTGGGAAGTTCAGAGATTCTGTCTAAGACAACAAGGAAAATACCAGATGTGTTAATTTTTCATGAGACTTAAAAGGGATAAAATGAATATGCTGTAAAGATAAAAATATTGATATCTTGGTTATTTTGATAATAAAGCAATGCAAGCATGTTATTTGCAGATATACTAAAATTTTACAGGTAGGCAATGTTCAAGTTCAATTTATAAATTTTATCAATACACTCTTTAGCTTTCCAAATGACTTCTGGGAGTCTGGGTAATTTTACCCCGTCAACTTCAATAAAAATAGTATTAGAAAAATCTCTTTCCTTAACGGAAAGGAAAAACCTTGATGGAGCGTGGACCTTAAAGAGAAGAGACAGGGATAAAAATGCTCCCTTCTTGGAGAGGGGGTGGAAACTACAAAAGGAATGGCAGCATTGGAGTTTTCTTTGAGGTAGGTGGATTCCAAGGAGATGGCTTGGAGTGCAGGTGCCTTGAGTGTGCAAGCTGTCTTGGCCTTGTAGGTGTCTGCTCTGCCTGAGGGCGTAAAAGCAGAATTGTCAAACTCCCTCTGAGTTGTTCTTACAAGCTGCTGCGAGGCCAAGTCCCTGTCTGGGTCTCTGGTGGGTTGTGCTGTTCCAATGACATTGTTGTGGGTTTGTGCTGCTGCAATAACACACTGTGGAAGATGAGATGGGAGGAAGCACATGAACAAACCAGCTCTGAAGGTGAAACTGCTGCTGGAGACGGTGATATTTCTGTCATACCTCTGGAAAAATCCCCTCTGTAAAGGCTGTGTAAGTTGGAATGTTCGCCAAGGGTGAGCAAGGAAAGGTTTGGATGCAGAGGAGGAGTGTCAAGCAGTGGGAAGCAAAGCGTTCAGGTGGTGCTGCCTGTGTGTTGTTTCTCCAGGACACTGACAAAGTGGTGAGGGTCCAACACCATGCAAAGAGAAACACAGCTTAAACATGTGAGAAAGCTGTAGCTGAAGACCGGGTAACTGTAAAGAACAAAATGTGTGTCTGAAGACAAAATGTGTGATAAAATCACTGACTTAGGAGAAGGGATGGACCAGGAGGAGTCTGTGGTTAAACAGATGTTACCATCTACGTACCAAAGTGAACTATGGCAAATACTCGTGTGACATTGCACAGCCTTCCAACGAATCGACATAAGTTTCAGCCTGGAAGAGCATAAATGGCATAAATTTCTTCTGTAAGAATCCCTGCACAGGCATCAAAGCAGCCATCAAACAGAAGGGAGAGGAAAGCCAGTCATACACTCGCAGGTTTTCTTTAGAAACTTCTACCACAATACACCGAGGAACGCTGTGCAGGGCGACGTGCCAAGAAAAATAGCACAAAGGTCTGATGCTAGTCTCGATTATCTACTTCAACAATTGACCCATTGTAGATGTCAGCATCCAGCTAAATGCATTCTCTCACCTCCAGTAAACAGCGTTGTTAATGACTTCATTATGAGGAAACTCGCAGATATACACTGAGTCATTACGTGCTTTGATAACGAGATACTGGAATAATTGCATGTAGTTTATGAATCTCTTCAGTGTGGCAGTTCAGTCAGAAGCAAGTAAACACAAGGGAACCATCTAAAAAAAGAAAGAGTTGGTCTTTTTTTTTTTTCCTTCTTTTTTTTTTTTTTTTTTTCCAGAGGAGAGCCCTACAAATAAATTTAATGAGAAATCAGAATCTGAACTCTAGAAAACAAAGACAGAATAAAATGACTCAATTTACATATCTTGGCAGTCATACCCTCGTGAAAACGTCAGAGGCTGGCTAAGGCAGGACTGGATTTGGCAGCTTAAGATTTGTTTTTGGGAAATCTGCAGTTTAAAGTGAATCACTGAGTCGTCAGTATTCCATTTTAATAAATGTATTTGAAAGTTGTAGGTATTTTAAAAGTGCAGAAGGAGATCTAAAAAACTGTGAATTGCTACAATAAATGTCTAAGAAATGCAGGGATTCAGCAACTGTCAACAGCCCCTTAGGCTGAAAGAAATGTTTAAGAGAAGAAGCTGGAAAACCGTTGAGAAAGAGTGTCTACTTTTAAAGTCTTAAGTAACTGAGTAATTGCCAAATTATGCAAAAGAGACCAAGGAACCTAGAATCCATCCAGAGGCACTAATCAGAAAGTGGAAGAAATACTCTCTGGGACACTAGAAGAAAGGCTCAGTATGGACAAACTTGGTGGATACTTCTTTATGGACAGTAATATCTAATACACTGAATTTTAAAGTTGGGAAACACATAGTTATCTACGTTTACAGAGATTCTTGGTAGGTCTTTTAAAATATATACACAAAACCTCAATGAGAACTAAATTCTATTCCATGCATCTCTGATATCCTGGCAACTGAAGATTAAATGTGTAAGTAGAAGCTTTTTCTCTGTGTCTTAAATAAACCACTTGATTTATGTATAGAACAATGCTGCTCATCTGTGAACATTCTCAGTGCCTTGCTGAGAGACAAGGATGAAATTTGGCTAGGAAATTTGGTGGATTCTGAAGAGAACTTTTAAAACAGCTTCAGTCTGCAGGTTAAGGATCCTCACTTCTGCCAGTGAGGCCCCAGTTCTCTTTAGCTGAGTGATAATCACAGGCAAATCACGGGCTCATCTTCCATCTGTGATAATGCCAGTTTGGAGCATAAACCATTGTGTATTATAGACATGCGTGGCTTCTGCCAGGTATTTTAAGGGACAGAAGGGTCACTGTCCCTTCTCGTTTCCTGCTCGTTTCCTGCTGCAAGGAATAAGCTCTTGTCTGGCTTGCCTGTGTCGATGACCAAGGCAGCCCATACGGTACCTTCCTTCCTATGGCACTTTCCTCTATAGTAAAATGCTGGTCCAGGGCTCTGAGGTTTTATTTTTTATTCAAATTGTTTGCCTCTACATCTATTTTTGTATATATTTTTTACAGAGTATGACATAACAGAGAACTCCCAAACAAGTGCTAAATGTCTGGGAAATGGAGCCAGCTGCGAAGGCTGGACTGGATGTTACTCGTGAAATCTACCACCAAACCTAGACCAAGAAGGATAAGGAATGTTGAATTTAATACCTTGCACTTCATTTATGTGTCTGGAGATGCCTAGGAATAAATCAGCAAGGCAGTGCAGAATTGGGACAAAAGGGCTTTTGAATTGTGGAGAATTGACCTCAGGGTGGTGGTCCCAACACATCACAAAAAGAATTATTGCTCTCCTGATAATGAATGCACCTTTTGGCTTTCCTTTTGCCAGAATCTTCTCTCCCTGCAGCCCACCTTCCAGAAAAGAGCCCAGAGGTTGCAGCAAGAACTGCACAGGGACTTGTCCCTCTTCCTGTGTATTCCCTCATGCAGTTTCTGCTGTTTCTGGTCCCGGCTGAGCTGCCATCTCCTCACCCCTCAGCTGCTCTGCTCCCTGTTAGCCCCCAGACCCAGCTGTGCCCAGTGCTTCCAAAGAAGAGCTCTTCACTTTCAGAGGGTGCATTAAATCTTCTCACACAACTCTGTTTCTCCAACCCCAGCTATCTGACAGAATGGAGAAAAACCTCAAACTCCAGCAGAACAACATCCAGTCCCAGCTGCAATATCCTCATCTTCTCCTGGCTTCTACGGGGAAGTTTAAAATTTTCCAGAATTTAATGAAGTACATGGCAGAAATCTTAGGCATTCTCTAGAAGACTGTCCAAGAAAAACAAGAAAACTCTTGGAAATATTGTGCTTGTCAACACAAGCAGTGTAACCATGCCCATCTGGCATACACCTGTATAGACCTTGACCATGTCCAAAAAAAGCAGACGGAAGACATCAAGCTCCTGCAAAAGCTTTTTTTAACATGTTTTTTTGCTCCTGTGCCTGACTGCAGTGCTTGAGGGAATCAAGTAGATCCACCCTTAGTGAACTCTGTGGGGAAAAGACACCCTTGAGGTGTTTGGTACGAAAGTGTTTATCCTGCATTTTTAAAAATGCTAGAGGTGGATTAGGTGATAAGGTTTTCATTAGAAAATCTACCTGTATAACTCCTGAAAGACTGCTGAACTCCCTACAGCTCCAACCAAGTCATCTCCCTGCCTTATGTGTCTGTAGGTTACACTAAACACAGCTGGCACTCCAACATATGCAATGACTTTTTATGGATGCCATCCTGAGTTCAGCATTTTGAAATCCTCTGAGTGATCAATGTAACAATTGAGGATATCTGTCTGAGATTGTCTTCATCAGTGGTGTGTGTGATGCTTTCTACATCATAACATGCTCTCAGGCAAGTTCTGCAGGGCTCCTGTGTCAGGATTCCTCAGAAAACCAAACCAGAACAACAGAAAACTTGTGACAAGGAGCATATTTTAGTGTGATGCTAAACACATCACCAGCCACTAAGACTCACAGATTTAACGTGGCAGAACCACAAAATGTACCCTGTGCTTTGGATGAGGCTTCCCACAGGTAGAAGGTTTGCTGACAACACCAGGATATTTTTGCACTATTTTTCCATTCTACTGTTCTTGAGATCTGAGGAAGATTTCGCCTTCATTTTAATGAAGTTCTGTCAGACCTATTGATCTTTGCTTTTATAAAGGTCAGGTAAATCTACGCAGCTTAGTATTGCAAGCCCTTTGGCTGTTTGTTCTCTCTCTTTTTCTGATTTCTTTTTAAGATTCTCTTTACAGGAGGAAGTTAGTCATCATCTGTGTTTGGAGCTTTGATGGACGCTCTTTTAAAGTGCAGAGTTTTTGTCTTTCATTCTTGGTGCTTTCAAAGAGGCGAGGGGACTGCAGACACATCTGTGATTGCCAGTGTTTTATGCCATTTGCTCTTTCAAATTTTGGGTGATGACGTCAGTCACGTTCCCTACATTTCATCCTTGTTCTGGTTTATGTACCTGAAAGATGTGAAGTGTCTGCTTTACTGTTCCAATCCCATCAGTTCACCTTCTTTAGTGACTCAGTGCTCGAGAGGGAAAACTCGTCCGAACAGCCTTCTAATTCAGGATCTCTGAACCACTTGGAGAGATTGCTCATACATAAATGTCTCTTAAAAACCTGAACCCTTGGCTGATCTATGAAGTTTTCTTCTCCCTTCATCATGGATTAATTAGTCATGCAGGTGGATAATAGCATAATAATGCAAGTAACTAATAAACAAGAACTGAGAAGACAGCCCTTCACACTGTCAGGGTCCCTTCTGCATTCCGCCCCAAGATATCTCAGTACCTATGCATGTTCCTTTTAATTGGTAGAAATTTTTCAGACACTCTTAAAGACTGAGTCATCAAGGATCTTTGAGGATTCCCTGGAACAGAACCACTTGAAATAGAAGAGGTTTGACCCCCTGTGCTGTGTGGGAGATGACTTCCTTTTCTTTTGTACATCATAATTGTTGTACATATTGAATTCTGAGAATCCTAAGAAAGTAAGGCTGGAATTTCTCTATTATGAGACAGATAGTTCTGGTATTTTGCTCTGCTGGCAATTACTAATTGGTGGCTTCATATACCTTACCAAATAATGTCTTTCAGAACACGGATAAATCTTGTACCTGGTCTCTTGGTTCTCGTTTTACAGCAAATTAGTTGTTGCTGGACTGAAGGTCTAACAAGAGTTCTGTACTGTTCCAGAAGTTCACAGAATTACAGAATGAATGATTTGGGTTGAAAAGGACCTTGAAGATCATTTAGTTCCCTCCCCCTGCCATGGGCAGGGACAGCTTCCAGTACCCCAGGTTGCTTAGAGCACCATCCAGCCTGACCTTGGACACTTCCAGGGATGGGGCAGCCACAGCTTCTCTGGACAACCTGTGCCTCAACACCCTCACAGGGAAGAATTTCTTCCTGATATCCAATCTACACCTACTCTCTGTCAGTTTAAAGCCATTCCCCCTTGTGCCACCACTTACATCTCCTGGCAAAAACTCCCTCTCCATCTTGCTCATTCCTTCTTCAGAATACCATGCAAGAGTTTAAATACAATCATGACTGGCATTCTCTGGCCAGTACAAAAGTAATGATAATACCTGGGGAAATATTAAAACCATCAACAGATTGATATGGATGAGATTAAAGTTTTCCATCCTTCATGAAGAACATGCTTTGATTACTGTTACCAGTTACTGAGCTAAGGAGACCTCCTGTCTCATCCTAATCAACCCAGTGGTTTAGAGAACTTAATTTTAGATAATTCTGAGAGTTTTGAAGAAAGGGGACACAGGGCCTTTGTATGGTCAATTCACAAAAGGTACATTTCTAGAGGAAAGGAAAACTATACACAAAAATTTGAGTATCTGAAAAGGATAAAATAAATGTGTTTCATCAATGGCAGAAATTAAACCCAAAGAAAGGACGGGGCAAATTACTTTGACCTGGGGAATCTTTAGGACAGAGGCTGTTTTTATTGTTCTTTGCTGGGTCTGGCATAATGTGAACCTGTTACAGCAGCTCTTCAGTTCTCCCATAATCCAGATAAAATAAGGATAGTAGCTACAGACAAAAAGAGCTCTGGCAGACTGTCACTGTAGATAAGAGCATGTAGGGATAATGTAATGAAAGTGGTCAAATAGGTAAATATTAAAATTGATTTACTGTAAGCAATGCAAGCGTGGAGTTTGGGTTATGGAACAAATGATTTGCTACTTGAAGGCAGAGAGTTAAGTCCTCTGCGTTGGTGGGATGTGGGTGGGCTGGTTGATTCAGAGGGTTGTTTCTGCTCTCCTAATGTTCAGAGGAAAATGGAAGGGGTTCAATGGCTTAGTAAAATCATTTTCTGGAAGAATCCTATAACTGCAATAGCTGCAAGATGTCGTGGAGGAAACTATACCTCCCATCCTGTAGAGAAACACCTGCCTGATGAGGTATTTTAGCTGTTCTCATAATTTGTGCCCTTTCACACATGATGTGTTCCCTCAGTGGGTGTGCTGGTGCTGAAAGTCAGGGCTGCTCTATATGGTACATACATCCCTGTAAGAGCAAGGTGGGTTTGGACTTAAAAAAATCAACCTGCTTTGCACATAAATCTGCTAATCTAGGTGGCATTAACATTCATAAACAAGGAAAAGGCAATAATAGTTAATTATTAATATTTAATTATATTAATTATTATTATATTTAATTCTATTAATAATTAATTATTAATATTAATAGTTCTAATTAATTCAAGAAACTGCCTGAATTTTGGTAGATCCACATAATGTGGAGCAGGGTCAATTTTTAAAGCTCAGCTTTGAAAAGTGGAAAATTGAAGCACTTGCTGGGCATCCAACCATCCTCTTTATGGATTCCTCTGCACGTGCTTTACTCTTCAGTTCATTAGGGCCTTTGATATTTTTTTCAGCCTTAGAAGTAATGCTGTTACTCACTGCTCCCCATGGTAGTCCTGGCTGTGAAGGACTGGGGCTCTGAGAAGCAGCGATGCCAGTGCTTGAATGCTGATAAGCAGAAAAGCCGAAGAGATAAAAGAGATTTTGTTAGAGACAATTTCTCTTTTCATTCTACTGGCATCCACAATTTCAAACAGAAGTTGTTTCTGAGTTCCAGCACAGCTGACCATGCAGACTCCTTGGGAATGCTCCAGACAGGAGTGCTGTTGTCTGCAAAATATGAGGGATTTGCCCATGATTTGGACACAGGGAAAGAAGCAGCAGCAGCAGGAGTTGTGATCAGTGATTTCTTTTCTTTGGCTCCTGCTAGGCCTAGTTAAGTTATTAGTACTTTCTTCGGAGGAATGAGACTCCTGCAAGGTTGCCTCTATGCCCTGCTTTCAGTCCACAGCCCTGGCCTGGAGTTAGTGGTTTGCTTTCACACTGCTTGCACACTGGAGTTGTTACAGCTGTGAGCAATTGCTGTTGGCCCTGGCAGCCAGGGCAGAGCTATTCTTCACAGCTGAAACGAACAGAGATCCTTTAAAAAACTTGGGAGAGATCTCTGAGGTCAGCTCTGAGTAGTTGTTTGTCCTGACTGTGAAAATAACTCGATTGTAGAAAAACATTTATGACACTTTCAACTCTATCAGGCAGTATGTGTTGTCAAGATTATTTTGAAAGATAGAGGATAGACCGAGGATAGAAGTATGCTTATTTTTCAAACAAGCTGAGATTAGAGCAAGCGTTTACAGTTTTGCAAATCAAAGAAGCCTGGGACTTGCGTCTTTGGAGACCCTGAAGGGCAGCTCTGTCAGCCAGAAAGGAGACTTGCTAGATAAGACAGCATAGCTATATTCTGAATCCTCAACCCGCAGTGACAGGATCCTGCTGCGCTGAGCTGCCTTAGATGTGTGCCGTGGATTGCTCCCCCCTGGGAGAAGCACGACCTTCCCTGCCCTATCCATGTGGAGTGCTCCTGGACATGAGCGTGGCCCGTGACTCTGGAGATGGAGCTCTTTGCACTGTCACTGTTCGCAGCAGCATCCGGCAGTTCTGGCTGCACCGCAGCCGTGTCTCCTGGGGTTTATTTTGAAATGGCAGCTCCGTTTCCTCCAGTGACCCTCATCCCTTTCTTTTTGCCTTTGGAGAATTGACTCACAGCATATTGCAGACTTGGACCAGCGTAGCCTTGACCAGCCCCTTTTTTTCAGGGGAGGGAGGAAGAGGAGAAAAAACAATCAACAACAACCACTGTTGATTCTGGCTTTGATAGTGTAAATACCACTGTGCTGCAAAATGAAAAACTAAACATGCAGCCTAGATAGCTGACTTCAAAATGTGTGGTGGTGGTAATTGAGTTTCTGGGATTTTTCTTCTACTTCCTTTTATTTTTTTTCCTTTGAATGTGATTCAATTAAAGAACCTTTTTGACCAAATTTGGAGAGAATTGGGTTAAGGCTTTTGAAGAATGCCTTTCTGCTCCAGCTCTCAGTGAAATTCATCCAAATATATGAAACAGAAAGGTTGTTGATATAGTTTCTTTGGAAGCTGTGTTGTATTTTCTCCCCATTTCAGGCTGTTTCCTTGAAACTTGAATTCTGCTTGTTGCTCTTCTCACTGAACCTGAATCCAAGATAACAAATATTATGAAAAAAAAGGAAAAAAAAAAAAGAAAAAAAAGGAATTTCTCAGTCTGTTTTAATTTCCCTTCTGTGGCTCCCAAAAAAAGCACTCTGCCAAGATTTCCAGTGAGCACTGTGTGCCTGGACAGCTGTAGAGTAAGCTGAGGCAGGGGAGTATGGTTACAGAGTTGCTCAGGAGCCTTTTGTGGGTTCAGGAACTGTGGAAATTGATCCCAGTTTGACTGTGCCAAGCTCCATGTCCCTCAACAAGCTGCAGGATTTCCTTCCAAACTTAATATCGAGTTTAAACAACTATTCCTCCAGTTCTACCTTAATTTTTTGCTGCTTTGGCTCAAGAGTTTGTCACTCCTTTTCATGTCTTTGGTGGCAACACCATCCCATTCTCTTATACCTCTTTCTGCCTTATATGGAAAAATCCTTCAGTTGCAATAAACTGGGCCTTTTTCCTTTCCTCTTGCTATTCTTGTAAGCCTCTTCTGAGACATTTCGAGCATCAGCACTAAAAGTTCAATAAACTAGAACAATAGTGGCCTTCCTTCTGTGCTTCCCTCTTGCCAGTTGTACTCAGGGTTGCCAAGATGAGTCTTTAAAGCCAGCCCTGAATCTTACCAATCTCTCCATCTGACATTTTGTTCCAGACAGTGTGTTGTGGTTTGGGACTATATATTGTGTGTCTCCTTGGCTTCATGACTAATTGCATGTCATAAACATTATTAGTAGAATAGTTTTGACAGTGTTCCATGAGAACACTCTGCTAGCTCCCTATTATGGCTTCTCATAGCATAAGAAATGCTTTACTAGAGATAACTAATCTGGATACTCGTTTTAGGAGTGGCCTAATTTTCTTTCTGTGCTTCTTCACCTATTTTTTTTATTATTTCAATTGTTTTAGAGATTGGCAGTGTTCAGACTCAGTGAAATCTCTTAATAGTAAAGGATTCCCTATGTCTTTCTGGTTCTGCTTTTGCCTTGTCTTTAGTGTGGTGTCTTCTGCCTGATCTCTGTTTCTATTTCAAGGGTTCTTTGTTTGGTTTTTTAGTTGGATTTTTTTTTTTTAAGTTCAGACTTGTCTGAAATTCAGCTTTTTAAACTTACTGTGTGTGGTTGGGGTTTTTTTGGAGGGTTGGAGGGATTTTTTTTTCAATTGATCTGTTGCAGGGCATGTATGATCCCCACACAGACCAGTAGAAGAATTTCTCACATTTTCCATTAACAAGTCTGTTCCTGAGGAACAACCTCTTCATGATAGCAAGTCGCTGTCTAACACAAACACTGTCTTGTTAGAGGACCTCTTTTAAGCATTCTTGGCTACTGTGGGAGTCTCCAGGTTAGGATTTGCAGGTGAAAGGTAGATTAGGTTGCTTCCAATGTAGTCTAGAATGAATTAGAGCAATAAAATACAGATTTTTTTCCTGCCAACACTTTAAATTCTAAATCAGTGTATTTTCCATCCACTCATGCTGAATAGAAGTTGTGAACAGCAACTTTGTGAAGGCAAAGGAGTTTTAAGAGCTGTTAGTAAAAGGCTAAGGAGCCTTTGTTTGAGCACAAAAAACCCTAATAAACTCACTGTAGGGAGCAGAAATGACTTTGTGCTTGTGTCACAAGCACAAAATGTTGCCAGCATCCCTCTTCCAACCCCAGATAAAATCTAGTTCACTGAGAGAGTAAGTGAATTTCTTTCAGTGGCACCTAGATTCATTTTTAGGTGAATAAAGGGTGGTGGATTTTCCAAAGTTTTTGTAATGTCCAGATACAGATAATTGTGCCTAATCATCCAGGTTTAAAGCTGCTAGTTGTAACTGCTGATCCCATACATCATTTTTTCATGCCTGTAAAATCACAGTTCTGTGTTCTTTCTCAAAAAATTTCTCTTATGTAACTTCAGAGTGTAACTTGGGTGGGATAAAATCTGTGCCTTGGTGTGTATAAGGTGCCTAACAGGATGGAGCCCTAACCTTTGCCAGCCTCTCTAAACAGCTGATACCTTATATATGTTATAAAAGATTTGATTTTTTTTTTTAAACCTTGGCACTGTCAGAATGCAACATCACAGAAGTTACTTACTGCTACAGTTTATTTTCAGTGATTGTTGTGATGTCATAAAATGATGTGGCTCCTCTAGCCGCTGTCACAAGAGGGTTACCTTGGACTGGGTAACGGTGAATTTATTTTAAATCATGCTCGGCCTTATCTGGTTGTGCCAAAAAGCTTTAAAAACTTAATATCCTTCCATGCATGAGAAGCAAAAAGCTGCCCCTGTGTTCCATTTAGTGCTGCCTGCTGCAGTAGGAAGAGATAGGAAATTTTAAAAAATGCTGCTGTAATAAAACTACTGTTCATTTATACCAGCACAAAATTTTTGAGAATGAGAGGGAAAAGGTTTAGAGATGGGGTAACATTTCTTCCACATGTTGTTAAACGGGGCGTGGGTTTTGTTTATCAAGGCTGTGTTCTCCAAAGCCCTTATTTGTGGGAAGAGAAATGTGTTCAGAGAAAAGGCTCTGCTGAAAAAACATGGGACTGCTTTGAATGAAGATGAGTTGTGAAGCTGTCAGCAGGCTTGTTACTGCTCCTGGCATGACTGTTTGCTGTGATTCTTCCCTGAAAAGCACATTTTCAGCATTTTAGGTGGCATCTGCAGAAAATGCCCAAAGGCATAATGGACGAGATGCCCAGAACTAATTATCTGTGACACGGAGGGAAGTTTATAGCAATTCTATTTTGAATGAGTAATTCCAATTACTTGAGGACATTTTTAAAGCCCTGGCATATTTGATAGAGGGAGGGGGGAAACCCAAACACAGCTTGTCAATGGAATCTGTTGATGCTGGCGTTCAGTGGTGTAGATATTAACAGTGGGATAATACTTGTAATTCATTTAGCTTGAAAGACAAAAGCAGCCAGAGTAAGGCCAAGGTTTACAAAAAAATGAGTCTCCAAAGATAAGATCCTCGCTCAATATTTATTTACTTAATAAGGAGAATTGCTTTTTAAAAGTGTTGAGTACTCACCAACTGCTATTAATACCAGCAGAATTGGTAGCAAAGGAAATAACTAAAAATGGTGCCATAATCATTAGGCTGGTTTTGTTCAAGGTAATCTGTGCCTGTGGTCAGAAGCAAGCCAAGAATTCAATCTGTGGATTCTGGCCCAAATGAGCCTGCTCTCTGATCTAAAGTAATACGGAAGCCTAGAACTGTGTGTTACAGACAGGAAGGTAACAAGGGCAGGAGAAGAAAGATCCTATTGTCAGCTCAAGCAGGTGCATGTTTCCCTGGTGGATGTGATGTTGTATCTTAACTGTTCTCATTCCCACAGGCAGCATGGAAAACAGTGATGGGGAAGGTCACCTGGCAGGGGGACCTGGGCTGTGTGCCCTGCGTGGGATGGGTGGCATGGGAGGTGACACTGAGGCACCTGTAAGCCTTGGGAGGAGGAGGAGGCGGGAGACAGGGACAGATTGGACACACACGACCAGTGTGGTGTGAGCTCAAAGTGCAGGCTTGCTGTGAGGGGACGGAATTAGTTTCAGATGACATCATACACAATGACTGATTATATTTAGAAATGTGGTAATATGTTCTGAGACCTTCCATATGTTAATTACGCATGCTTCAATATATGGCTGCAGGAAGCTTGTGAAATCAAAGCAAGCCTAGATAGGGAAAATATTTTCTCTAGATGAACTTTAAACACAGTTCTGCAAAGTGGTTTAACATACCACAACCAAATTTATTTTTATTTTAAAGTTGGTTGTCTTTAATGGATGAAAGATTTGCATGTTTAAGTATTCAGGCTTAGTTGATACTTTGGGACAAGAAGGTATTTGGCATTAAATTATAAAAGAAGTTTAAAGCCTCAAAGACCTCTGTAGAGGTTGTAAGCCGATGTTGAAAATATTGCCTCTGAAATACCACAATAGCTTAGTATATGTGGATGAGCTATTAAAAAAATCACCAACAGCCCTGCCCCCCACAAACAGCAAAAAAAACCTCTTGTAAACTTGCATTTTTGGTGTAAGTAGCTTCCTATCCTTCTGCCTATCCTTACAATGATCTCAGCTGCATAATACCAAATACTTGAAATTATGAATGTTCATCGTGATAAGCAACTTTGTGTAGATGATTAGCATGGACCCTTGAACTTAGACAACTTAGATTAAATTAATTAAAAGCACATTATTAACTTAGGTTGAACTGGGACTGGGGTAGACTACCTTTTTTTCCTTTTAAAATCCTTATTGGTTTTACTGCCAGTAATGCATGGATTTCAGCTGAGCGTCTGTGGGACAAACTAATCTGTAAATCCTTTTGGGGTTTTTTTGTCTTTAATAAAATGTCATTGTCTTTTATAGAAAATATGGTGAAAAACTCTCTTTTCTGAAAAGACTGAACAGGGTTGCTTGTGTACTAAATAATTTGGTTTAAAACAATGTGGAAAGAAACTGTTGGAAGTTGTAGATCAGTTTTCTTATGTTCCCAGTCTGTCGGGACAGATTTCATAATAAAAATTGCAAAATTTTTGCATAGTTAGACATAATCTGTTTGAGGAACACAGTTCAGACAGTGTGAACAACATTAAGTTCCCAAACTACAACTTGTTATCAAAAGAGATTTCCAATTTGAGATGCAATATATATTTTTCTGTAGAAAACCTACACTTCTTTCTCTACCGCTCCTCCCCAGCATTTATTAGAAAGCCTAAACTTCAGTTGAAAAAGTCTTTTAACAGAAAATATTTGACTGACCAGCTTAAAACTTTTTGTTTGAGAGAAATGGTTTATACAAATCTGTTTAAAGCTGTGATTTAGCTCTTGTCTCATGGCAAGGCTGAAAGATATCTTGGGGAAGAATTTCTCTTCTTTGGCTCTTGATTAAGCATCTCCTCTCCCCCGGATGATTTCTGTGTATATGTGGGACTGAACTACTCCTCTGGCTGCAAACAAGAGTACAAATTCTTCTTGGAATATTTTATTGAGGTTGTTTTTGTAGTAAAATCCAATGTGGCAGTGTCTCACCATTCATGATTGAAATGTGAACCTGCACCTTCACATTTCACCCAACGCTGCCTTCTTTTCATCAAAGACTTTCAAATATCTAACATTCATTTCACTGCCATGGTGACACGAAAGCACCGTGGCAGCCCTTGCTGTCATTGGAATAATTGGGACTGCTTGTTCTTCTGAGCTGGCTAATGAAGAAATGGCAGAAAGCAATTTCATCAATCTCACTTTTTTGTGCTCTGGTACTTTTGAAAAAAGAGAAATTTTTTTTCTCCCCATGGATAAGGTGTAGCACAAAACTTTTCCATCACTTTACTAAACCAGATCACAGAAATGCTCTGGAATGGGCTCTTGCCACAGTGGTCAGGCAGGAGGGGATATTTGTTGACTGTCCCTCCAAGTCTTCTTTGGTTTGGCTGCAGCTGGTGTGAAACAGTGGAAAACACTGAATACAAACATCAAGGGGGGTGAGTAACCCAAAGCAAGAAATTTATGCTGGTGGTAGGGAAAGTGAAATGGGCATTATAGGGACAATGTAAACAGTATAGAGCAAAAAGCCTTGACTGAAATAGATGTGAAGGGTGTTTGATCTTCAGTTAAGGCAGGTGGCTTTGCACCAGGTGCTGGTAATAAAATCTGCAAAGCAAAAATGAAGAATCACTTGGGATAATGATGGAATAACCTCAGTTGGACACCCTAATCAGGGCTGACTGTTAGAAAGAGAGCAGCAGCTGGGAATTTCACATAACAGTACTAGTTCAGCTTCCCACATTAGAGAGAGAGTGTTGTAGAGTCCAACAAAACCCAGTGCAGTTAATGGTGTTTTAGGTTTAATTTTGGTGGGGCATTGAAGGCCCAGAAAGAAACAGGCATGGAAATTAACTTTGAAAAACAACTTTGGACAATATGACTGAGCATAAATGCAAGAGTCATCATAAAACACATTTTCCTTCATTTTATGACTGCATTGTTGCAGTGACTGGATAGATTATTTTCTTTTCCAGTATCACATTTCTTCTCTGCCTGTTCTTGTCAGAGCTTTTCAAGAGCTGCCCAGCCGGAGCTGCAAACTGCTTCCCAAGGGATGCAGTGTGATCTCTTGCTCTGGTTTACAACTATCCAGGGAAGTTCGCTGCTGCATCTCCGTGTTCGGGTTTGCTGTCTGCATGAAAACAATGGGCTCAGAGTTTTAGAGCTCTCTGTCCTTGTAACAGTGCTGCAGCTCTGGTGTTTTCAGATGCTGGAAGCTGATTCCTTGCCCTGGGCGCTCAGTCTCTTGTTTCTTAGGAGACAGGCTGGGGAAGGCTTGATGCTTTTCTTTTTTAACCTTGCTTTTGTGATCATATAAAAAGACAAGGTGCTTATGGGAGCAGTGTTTTATAGTTTTGCCTTTATGAATAAATAGAAAAGCCACGAGATGACACCTTGGCATAGACCTTGGGCATATGCAGAAACCCAAAAATCCCTACAAATTGAAGTGTCTCCTGCTACAGGCCCATCCACTGCATCTGTCTTTAACCATTTACTTGTCCAGATCAAGACACCTTTGAGCACCTCCTATAATGCAATATATGATATATGTAACTTATAAAAATATAATATATACATACACATGAAATAATAGGTATCATTTATATGCAATATATATGTCATGTTGGATAATAAGCTGAAACAGGCTCTTTCAAAAAATCCCTTTTCCTGTTACAGAAAGGAACAGGATTCCCTTGATGTCTGTTTACAATGCAAAGGGGAACTCAATACCCAATTGCTAGTTCACTGCATGACATTTAAAATCAGTATAATGATAACCAAAATCAGCAATCAATTATATATAACAGTGACCTTTTTTTTTGCTTCAGAACTATTTTAAACATTCATGGCCAGGATCTTAGTGAGAGGAAGCTCTGCAGAGGATGGGGGTCTTCCTTTGTTGCTGTTTGCTGGACAGTGAGCTTCTCCAAAGAAGGAGCAGAAATTGGTGCCCTCCAGAGGAAACCACAGAACCTCGTTGCAATGCTCACCTGAGAACAGACTCACCTGAGGGGAGAGGAGAATCAAATAGTGCAATCTATCACCACCTGCCTGTTATCTGCAATTAGAACTGGACATTTTCAGGAGGAGAAATGTTGGTTGAGGGAGTTCAGTTCAATTTCCTTCCCCCTTGTAGTGCTGGAATAGTTCATTAAGATCTTTTTGCTTACCAGGAAAACTACCTTGGCTTGCAAAGCCAAATGGTCTGACTCACTGGTTAGACACTGAAAAATTACTAACTTGGTCTCTGCTTAGGCCCCCAAATGTAAATAAATAATAGCACTGAGGCATTCTGAGGGTTTGGAAAGAAACTTGGCTTGGATACAAGGACAATGGAGACAACAGAAGAAGCAGAACATAACGGGTGGCCTATGTGATAAGATGGAAAAATATCTATGGCAAAGGTAGCAGGAAGGATCCTCAGAGCTGCTACAGCTGTGTTCTGTTTTTGGACTAAAGAGAAAACTCCTGCGTGCACTGAACTCCTCACACTCAAATTAAAGGACTTTTCCTGGAAACAGTGTAAGTGCACCTCCAGCCAGGTGATAAAAATCTCTCCCCAGACCCTGACCCTAAAAAGTGATGAAGCTCTGATGCATTAAGACACTGGATTAGTTGGACAATGCTGTCTTCCTGTTTGTTTCCCAATGTACAGGAATTAAAGAACTGAATCATGTTTAAACACACTTTTAATGCCCCTAAGACCCTGTTGGATGGTTCTGGCTGGAAGAGCTGTTGTCTTGTCATTCTTGTGTGATCAGAGCCCTTTGTCTGTGTACCTCAAATTGTGTGTTTAATGCACATCAAGTGAATAGGATTGTCCCGTGGCAATGCTTGGTGTTATTTCAGGTTTGAAACTCTTGTTATTTTGGGTTTTAGAAAACTTGAAACTCTCCACTTTGGACTGGCTTTGTATTGCTTGATCTTCATGTTCAGTTTCAAAAAGAGGTTTGGCTAAAGGAGACAGTGCATAACTGTGTGCATAGTCACAGATGTGCACAGTTGGGCACAATCTGAGGCTTTCCCAAATGAGCTTTCATTCCTTCCCCCAGTTCATATGTCCCAATGCTTCTTGAGAGAAGTCTAGCACCAAACATAAGAGGAAATATTTTCCCCCTTCAAGTTTGAATCTCCAAATATTACTGTTCCCCCTGAGGTCAGTACAAGGTTTTTATTCCCTGTTCTAAGCAGGATAGAAAATTGCCAGTATCCTTTTCCCCTCCAGCTTCACAGGATTTATCCATGTGCAATCACTGCTGATTGGAATCTCCCTTTTCAGGCACCCAGCTGTGCTGCCTGAATACTCACCCCAGCCTGCTTGCCAATTTTAAATGCTTTACAGGGTCATGTTTTTATTCAAGCCAATCTGAATTGCACATCACTTCAAATGTTCCACTTCAAAAAACCAAAAAAAAAAAAATCCACAAAAAAAAACCACACAAAAAAGTCCCCCAAACCTAAGTCCACCCCATCCCCTAGACCCCAGCCTCACATGCTTTAAATCTCTGGGACATCCCACTGTAGAACGACATGTCTGTCATGATGAGAGGTGCATCTGAGCAGGGATCAAGTCTGGCCTCTCCTGAGAACTTCAGGGGCTGGGTTGCACTGTTTCTCCTGGAGTATCTCGCCTTTTCTGCCATGGCAGAACACTTTTCTCAGTCTTCACCTTTGGAAGCCTAAGATGCCTTATGGTAACAAATTTCTTCCAACCACCTTCTGCAGAAAATAAAAAAAAAATGTCTTGTCATGTAATGAGTGAAGTTGCAGAATTCCTTGCCCATGTTGGATGCTCCATTATTCTGTGCAGGAGCTCTTCTCTGAATGTGTATTTTTCCTTCATTGAATTGAAAGCTGAGGTACTTTTGTGAGCCAGCCCTTTACGAACTTGGGTGAATCAAAGTGGATTTTGTGGCTCAAGGGGAGACTCAAGGTATCCACAGGCTTTTGACTACAAACCAGAGAAACTGCAGCAGTTTTGATTGCTGTGGCTCAAATTGCCATCAGAGACATCTCTCTCTTGGAAGATTTTGTTGAAAGTATTTCTTCCCTTGCTGTGTTTGAGTGATGGCATGGTGTGCTCTGATTAGACTATTGAGGCTGCAAGATAAGAAATGTATGTTTGCATAAATTGTCATTGTTGGTTTGGTTTTTTCTTTTGTCTGAAGGCATGTGAGATTTTTGTCAAAATCAACTCTTGAACAGCCTCTGTTAAGAAGGCTTTAGGGCTCATCAAATACTAAAGCTGATCTTTGAATAACAACGTATGTAAACTGCAATTCAAAGACCTACTGGAAGTAGTGGCAAACTGACAAAAAGTTGTCATGGAAACCACTAACACCTAGCTATGGGTGAAAGAAGAAGCTTTCATTCAGAGACCACAATTATTTGCAAAAGAATCTGTAAGCTTCTGAAACATTTTTTCTACTCAGTTCTGGTGGTAGGGCTGCTTTTAATTTTCATAAATGTGTGTGTGGATTCACAAACGTACACAGATGAGGAACGTTGTGCTTTGTGCTGGATGAATAACAAAAGTTCTGGAAGATGAAATTGCTGAGAATCAAAGAGAGATTAAGAGGAGGATTTTGTTGGCCTCTTGTGTTTGATTATAGCTTTTCCATTTTTGATAAAATGTGTTTAATTCTTGTTGACTGAGCACAAGAGAGAAAAATATGTCTTTGAAATAAATGTATGGGCATGATGTGGAACAGAGAGAAAGTATCTGACAAGCCTGGCTAATCAGGAAATAAAATGGCAGCTGAAATTAAGAAGAAAGGAAGGCTGTGTTTATAGCCTGTATTTTCTTTTGAGTTTGTCTTGCTAAAGTAACTCAGCAGTTAATTAACATTCCTAGAAAATGTGTAGTACTATCTAAATATGGCTTTATACAGCAATTTTTTTAAATTCAGATTTTTCAGTTATCTAAAGATTGTGCTGGACAATGATAGGTATGTGTCATTTAGGTAGACTTTTAAAAATGTCACCTTCTCTATCTTTACAGAGCTCTTTCAAGGCAGATATTTAAGTGTTACAAAATTCTTTGGAATGCACCAAACTGACATTTCTGCACAGAAGACTCACACTAGATTCTCAAAAGCCTATTGCTGCCACTGTCCCCTGTCCAGTGCAGAGTTTTTAAATGGTGCTGTGCTGCTTTGCCTACTGATACTTATCCTTTCCAGTGGGGGATTGTTTACTGTTCCATGCTTGCTCTTGGCTAGGGATCTTGATGCAATAACCTTATATCTTAAGTTTGGACTGACACTTTGCTTTTGTGTCAGTGCTGCGTGACTCAGTAAAAATCCCAATACAACAGTGAAAAGTCTTAATTGGCAAAATGATCACTCCTGGTTTAGCATGACAGGCCCTGGAGACAGAGCTAATGAATAAAGATGCAGACCCCTAGGTACATGGTGAGAGTTGCTGTTGACTCATCTTAATGATTATATAGAAAAGTAGGATTTCTTCTACATTATGAGTTTCCCAGTGAAGCTTCATATTGAATAAGAACGACATAACTGGGCCAGACCCATCCAGTCCTGGGCGTTGTCTCTGATAGCGACAGCAGTGGCAATAAAACACAGCATAGAACTGATGCCTTAGGCTGGCTACCTAAAAAACAGAGACTAGACAAGAGTAAGGGAATAAAGGTAGGTATTTATTTGAAGGGCCCTCAAAGCTACACCCTGGGGAGCCAGAGGATACTTCCAAAAATGGACCCCAAGGTGGACAATGAGTCACGAGTTTTTCACACTTTTATAGGTTTGGTCCATTTGCATATCAGCATAAATTCACCAATTAAAACTTCAGCTAATGATGTAATTTCTTCAACTTCTCCACCTCTCGCGCGGTCCTAGTTTACACCTTTGGGCCTGGGACAGTCTGAGTGTCCTTGAACAGCGAGCTCCGAGAAGCTTTGTTGTGTCTGTCTGGCCCAGGAGAGCAGCTAACGTGCTACAAGAAACTTCAGTTACACACTAAGTGATCCAGAACTTGAGAAATATAAAAGTTAAAACCTAAGGCATCAGAACAAGGCAAAGTTACAGCTCCTGAGTCAAAGGCGGTGCTGTGGAGGTTGAAAGCAACGTGTGTGGCAGCTTGGGCAGCAGCTCTTTGTTCCTCCTGCCCCACCTGGCACCAGGGGGTGTTTGTCACTGCAAAGTGCTGCACCAACAGTGCTGTGGGCATCCCTCACCGGGGCACGAGGTAAAACCCTCACCCAAAGAAGTCAAATACAACAGCTTGTGTGTCTGAAACTTGAATTGTGGCTTCTTCTTGAAACATTAAGGGCCTGCATTAAGCCTGTGGTAGAAGTCAGTCTTACAAAAGGTTAGTTGACTACTCTGCCTTGTTCCATTGATACTGGATAAAGCAATTAAAGGTTCAGTAAGGATTTTGAACAGGTAGTCCACACTATTCATTTCACATGTAATTATATACTCATGGCTATTTAGCTATTCATTGCCTTGCCCTTTGGTACAATTGCTAACTGAAGACTAATTCATTCCTATTTTTATTAAAGCAAGTGGTGCTGTAATGATGAGCAACAGACTAAATCCATGGTGGAAGAGAATTACAGCTGGAGCCAGAGGGGTTTAGGAGATCAACATAACATTTTTGGTGGAAGAGAATGGTAGTTTAATAAAATATGAAGCAGGATTAATGCTGTAGATGACCTTAAAATACTGACTAGCAAAGAGCAGAGTGGCAATTGCACATACATGTATAGCTGTAACTGGCTGATGGTGAGTGCTTGTGTTTAAAAGAGACAACCAAAATGTTACAAAAGACCCTAAATACAAATTACTCGTGTTCATATAGTTTAAGGTGAATGTCAGCTTACCAGAGAAGCAAACAAAATGAAGCAATTTCTCCCATTCTGTGGAAATTAAATGAACTGATTTTGGAAAGTAAAATTTATGATAGCAAATTCCACAGTGTATAACTATGGTGCTGTAACTTCTGGGGCAGACTCAGCAGTCTCTCGGGTTGGTTTTCCATTCTCAGGCAAACTGCCTCTCTCTGTTCCAGGACCCCCACCCTGCCCCAGGAGTGTCCATGTGGCAGGACATGTTTTCCTGCTGGGAGCAGCCCTCAACCTGCTCAGCACTCGTATAGTGCTGCACTAAGCTCTCACAAACAGCAGATCATTTCTTTGGTGTCATGTTCTTGGAGACTGTCAGCCATGGACTGATGCTGGGGAATGCAGTCTGCCTCCAGCAGATTTTTCCAGATCTGTGAGGACAATAAATGATATTTTTCTCCAAGACCTCGCTCGTTAACTTTATAAATGTTCATTTTTTGAAAATAAACTCCAGCAAGCACTTCTCATGTGTCCTGGTCCAATTGAGATGTGTAATAGGTCCTTGCCATAGCCTTTTGTGCTAACCTTTTCATTTAATTCACAGCAACACTGAACAAAACTAATAAGGTAATACTGAGATGTGCTTGCAACACCCAGTGTCAACAGCATGGCATTATAAGAATGGTTTGAGACTGAATTGCCATTCACCTTTTGTTACTGTTGAGCCTCAGGCTATGTACACTGAAATGTCACTTCCATGAGTTTTTGATAGGTTTAAAAAAAAACCCCTATTTAATGCATTTTTAATAATATTGTGGCATATTTTATGACAATGTTGGTTTAGTTGTGTTAGAAATCGATCCATTTTTGTTACACGTTTGAACGCCAGTAGTACCGAGACTTGTGCTATCAGATATTTCATAATGTTTGTATTTGTTCTAGGCATACCAAGTAATCATATGCCCACAGGCATTAAGGCTTTGTTGTGCTTTAATCCCAAACTGTTTTCCCCAAGTGCAGGTTTTTCTGGTGCTAAATTTGCAGTGCATGGACAGAAGCCTTTGGCACTTGCTTTGAATGCGGGTTGGGATGTGGTAAGACTTGTCTTAGCTCCTGTGAGAGATTTTTGATCATCCTTCCAGAAAACCCGGCATCCTGCACAGCTGAACTTTGCCTCTATATGAAGAAAATGGATACTTAATAAAGAGACTGGAGGTTAAAGACCTGCTGCAGCAGCACACTGAAGGACTTGTTTAAGTTTCAGCCAACAGCCAGTCCTTTTGAAATCTGAAGATTAAACCAGTGGAGTGAGTAGCAGACTCTCACTGACTTCAGTGAGCCAGGACTCAATCTAATTTCCTAATTAAATGGTCCTGTTCTTCAGCGAAAGCATTAGAAAGATAAATGTTCAGTAATTGCTTTGAGTATTTTCAGTGAAATCTATTTGCTTAGGATAACACATTTCACAACAGCGCAATAACTACTTTTGTGGTTTCAAACTGTGCAAGAGATGAATACTAAGGTGAGGTAGTACGTTTGTGGACTTTTCTCAAGGTAACGATTTTGGACTCCCTTGTTGGTGTGAATGATTTCCTTCATTTGCTCGCTTTCCTGTCTCAGACTGTTGAAATCAAAGATGGCAAAAGGTGTTTAAAATACTTCTGCAAAATCAGCTCTTAAACTAATATTTTAGTCTTTTACATTCAGACCTGAATATAATTATTTCAAAGAGAAAAGCCTGGGGAAGAAAGATCTGTCTCTTGTAAACAATTTCCCCATTATTCCTTTTGATCTAATTTGCCTATAGCAAAACTTCTCTGTATTTTCCATTAAGAGGAAGAAAAAGGGCTTTATTTCTCTTCTTCAGGGAGAAAAAATATGATTTGGCAGCCTCTATTCAAATAAATAGTTGTATTTACTACTTTTGCACTGGAGAATTATTTTATGCTTGCAAAATTAATCCTGAAGATTTGAGCAGGTTTTCTGAATGAGACGAATTGTGTGTTTTAAGTAGAAAAACAATAAAAAAAATCAAAACCGAAAGTTGCCTGAACAAGTCCCACTGCCACAAAAGAAAGATCACATTGTTACTGAGATGTGGGTCACAGCAGGATATGCTTCATATGCTTAATTGAATCTTTTTATGAATGGCACACTTTAATGCATTTTTTATTAAAGGAAACGTAGTGTTTTCATTTACTAGGTGGTAGGAGCAAAGTTGTATTAAAGAGATTATAGGGTATAATTTATTCACCACCAGCTGCCAGCGCTTCTGCCCTGTGAGATGATACCTTATGAGAGGGGTTTCTAAGGGCAGGAGAGCTGGTGTTCACCTCATGTCCTGAGGGAACACCTTCTTCGAGGGCACGCTCTCCTCCTCCCTAGACATCTCCACTCCAAGGCCAGCGGGAGGATGGAAATGCCATTTGAACGCTCTCTCTGGTAAGACAGCATTTGAAGGGTGGTTTCTCCTTACCCCCACCAGCTCAGGTGAGTGTTCCATACAGAATTACATTTCCAAGCAGAGATGTTGGCCATGAGTCAGCCCAACTTCTGCTTCCTATGTCAGCTCACACAGGGAGCCATCCTGGGTGTCTCCACCCTGCATTGCCTTGTCTTCCCATTTGGAGCTCAGTTTGGTTTTACAGCTCCCTTGGACCCGGAGAGAATGCAAGGCCCCAGCAAGACTGGGAAAGGTGCAAAAGCAACGCACTGGTGCTCTTTACTACCACAGCAATCTGCAGGGATGGGGTAGGATGATGACGTTGGGTCCCGCCTGTACTGACACGCAATTGTGTGGGCATGTTTTTAGTTGATTTAGATGTATTCCCTCTGGTGGAAGGACAACTTCCTAAAAGGAAATAGCATCTGATTTGGACAGATGTCTGTCATTGTAATTATAAGTTTTCAGGTGGTTAATGACAGCAAAAATGGTCAGAATCAGAATATTTAGGCTGCCTCCCATGTGTGTTCTAAATCAGGCTGAGCCCTTGCACAGAAACGTGAAATAAATAAGCACATCCTCCCTGGGGCCTCATGCACACAGAGATACGAAACAATTTTTATTAGGGGAAAGTAAACTGTGTTTAGTAAATCCAGAAACTGAATCCATACAAAATTAAAGAATAAAATGCATGTATTCTCTGTCACATTAGCATGAGTCCACTATTTCTTTTCCAGTAACATCCAGAACTGGGCCACAGTTTCCATCCTCTGCTCCTGATTTGAAGCAATAACAATAACCACAGAAGGGTTTTAGAAAGTTTAGGTGTTTGGTTTTAAGGTCTCAGCTCTGTTTTCTTGTTTTATCTCTCTCCACAAGGTCCTCAGCTGGTGCAATTTCTTATCATGAAATAATCTGCTCTGTGTCTTGCAGGGGAAGCATGATCTTTGTTGTCTCTATTAGCCAAGCCTCCAGCAGGAAGAGGGAAGAATATTTTCAGAGGCTCTGGAACAGATTCATTGCTTGGATTTCTTGCTTCCTTGAGAGTATTTTCTTCTCCCCAAACATCATTCAGGACAAGCAGTTTTTCCTCTCCAAGCCCCTCTCGTTACCCAGGACTCCCTTTCAGTACTAGATTCATATTAGTCAGTGTTTATGCAACTTTCCAAGTGTTACAGGAGAAGGAAGAATTCTTTGCCAGCTATAAATCTGGGATGTGAACACACATGATGGTAATAGTCCATCACATGAGCTAATTAGTAGGTGATCACCTTAACGTGGAAGGAAAACACACTACAAAAAATTTTTTGTATTCCACTTGTCTTCACCATGCACTAACCCTGACCTAAGTTACTTCCATATATTCTTTTCCTTTTTGCTTTGAGATATTAGGAGGGTTTTATCCTAGGGTTGCTAGGTCTGCTTTACTGTTTTTCCATATCTTATTTCAAAACACGACCCGACACAGGATTCAGTTCACCAGTTAATGATTAACAAATAGGCTTCTTTCCAATCATAAATACGTACGTTCTCTAAATGATGTTTATTCTGATTTCTCTTATAGTAGAATTGTTTATGCAAGCTCCTCTAGCCTTGACATGGAATTCAGATTGCCTGCAATTACCTGCAAAGTTTGAATTAACACAACAGAAGCCTTTTTCACTTGACACGTGAATTTTTTTGAGTTCAGGGTTACTCCTCAGCCTCACCTACAGAAGGCTGAATTATTTTGATGTCCTGCTTTCTCATCACATCTTCTTAAAAGCTCAAACAGCAGTGGCTCTCATCCTGCTAGAGAGGATTTGGGTAGGCTGAGCATCAGGTCACTGATGAAAATCCACAACTGCTGAGCCATGAGCAGGCAAATTTCCTGTGTCCTACAACCCATGCTCTGACTTTGAACCTCTCTTCTTGCCATGGTTGAAATACAGTTTGCAACAGGTAAGAAATCTCCCCAGTCATGGAGCTTCTACAGGAAAACTATTTCCTGTGTTCTCATCCATTGAAAATTTGATATCTCCGTTATTTGCAACAGAGCAACGGGCTTGGGTTTCTTTTTTCCCATTGGAGTTGAGCAATGGAATTTTCTGTTTTGATAAAAATTCAGAGGTTTTGAAACTGCACCTGCATGCAGCTAAGACTGCCTGTCTGTTTTTGAAGAGCTCATCCTGCAGCCGCCCCCCTACCTTTGGGAATAAAAAGCAAAGGAGAAGGCATGTGGGGAGGCTCCTGCTTTGAGGATCCATAAACTTCTGCCAAGGCATCTGGCAGAGCCTAGGCTGACCCACAGGGAAGCCTGGGGTCCCAGATCACTTTGGGAGGCAGCACTGGTGAAGCCATGCTATGGAAAAGCTGAAGGTGGGTCTGTGGATGGCTACAGGCTTTCAGCTCCCCGTCACGTGGTGAGGAAGACTTTGGGGAGTAAGGGTAAGGAAGGAGTCAGGTTTCAAGCTTATTTCTCTTTGAACTGATTCATTCCAGGGGAATATTTCAGTGAGAGTCATTTCACAGTAGAAAAATGTAGTGCTGGAACACCATCCAGCCAGCTCTAGTTCCTGTTTTATTCAGGAGTTGAGCACTCCAGTCCTAATTCTTCAGTTCCTTAAATTTCATCCAGGCATTTACACCTGTCGGAATTGGATTTAACAGGATTTGCTGTCCTGTTTTTATGCCTTTCTTTGTACTTTTCCCAATATAAATAATACTAGAACAGTAAAAGCAACAGAATAAATGCCTAGGAAAGATGGGATGCAATAGGAAACCAAGGTTTGATTCATTTTTCAAAATCAAGATCTACTCAGTCCATTGCCTGCCTGGTTTCTAGGTTCAATTCACTTGATAAGGGAATAAAGTATATTTGAATATTTTTGAAAATACATTCCAGAGAGGAAAATCAAGGATTGTACCTGCTGACAGATGTTTTGGTTTGCAGATACCTATGGTGTGTACCACGTGCCAAGAGTTGTGATGAGTTTGTTTAAAAGCTTGAGATGTCAGGAGGGAATGGCAGGACAGCCTGAGTTCTGCAGTCAGCTGAACTCAGCTGATCAGGCTGATGCAGGAGAGGAGTTATCCTTCTCCCTCTGTCCTCAGGTGCTCTGAAATTTAAGCAAGGTTTTCTGTCATCTTAGGGAGCTCATGCTTTGTTTCTCCACAGCATAAAAATTGAGCAGAACATGTAAATTGAGAATAATTAGAGATTTCTTAGCAGCAAGTTGTGGCTCTTGACACAACTGCTAGTGGAGGATATGTGGCCAGACTGCTCCCATGGCTGGTTGTTGATGCATTTCCAGAGTTGTTCCTGGGAGCTTAGGCAGTTGGCATACCCTTAAAACAAGCTTATTTGTGATAGGGAATTGACTGGACATTCATTTCTCCCTCAGGTTCTCACACTCTCCGTGCAGCTGAAGTGATACAATTAGCATTTTAAATAAGGCAGTCCTTCAACAAAATTATTTTGGTTAAGGTGACCCTGTGGAAGGGGATCAGTTTATGCTTTATGCACTCATGGCAGCTTGCCTCACCTGAAGGGCTGAGGTCTGCAGTTGTTAAGGCTTCTGGTGGAGTTCAGGAACCTCTTCAAACAGAAGTGGGTTATACCAAGTCATCTTGAAAATAATAAAATTTGATCAAGCAGTGTCAAGGACTGCCCTGCTCAGGGAAAATGTGCACCCTCCAGGTCATCTTAACATAGCAGAAATAATTCAGTGCCACAACTGGCACCCAGAAATGCAGCAGCAGTGATAAGGTACATCAAAATCTCTGATCCAGTAAACTGATGGAAGTGCCTAGAACCCTGCTCCGTATCAAACACAGGGGGCTCTGCAAGAACCACTTGCTTAATTCCTCTGTGGTAGTTGATACAACTTTTGTCTGCCTTTGTCCAGGCCTGCTGGAATACACAACCATGGCCCATCCCCATCTGTGGGCTCTGAGGATGAAGTCCACATGTTTGTAGCATCCATAGTAAGATAATGCTGAGATAAAACTTTAACAAGGTAATCTAGCTCCAAGGTGACTGGGAGAAGCTGATGTACATCTGCTTTGCTTTAATGGAGAAAAGGGTAGGTCTGAGTCACAGGTGTGTGTTCGGGGTCTTGGCATGTATCCTAAAGGTCAGACACTTTTAGGAGGGACATATAAACCACCTTCTTCTTGACTCCAAAGCAAGTTAAGTAGCCAGTTGAAGGTTTTAAGGTGTCTGAGTGTAGCAGTTGGCCATAAGATGAAGGGCTGTTGAAGGGAAGATGAGACCCATTTATGCCTAATTAGAACACCGCCAGCTGTTCCTGTATGGCTGAGGTCTAGCGAGACCCAAGAACATCTGGTCCTCATCAAGACTGCGAGCACAGAGAGGGGTTTTGGTTGATAAGAAGAACGCACCGCTCGTGTGACTGCGAGGCAGATGGCAAGAAGTGTGGCGGTAGAAAAGTTCCTCTGGGAGTCCCTGGTTAAGGGAAGTGTGTCAGAGTTGGTTTCTGAACACTGCAGGCCATGTTAGCTGCAGGAACTTTCTGCCCAGTAAATTGTTACCTGAGGCAAATTGTATCTGAACAAAATAGACTTTTGAGGTAGCTTGTTTTCATCCTGCCTTGATGAGATGGCTGGCATGGATATCCACAGAAAAACATCATGGCTCCGATGTTATTTTCTGCAAGGGATAACTGGGACTGAAACAGTGGTCCTGGAACATGGAACCAGCTTTTCTCCAACTTATTCAAGAAAGTGGTTGTGATTAAAATAATGAATGAAGGAAAAGAACTTGGACTTCCATTGTTAAAATGTTCTGTATTTCACCAGACTCATTAATGCATTGAGCTTCAAGTCCTGTTACTGCTGGATTGCAAATAGCAGACCTTTCACTAGCTGTAGGCAGTCCTGGGTCCCTGGAGCTTTGATAAGCAGAGAGGAAAGACTAAAAGTTCAGCATCTGAGGAAAGAAGCCCAGATTCCTTTTCTGGTGAAAAATAGCAATGAAGTAGCATTGTTCCTGTGCTTGCACCAGATCGTGGAAGCCACGCAATATTCCCCTTGCATGGCATCGTTTTGCCTGTCCACCCTCTCGACCTGACTCTTGCAGCTCCCTGGCCCAAATCCCAGCTCTTCAGCAGGAGCAGAATGCTGCAGTCTGCCCTCGTATGTGTGTGTCAGAAAACATGAATGTCAGCCTCGCTCTCTAACAATTATGTTGACTCCCATCTGCTTTAGAATCCAGCTCAAAGCACCCTGCTCTATTTAAAACTCTATTTGACAATCTGGATATTAGCACAAAGATGCTGTTCAGCTTTCTCTTGAAAACAAAATACAAAGAGAGGAAAGAATTTTGTTGAAACATACTAGTGAACATTACAAGCTGGAACTTTTTTCAGCCACTGCATTCTCCACGCATCTGACAAAAACAGTGCCTGGCTTATCTATTACAGAAAACCCTTGTGATCAAAATGCACTTCAGCTGCTGGAAACCATTGTAATTTTCCTATTGCTCATTATTTACACCAGGAGAATGAATCCTAATTAATTTTTGTTAGGTACTTACTGTGATTGCTCAGCTTTCTCAAGGGAACACCGAGGCCAAGAATCAGAGATGTGGAAGGATTTGCTTGTTTTGAGATGCTTTCCAAAGGTTTTCGTTGCACCTGGAATTTGTCAGCCATATCCTCTTGGGCTGTGAGGAGGGAGCATTATGCATGAACTTTTGGAGCTAGTGAAAGATAATGCTCCAGGATTAGAGTCCTAAGCAGTCCCACAGGCTTTTCTTCCTGTTCCCTTTTCCCTTCAGACCCCTCCCAGCTCTGCATTTCTGTGGCAGAGATGTTGGTTTGGAGACAGGCAATGACAAGATTGTGTATTAAAATATGATTATCTTCTGATCAGTTTTGCCCTGATCAGGTGAGATTAAAACTCTACAGCTCAACTAAGCTTAAAAATATTTATAGCTTTCTCCTTTTGGCCCAGAGACCATTTTATCTAAAACAGATGAGAGCTTATCCTTGTCTTTAGATTTCGTTATTCTTAAACCTTATGCTTGTAAATGAGCTATCAGAATTTAATGAAATGAACCCCTTTTTAGCAACGGAATCTATCCTGCACAGTAGTAAGAAATAAAACTTTCCATTAGTCTTATTCAATGAGTAGATAAGCAGCAACTCTTCTAATACACTGAAATGAGCTTAAGGAAGTGGGGGTTTTGGTTATGATCTTTGGTTTTCCTTTATTTTCTTTTCCTTTCAACGACATAGGAGCATTTAAATCTTGGACTGCTTGGAAAACAGAAGTTTTACTTCTTATTTGGCATAGAATTCAGATAGGGGGTAACACTGTCAGAGTCTGGAGATGGATAAAACATTTCCCAGATTTTACAGAGAGCTTGAACTTGGGATTCTGATTTCATTTATTCCAAGGAAAGAAGCCAGGCAAGAAGTTATACATATAGAAATATTTTGGATATATTAAAATGTTTGTATGGCTCTCATCACTAGTTTCTGAGTGAATAGGTTTGGATCTGAATTTCAGCTGCAGTCAAGAGTCTGGATCAAGGCTTTAATTTAGGGCCATCTTTCATTCTAAATGGCTTCTGTGGGTTTATGACCCTATTTTGTTGTTGTTGTTGTTGAAACTTAATACATTTCAGACACTTTAGGCAGCACAATGATTTAAATTGGCCAAGTACAGCAGAGTTGTTTGCAGATAATGAACCTGTGGCTATCATGGGAAGCTGACACCTGTGATTGTCAACCTTGACCTCCAACCATTTTTGCTTTAAGTAACATCTTTGTGGAAGTTTTGCCTAGCCAAAGATCTCTGAGAAAAGGCCAAAACACAGCATATTTTTAGTGAATGCACCACAAAAGCTTAAAAGTAGCAATTGATTTCTAATTCTTTTAAAAAAGGAAAAAAAAATATATGTGCCATCTTAAACTTCAGGATAAATTGCCTGGGGTTATGGGAAAATCTGAAAAGGTGAAAAGTTCTGTGTTGCTTCCTGACATTTGAGCAAACAGGTTTTTGCAGCTGTGTGTAATTACAAGAAGTTAGAGGACTGTTTATTTAACAATGATATATTTATACATTTACTAGGAAATACAGCATTA
This sequence comes from Gymnorhina tibicen, assembly GCA_013399875.1. NCBI lineage: Eukaryota > Metazoa > Chordata > Aves > Passeriformes > Artamidae > Gymnorhina > Gymnorhina tibicen. Next base: position 621,579 of record VXAZ01005708.1, on the reverse strand, counting down.
GTCAGAGAGGCATTAAAATATCTGTTAAGCTATCCATTATAATATCTGCAAACCGAAGCCCTTCAGAAATAGTATTCTTCCGTAATATTCTTCCATACAACCATTTTTCAGTTTCCTGTAAACACAGCTAGAAAGGCATAATCCAAGGGGGAAGTTCATGGAGGTTCACACAGAAACAGGGATGTGCACCTTTAAAGTTTATTTCTGCCTCAGATATAAATTTAACACCTGTTTGCATGTCAGGACTTCAAGATTTTGGAGTGGTTTTGGTATGTTTGTCTTTGTGTCACTTTTGTTAGGTTGGGAAATCGTAGTGTCTCCATTACTCATGGGAAAAACTGAGCTCTGGCCTGATAAATTCAAAAGGCAGAGGGGAGATTCAGATGCCCAAACCCAAGACTAACCTCTTACCTGCACTTGTAGTCCCACAGACACCTTTGCAAGTGAAGATTTTTTGTTCACACAAAGTAATGCATGTCCTGAGTGACCTCTGCTATGTCATGGCGGAGCAATCTCCTGTTGTGCGTTCCCTCTGTGGCCTGGCTCCTACCAGGATTCAGTCAGGGTTTATCTGCTGGAATCAGGTCCATGTGGAGTGCAGTGACAGCCTCAGCATTCATAAGAAAAACGTGCGGAGAAGGAGTGGATGGTGACACTACTCCAGTTTACACAACAATCTCGTGGTTAAGAGCCTTTGATGGTGATGTGATGCAGTCTCTTCCCCACGGGATAATAATCCATGTGCTGTAGATGTGCTTTTCTTGAAAAAGCTGCCTCAACTTATAGTTAATGTGTTGAAAAATTCTATTCCTCCTTTAAAAGTGTTCTGTTAAGTTAAAGAGCCCAGGGAACTGCAGCCAGTGTTTCAAAGTCACAGGCTAGCATCTTATGCATTCATATTGAAACCAGAAGATGGAATTTAGTTTTAGTATTTTTCTTGGGTAATCTATCTTCTTTCTTCATGTTCTTGAATTAATTTAGTGGTGCTGAAAAGTTCTGAAATTATTTCCTGGACTAGATTAATTATTTAAGACAATGGGAGTTGTTCAGTTGACTTCACTGTGATTTAGAGCAAGTCATTTATTTAAAGGCAAGACACAGCACGAACAAGCAGTAAAGTCAGCTCTCCATTCTCTTGTTCCTCCTGCAGAGACACACAGGCACTCTCACTCCTAGTTTCAGCTTTGACCTCTAATCATGAAAACAGATTGTTCTCCAGACCTTTTCATTTTATGGTGATTTGAGAAGAGGTTACTGGTGATGATACGCACACCTTCCTGCTGAAAACTGGATTTACAGCATGAATCCTTCTCTACAATTTTTATCAAATGAAAACCAGAGCATATCATGGAGTATTTAGAACAGATTTTCTTTTTTCCTGGTTTGAAGCAGTTATATGGTGTGATGTTCATAATCACAGGAAAATAGAATCATTTAGGTTGGAAAAGTCCCCTAAGATCATCGAGTCCACCCAGCACTGGCAAGTCCACCACTCTAACAATGTTTAAATGGCTTCATTTTGGGCTTGCCTGCTCTGTAGATTTTAGACATGGGGAGAAAACAGAGGTTGTGATCGAAACTGAAGAACCAGTGGGATGAATTTGGTATACTACAGCATTTAATTCTCAGTCCTGAAGTGCATTTTGGCCCTCCATCAGTACCAGCACATGGTCTGGGTGAAAAAGGGTGGCAATACTCTACCTGACATACTCCACTGGGCCACAGCTATTCAGACCTGATTTCTTTTCATGCCACCACTTGTGGTTAGAAAACCAGTACTGAACACTGATGTGACGCTAAAGGGGAGAAAACCCACCCCCCTGACTATTTCTTTTGCTCTTATTCTTTTAAGTTTTGCTTGGGACAGATAGAACTAATTGGAGTCAATTTTATGGAGTATCTTTAAGAATATGCCTTAAGGCTTTTGCCTCTTTCTGCTGTTGCAAATGCCATTGGAAGGGGACACTTATTGCCCCACTAGAACAGTCATAACTTCCCAGTGACTTCAAGCTTCATCTTACTCACTTTGGTGGCAGTGGCTTGTGCAAGCATGGTTGAATTCAGACAAGGTGGATATTTGCATGGCATGTTCTGCCTTAAAATTATTGTCTCCTTATTCTCCTTAATTGCAAATATTAGGATGTGCTACCCTATGACTACCCTTACCCTGCAAATCAACCTGAATCTGATTTTGAACTCTCCAGTAATTTTAATAATATGTTAATTTTCACGGTGTTAAGATCTTTTGATCTCACTCTGCCTTAGGATATGATTTTCATCGTTGGTCTAGTCCTTCTCCCACTGAAGTTAAAGAAAAAGGCTTCCATTAAATTCAAGAGGAGACAGAATTCAGCCAAATTTAGTCCTTTTCAAAGCAGGACCTGGTTTGTACACGGGTGTGCTGCCTGGACCTTCAGATGAGAAATTACAATTGAGATTTTAGTTTGATTATAAACCTCCTTGTCTACAGTAACCCAGATGACAGTCTGGATCTCAGCCTTAATGGTAAGGGGAGTTCAGGTCCCTACTTGTCTGATGCTTAAATCTTCTGCAAAATGAACTTATTTGTCACTTTTAAAAGCAAGATTGCTGTCTTGTAACCCTTTCTTCTCTTTACTGCTCCCATCTTTGCATTTGGTGCAGACAAAAACTCCTCTATAATGACTCCAGACTTCTCATAGTAGTCTTAAATTGACTCTTTATTATTTCTCTGTGTTTTCCTGGCTGTATACAGGGATGGGAATGTAGACTATGTGATGGACTGCTGTGAGGTTACCCTGCTGATAGCAATATTACTCTGAAGGCATATTTCTACAATTGTCTGAATCTGCACCCCAAATTCACAAGGAGGACATAATAAATTCTGACTCTTCCTGTAGATTCCAATAATCCTCAGAATTATGGGCAATCTTAGCTTTTCAACCCTCTTTGGTACCCAGTGGTCCTGTACCATTTACAAACAGTTAACATTATTACTGCTTGATCTTGCTGCTGCTTTTTGGCTGTTTTAATTCTGAAATTAGTCATGTGTGCTCCACAACTTCCCTGTAAAGACAGGGGATGAGTTTTGCAATTGGCATGTTGTGATGAGACCATTTGGGACCCTAATGAATATATTAAACAGGCTAGGGGAAATGAGAACTGTTTTGGATTTATTTGAAGACATCTTTGGAGCCATTCAGTGAAACAAAACAAAATAAGGAAAAAAAAAAAATTGTTTTCAGCGCTCCAGTTGCGACATTGTTTGCTTCAAAATGAAATGCTTCAGTTTTAGGTGACTTAAACTTCAGGCCCAGTTCCAAAGAAAAACATCTTGATTTAAGGAAGAATATTTTAGCAAAACCTTTTAATTATTTTGATTCACTGTTCCTTCTTTCTGCCTTTCCCTTTTGTGGGCCTGCAGCTGCCAAACTTGTGGTGCTAGAGCTATAGGCTGACCTTTCCTGTTTGCCATTGCATTTTTTGCATAGTTCCAGTTGCACTGTCCTCACATCACACCAGAGTGGAAGACAACACAGAAAGCAGAGCATGGACAGTCAGAGTTTCCCTCAGTGCCTTCACAGACCTTGAGTCCCATTTGAAGCCACCTCCAAATGGAATAAAGATAAAGGCTAACAGAAACTACATTCAAGAAAAATATCCTGGAAGAGATTTAGAAATTCCTGGCTTAAGAACATAGCCCTACCATAACTACTGGAGATGAAGGGGTTAAGACTCTTCTGTGCTTATTTTTTGGTTTCTGATTCTGCCTCTGGAGCAACTGTGCTGGTCACTGAAGGCAGTAGGAACACTTAACTGGATAGAATACTGGTTCCAGCTGGTACAGCCACTTCTAAAATCGCCCCTCTGTAGCAAGATGGTTATAATTAACTGTCCTTTCTGGTGTTTGTGAAGATACTCGAATGAAACCCCCACCACTACACAAGAACAAAGGGCTATCAGTGGGTAGTGCTGATGAATGCAGTTACTGGTTCAACAGAGCACTTGTGGGAATTTGCCCAGGATTGATCTTGATTTCCCAGCACATTTGCAGGTGAAACATATTCTGAAGTGAAATAAGAGGTTAATCATGAGAAGGCAGCTGACTGCTCTAAGCAACAGCCTTTTTCATCAATGCCTCTGATGCAAATAAAAACCCCAAACAGCCCTAAAACTAAATATAGCATAAAAGTCCTCAAAAGCCAGTCAATAAACAGTAATTATCTCTCACAGCTGGGAGCATGTTTTGCTTTGAGTGCAACCAACAAACTGTGCTTGACTGTGTGATGATTATTTCAATCAGGTTATAAAGGAGAATGCTATTTTGGAGCGGCTCACTTGGAAGGTGTTCTTGTAAATGTGTTCTATTTCCGAACCCTTCTCTTCCTTTCCAAACAGCTACAGACCTGGATAAGTGGCAAAGCCTGGCTGATTTGATCCCAAAGTTGATTTGTGATTCAGATATTGCCGGTGGGCAGAACATCATCAGATCTCTTCCCTGTGCAACGCTTGCCGCTCCTGTTCAACCACTGGTCTCAACAGAGCAAAGCAGACGTTCAGTATGGGACCAGTCCTGCCAGGTCCCGTGGAGGAATGCCACTTGGGAGGTGGGGAATCACAGTATTTCGGGAGGGGGAGAAAGGAAAGGAAGACACGAGAAGGCAGCTCTTGGAAGAGGAGTTGAAAATCAGGCCCGGCAGGTTTCATGGCTCAGTGATTTTTTTCCAGACACCTCACCAGCACTGGAGAGTGGCCTAAACTATGAGATCTTGACAAATGGATCCTCATGACTGGCTACTCTAAAGCTGTCAAACTGAAGGACACGTTTGAACTAGCTCTCAAAACCAACATGTCAACAACCAGGTCAGGAAACTGAAATTTGTAGTGCTCCTGTGAGGCGTTGTCCTCGTTCCAGGAAATGAAATTGTGTTGCACTACCAAACATCCCATAGAAAGCCTGGGCTGGTATGGATAATTCCCATTTCAATTAAGAGCCACATTTTTTGGTATCATCTTGCAGTTCATGGGACCTGTTTTAGAAACTGCATGACCTTTGAGGCTTTGTTCTTCCTGCTAGAATGACGGTTGTCTTCTGGAAAATAACATCTATTCCGATGTTCAGCCTCCATTTCAGACAGTATCCACATAGCCAATAGTTTTCTCAGTGCATAAATGAAGTGATGCCAGGCTCTTGTAGATGGATGTGCGCTGCATGTCCATAGTTCAAATTGTTACAGACCTCCCTGTGTGCAGTGTGCTGGGTTTCGAAAAAAATTCAACAGGAGGTGCGGCTGCAGCTTTTAGACAAATATTTCACATATTGTCATCTTCCTTCTTCCTCACTGGGCTGGTTGAAGTTTTCCCATTGGTTTTCATATCTCTGGTAAATTTGAGAAAGCAAAGAGGCTGCCAATTGGTTTAGTTATTGGTTAAGCACACGTCTGTTTTACTAGAATGACAAGAGCGAGGAGGAAATTTTGAACTCCCAGGAGGGATATTTTACGTTGTTTAGTTTTTTCCAAACAATGGGCTCTTTTTTTGGAAGCCATTTACATTTTCATAACTAGCATTTTAGGATGCTGAATGTAGCTTTTCAAGTAAAAGGCTATCATTAAAAGAACAATAATGTGGTGCCATTTACAGTGTGCACCTGATCTATCCTTGAGAACCATAAAAATTGCTCTAGTTAAGTGGTGCTTTTTTTCCTTTCTTTTTTTTTTTCCCCTTTCCTTCTTTTCCCTTTTCCTTTGTTTTGTTTTTCAGGATTCATATATGGAGTGAATCTTGCTTTATCAAAACCACTGAGGAATAGGACAGGTGGAGTTGGATGGCCACAGGTTTAGGTAGTCCTAAACGTTGCAAAACTGTGATAGAGTGTAGAAGTATGATACAGTGCAGAACTTCACTGCAATCAAACGAGGTTCTCCCGAGATCAGTGCGGAACAACAGATCTTGGTGTCATTCAGATGCTGTCTGGAGGCTGCATTCTTGGCAGCTGCACACTTTGGCTGGTTTTTTTGTTTTTCCAACTGTATATGGACTTCTTTTGTTTCAAATTAATCTGTTGATTGGCTGCAGATGTACACCAAAACGTCCTTTGTTTTAGTGTACATTTTCAAGTGACTAATGATTAGCGCTGGTTGGAAACTTTTCCGTTGCAATGATTTGACAGACATTTGTGGTTACAGCAAAATTGATATTTTCTGTGGAAATGCATCACTTTTGCCAGGGGAAAAAAAAACAAAAAAACTTTTTTTTTTTTTTTTTGTCAAGTCATTCTGAAATCCATGGTTTATTTTAGGTCAGCTGGTTAAACAGCTCAAAGTTGCATTGTTTCAGGGCACTACTTAAGACTTGGTTTTTATGACCTCTTTTATTTGTTGCTCCAGGCTCCATTAATCAGTCTGCTTCATCCATCAGTATCTCTTGTTGGAGATGGCAGGATAGCAGTCCGGGAGCTGTAGTACCTGTGATGCCTTCAGAGAGAGAAAATATCCCACAGAAAATGTTATGGATAAGAGCAAAACTCCTGTGGGGAAAGTGCAGGAGCACCAAGTTTGCAGTTACAACCCGGAAGGGGTTTGGGTGTTTTGCATGCAAAAGGTAGCTCTGAGAAACATAGTTTCCTTTGGAAAGCATTCCTATCCAGTCCATAATTGATAACTCTTAATAATGTGATACTATGTATAATTAAAATCCTATTCATGAGCATCCTGTTATCATCAGTAGTTTTAGCACTTTATTTCTTCTTGCAGAGGTGCTTTTGTGCTCAGTTTTAAGGCTTAAAAAACCAAAACCACAATAATAATAATAAGCTCTTTTGCTTCTTTTAATTTGAATTTTGAGGGGTTTTTTATGCAGCCTTTGAAATTACCCCAAGTCCCATTTTTCAAGCTCCTCTCTACAAGTACAAAGGCTTGAAACTTAACCTTGGATTAAGCAAATACAAGATCATTAAGTAATTACTTGTTTTCAGGAACTATGATTCTAAGGAAAAAAACCAGCATTACAAGACTTTCACTGGTGTATTGAGAACTGGGTAAATAAGGGATAACAATAATGGAACTCTGATTTTTGCAATGGCTGCCATCTCTACGACCATGAGCCATGCAATGTTCACAAAAGTGAACAAGCTGCTTAATGTTGTATTCCCCCATGATTTGAGACTTTATCTAAAAAAAAATCCCATAATAAACATCCTCCCAATTTCTTAAACATCTGTCCCAGTATCATGCAATTGGAGCATGGAGGAAACAGAAGGGATGCACTAACCAAATATAATTCTTGTAAAACAGGGCCATAAGGAGGTCAGATTGGTAACCGAGCATATCAAGGGTTTAATGTTGTCTGAATACATAAAGCCCGTGCTTATGCAGGTACTAATAACCTCACATATTATCTACAATGTCACTCATTTGTGGAGGGACTAGAAAAGGCTCTCCTTTGTACCCAATAGTGTGCATGCATAGGGGCTCTAACTTATTAAAACTAATTTTACAATTAGAGAACACACTGAATCTGTGAATTAGCACCATAATAACAGGAACAGATGCCACTTGCTGTTGAATGAGCAACATAAAATACCAGGAGTGTACTGTGCAATGCTGTCTCATGCTTTCTAACAGCCAACTCGACCTCCCTGAAGTCAGCCTGCTCCTTAAAACTTTATCCTAGTATCCTAGGATCTAGCCAGAGGCAGATTGCAGTGGTCACACAAGGCACCCTGACTGCAAGTCCTAAGCCCTTCCATCCCCTTTCCTCAGTCTGCCAGAAGCCCTGGGCAGACCCTGTTCATTGTAGTCGTTCCCCTCCAGGGATGTGTCAGAGAATCAAAGTTAATTCTCCTGAGGCCTCTCTTGGGCCAAGCCACATACAGACCTAATCCTAATTACATAATTTTCTCTTGTCAAACATCATTTCACAGGGTCAAGATGTTACTTATATCTCACAAGAATGCAAATTTTTTTAAGCACTAGGTGAATTTAAGGCAGAGTTGTGGACAGACTCTTGTTCCCGCAACTGAGATGCCAGAAAAATCATATGAAGGTTTTTACAGGAAGGGCGATAGGATTGAACAGATATGTTTTACTGTGATTACAAAGAGAAAACATGATGACTAGGGTGTAAAGAGAGAACAGTTTACAGATCCCAGAGCAGACATTGCTGCTGCTTTGGTGCTGGGAACCATCCTGTGGCTTTTGTGTGTTTGACTAATGAGCAAGATAGGGTTGGAAGAGTTGAAATGTTATGTATGTTATAGGCATGCATTGTTGGCTGCACATCACTAAAAATGTGCAAAGCATGAGTCAATATCTGGGAGAGTATCTGAGATAACCTGGTGGAAAATCAGCCCTGCAGTGGTTCTTCAGCATCCTCAACACCCCTAGAATGTTGCTGCGGAAGGATATTTCTATTTTTACCCCTTTCTCACGGCCTCACAGCAGAAACTGTACAGAAAAATTACCACCAAATATCACATGACAGTTTGGTACCGGGCAGCTTTTAATTGAGAGGTCTTATGGTGTGAGTGATTCCAAGAGATGGAACCACCATTCCCAATCTGTTCACACGATTACATGGATCTGGGTAAAAGGTCTACCTTTTGTGAGCCAGCCAGGGTCAAGTTGCTTCCCTGATGCCCTGAAAATGGGAGTAATGGTTTTATTCAGGGTGCTCTTTGCAGCACTATGACATGTGATGTGAGGCACTTGAGGTTTGCTGGCCGTACAAACCCTGTTCCCCTTCTTCTTGGGTTCAGTGCAAGCGATTTTCTGAGGAAGTAATTAAATCAAGTGAAAGCATCCTGTTCTCTAAAGGAATAGCAGAAAGCCAGCACAGTATTTGCAAGCCACATACTCTTGTTGAGCCTCCAGCTTGTTCAGGAGGGCTCTTCTGCTCTAATTCATCTGATTTGCTTTGGCGAGTCAAGCAATTCTGTGACTTAACGAGTGTTCCTATGGACACAAACACGATGGTCTCGGATCACATGTCAGTTAAGACACTGAGTTTTTGAGAAACAATGGAATGGTTGAGATGGAAGCATTCTGATCCTGTTGATTGAAACACTGAGCTTCAAGCTCCGCGACTGGCAGTCATGACTAACAGTTGCCATGCCCTCATTTCTTATTTTGGAAAGCTCAGTTTCCTGTCCAGATCCTCAGTGCTGAATGGCTGGAATGTATCTTTTGATTCCGAGAGAAATTTGCAGGCATGGCCTCCAAGCCTGTCCAGGGTTAGGCTTTCTGCTGAGGCATGTCAATATAGGGTCATTGCATCCTGGCAGCACACCTGTCCTTATCCCCGTTGCTGGGGGAAGTAAACTGAATTGTTTCTGGTGGCACACGATGGGCTTGGTGAGTGCATATATAAGATTCTGGCTTTTTCCAAGCTGATTTATTTTATAATACATTGCATACACAGTTTGCATCGTAGTGTTGGGAAGACATACGAGGCTTCAACCTGTTGAGACTTCTATCAAACCGAGTTTTGCATTCAATTATAGTGGAAGCCACTCTGGTCCTTTTACATCACTCACTGTAAGCTCCGGCGGGCGGGACGAACAAAACGCTTTTTGAGACCTATTTTTATGCATCTTTAGGATAAACACTCAACAATTCCTTGTGTATTGCTTGCAGTTTAAGTGGATTTTTCACCCGCATCCGCTGCCGGGAGTGTTCGGGTGCCCTGTTCCAGGCGGCCCCACGAGAGGGCACCCGGGACACGCTGCAGCCGAGCCCGGGCAGCCCCGGCGCTCCGCTGCTTGCCCCGGGCCACTTCGGCTCCGAGGGACTGAGCAGCTTCAGCTGCTTCATCCCGGGCTTCCCCAGGTGAGGACGCGCCGTTTGCGTGCTCACCCGCATCTCTGCCCGCTAAAACCCGCGGTTCGTTTGTCGGCAACCAAAACTGAACAGGCTGGTCTATGGCAACAGCCTGTCCTTGTGCGTGTCAAAGAGCAACAGTTCTCCAGTACAGCCGGGAAGCTCGGAGGAATATTCAAGCTTACTAAGGCTAAAAAAGAAACAAGACTGAGTCGCTTTGAATTTCCAAGTTTAAATGACGTTTATTCCCATTTTATCAGGCAAAGTTTAAAGATTTGCCCGGTGGTTCTGTCATACGTGCCATTGGTTATGGCAATCACTCTGTAAGGTCGAGTTTGGGTAATACATTTTCAAAAAGTAAATACAAATTATAGATCCAGACATCTCTCATGAGAAGCTGTATATCAAATGATTCCAGTCCTCTGTTTTTGGTTTGTTTTTTTTTCCCTCCTCTATCTGTGGTTGAAAAGCACTACTGCTGGAACCAGAAAGAAGTCAGAAAGATTCACCAGATTAGAATATGCGTCCGCCAGCTCCCACTAATTTCTTGGGAAGGTATTGATGAAACTTCAGGTTAGCTGCCTAAAGGCTACGATCTCAATTAGTCATCAATCTGCTGTCAAACTGTCACAGAAAGAAACACCGGGATGAAGAGTCATGGAATGGTTTGGGTTGAAAGTTATCTTAAAGATCATCCAGTGCCATGCCCCCTGCCTAGGGCAGGGACACCTTTCACTAAACAAGGTTGCTCAGAGCCCCATCCAGCCTGGCCTTGAACACTGCCAGAGATGGGGCATCCACAGCTTCTCTGTGCACCCTGTGCCAGTGCCTCACCACCCTCACAGTAAAGAATTTCTTCCTTATATCTGATCTAAACTTATCCCTTTTCAGTTTAAAGCCATTCCTCCATATCCTATCACTACATTCCCTTTCAAAAAGTCCCTCTCCAGCTCTCCTGCAGGCTCCCTTTAGGTACTGAAACATGCTATAAGGTCTCCCCAGAGCCTTCTCTTCTCCAGGCTGAACAGCCCCAACTCTCTCACAATCTTCACAGGACTGGTGCTCCAGCCCTCTGATCCTTTCTTTCTGTCTTGAAATAGTATTTTACAATAGGAAGAATTGCTTCTTCAATATTCTTACTGGTTTTGTGGAATTTTTTTGTGGGTTTTGTTGTTGTTGGGCTTTTTTGTTTGGATGGTTTGGGGTTTGGTTTTTTTTTTCCCCCACAGGGAATGAGTTTTAGATGGCTTAGCTGGGCAAGATGCATGCCAAACCTGAGGTCTGAAATGCATTAGCAATAGGTAGGTGAGGAGAATGTAAGATACTTTTTGTCTTTCTAACATTACTGACCTTCTCATGCCATGGCCAGCAGGTAGACTGTGAAAGCTCTGTGAAGAGATACTTGTTTGGCCGACACCAATTCCTATTTTAATTTCGGGACTCTCCTTAATGAAAACATACAGTTTTCAGTTTGATTGTTATATAAAAGAACGGGTCTCAACAAAGGAATATGTTGTACATCATGAATAAGACACCTGCTGTTACTTTTTCTAATCTTTTTTTTTTTTCTTTTGCTAGAGGTTTTTGAAAAAAAACCTAACAGTGATTTTAAAGCCGTGGGAGGCTTTGTAACTTCAGAAACAGGAAGGTAAACTTTGAGGCTATGATAAGGTTGCAGAAACACAGCAGAGAGGTTGAGAAGACGGAATATATTCCATGGCCTGAAGGCAGGATTGACACTAAACCTTCTACACTTTACCTGTGAGTTCCCTGGGCAGAGCCTGTCTTTCTTTGTGTTTTGTGGTGATTTGGACAACACCAGAGGAAACCCAACAGGACTGGGACTGTTTGTAATCTTGTAATAAGCAAGATCAATAGCAAACCACGTAGATATCTCTGATTCAACAACATCATGGTTATCTTGTCCTGGATGAGACACAGAATAATTTCGATTAATATATGGAGCTTTGTATGAAGAAAGTCCATCAATATGCATAGAAAGTGCAGATGTATAGAAACCTTTTTTTCATTCTGGAAGTTTGATATTTTTAGGAAAACATCATCTAGCCCTTTTTTCATGTTTTCATAAAGCTTTTAAACACAAGACTCCAGAGATTTGTAATCATATTTTAATTCATCATATCCTTTCTGTAGCTTTCAAGAAGCATTTTTTGTTTTTAACTTCTTTGTTTGGTTTCTCCATTTGCAAAATGTAGATAACCCTGTTAGCAGGGGTGATGTGGGGGGGTAAAATCCATTAATCCATTAATGATTTTGGGGTCTTTCTATTAAGGTTGTGAGAGCCTTGTAAGCAGCGAGATGTCAGGAAATATTAAACTTTCTGCTGCAAACATCTCTGCTTTTTTGTGTGTGTGCTTTGTTAGTGAGCACTTGAAGATGACCTTAGTGTTGCTGGTGGCGCCCTTTCAGATCCTGTTGAAAACAACTGTTGAATGACTCACTGTTTTAGGAATATGGAAACTGTCCCAGAGAGAATTTACACTCTACTGTCTTAGGCTTCAGGAGATGGAGCTGATCAGGGAGGCTGTGAGAGGTACTTATAATGGGTGGGCTATTCTCCCCTGCTTTGGAACACCTGCTGATGATTTTAGAAATAAATTAAGAAAAAGAAAAAAGCCTGTTGGCTGTGCCTGGTAGGAAGCAAATACAGGTTGTTTTCGTGTCACTGATGATGTGTCTTTAGGGGATAACAGAGGCCAATTGCTTGACTTCAAGAAAAATTTTCGCAGTGGAGTGATGACACATAGTGTTGACCTAGAATATTCCTTATTTCTTTTTCCCTGTTCGCTCTTTACTCCTTTAGGAATGGCACTAAGCCTTACGATTCAAATCCAAAGTCCAAGATTGTTAAAATGTGAATTAAGATGTAGAATTTTCACGCAGGATGTTTCCAAAACTGGCATCTCCTACTTCCACTGGCCAGGTTCTTTTCTTCTGTTTGTTTCTTCAGTGAAATTTATAAGCCCATGTTTTTGCCATGGCATGCTGTCACTCTAGAAATTAATATGATTTCATATACCTGAAAATTATTGCTTCAGATCAAGAGGAAATAGACTGCCAAGCAAACAGAACCTTTTGTGTTGGAAACAGATGAGTGAAACGTGAACTGAGGATGAAGAATCCAATTTGTGGTGGGAATTTTCCCAGAACTGGAAAGGCAGGAACTCAGAATATAGTCTCCAGGTCTGTTTCTGACATGGTCCTGAGGATGATGGATATGGCAGGCCATGCCACAGTCATCTATTGTCTGCAAGTTTATTTAGAGGAAAAAAAGGAAGTGAAACAGATATAAGTGATATCTGATATTTTCCTTTGAAAATGACAAATATTTGAGATTACTGGGTTTTGATTTCTTACGTGAATTGCCTTTTTGCTTTCTATATTCTCCTTTTCTCTTTTTTCCCCCTCCTCCCTAGCTGAAAGTCTTTAGTAATTTTGTCAGAAGAAAAACTTTGAAAAAAATGACAGAAGTGCTCACATCTTCATGCAAATGAAGGCAGTGAGAGTCAGTTGGTCTGGAAATGAACAAAACGTCTCACCTGGAATAAATGCATTAACTTTTGCACTTATTATTATTTAAACCACTTGAACAATTGGTTTAAATGCCCACATTAACTATTTTACTGCTTATCAAAAAATTAAGGAAAACTGAGATGATCAGTGGAAGAAGGAGGAAAATTTGCATTAGCTCTTATCTTCAGCCAGTGAAAAGTACCCGTAGATCTGAGCGATAGCTTCCCTGAGTTTTTGTTTATGTTTCCTTGTGGAAAATGGAGAAAGAGAAGGGAAAAATACTAGAGGAGAACGGTGGATCGCTTGGACTGACTAATTAGTAGTTGACACTAAGAATCTGAACATAGCATCCAAGCTCAGCAGAGAAGCCAAACCCCTAAATTCTGCTAAGAATTAAGGATATGGAAAGTACACCTTTCAGCTGCGTTTGAATACTGGAAAACAGAAACAAAAATCACATATTTAGCTGTAGCAGCACTTTAAGTGGGTGGGTTGAAGGAAAAGATGCACTTGAATGATAAAAATTATTTCCCAAGCTGGGAAGTTAAAATATGTTGTGTTTCTTGTAAGATATTCCTGTCACATGCAAGTTACCACTGCCTGGATGAGAGACTGGGGTAAAAAGGCTGGAGTTGAGAAGATCTCAGCCATGATTCATACTTTGCCTCATAGAGAAAGAATTAAGATAATTGTGGTTTGTGAAAAAGAAATAAGCTCAAATAATGGTTTGAGTGTCCTTATGATGCTTTGTTGTTATGATACACCTCTTTACAATGGTTTTCATTGCCTCCTGGGTCACTATTTTGTTAATTAATCATAGTTTAGTTGGTTTTTACTGTTGTTATTATTATTGTGGTTGCAAAACTTTGAAATATAACACAGTGAAGACTAATGAGCTGTTGTGAATAAGGTATGAAGGTTACTTGGTTTAAATAATATATGAAAGAGTGAATTTGGCTCATGAGCTGCTATGACCTGGATTTTCACTAGATAGGGTTCATTTTAAGGTAGCATGAGAGCTGAATGTCTTGTTTAATGCTGGCAAGATACTTGTTTTAATTTACAAGAACCACCTCACTGCACTTTGAGAGAAAACTGTTTTCATTATGATCAATATGTTTTTATTTTTAAACTTTATATATACATAATAACCATGTGTGTTTATGTGCATTTAGAAGTAAAAACGTTACTTCTATTGTAAAAATTGGATTTGTGGGAAAAAAAAAAATTCCAGTAGGCCATGAAAAAATAGTACTCAGCAAAGAGCATCAAACACACGTCAGGGACATGTTCTTGGATGAACTTTGTCTGTGCTCGTTGATCTTATGTTGTGAAATGTTGTGGCAATTTGTGAAGCAGAGAACAGATGAGTTTCCTGTAGTCCTAGAAGGTGTCATGGCTACTGCACCACAGCATTTCTTCTAATTACAGCTGAACACGTTGGTGCCTTGTGGTTAATGTGACTTAAAAAGGAGAAAATAGAGATGCCAAGTCTTCCTGCTTAATCATTAGACTGCTGTATGAAGAGAGAATTATTTATGAGAACATGCCATGTCACTGAAGTTACCAGAGGTCTTTGTCAGGGTTTGGGTTTGGTTTGTTTTCCTTTTTTTTTCTTTCTTTTTTTTCTAAAATGCTGCCAGGAAAAGAGATGTTCTGGTACACGGATAATGAGGCATTGCATCAAAAGTATTTAAGTGTGAGTAGCTGCAATGAATATTGCCAAGAGTGGTGAGTTGTCTGGAACACTTGCTTTTTGAAATAGCACCTTTTCCCACATACCCATGGAGTTATACTCAAGAAAAATGCTATGGTCTCACTTGTCTGTTTTAAAAAATCCCAGAATCCTGCCCTGAGTTTCCCTTAGTTCTGATTAGGATTTAAGAGGTTGCACAGCCTGCGCTGCAGAGCATCTCCTTGATGATAACCTTGCCACGCCAACCCTAAAAACTGCAGTGGAGAAACTGTGGTTCCTGAGGAGTAATTTGCATGGAAAAGTTTTTTTGTGGGCTCAGATCTGCAGACTGATGCATGCCATGAAGCACAGCCAGGGTTTTGCCCGTTTCCCACCACCTGACAGCAAGGTTTGGGTGAAATAGGGACCCTTTCTACCCTGTGTGAGGCTTAAGTGCAGATAGGCTGCTCTTTGTAGGTTCCCTTGGATTCAGTGTGGAATACAGGTAGTCCTCTGAAATCAGCAGGAGAGCTGATGGAGGAATGTGCAGCTTATCAGGATCTGGGGGGAGAGGGGCAACAGAATCAGGTCAATCACTGGCATTTTTAGCAGTGGAGCCTAAAGGGCTTTTGAGGCACAATTCCTTTTTTGGGTCTGCAGCTGGCTTGGCTTAGTCTCAGCTGGAAAATGTAGGGATTGATCTCATATTAGGACTCGTCCTTGGAGGAAATGGTTTTAAAAATAAGTCAAGGTATGATCCCAGTTCAGAATCATTATTCCATAATAAATTTCACGTAGATGCTTGGCTTACATTTTATCTCG
This sequence comes from Gymnorhina tibicen, assembly GCA_013399875.1. NCBI lineage: Eukaryota > Metazoa > Chordata > Aves > Passeriformes > Artamidae > Gymnorhina > Gymnorhina tibicen. The sequence continues at coordinate 605,751 of VXAZ01005708.1, read as the reverse complement.
TGCTACTTTTGGATATAGAGTAAATTAAGTAGTGTGGAAGCAGGTTTACTGTGCAATAAGAATGTCCATATGGTGAGCTACACCCAAGCTATTAGTTACAGCCATTTGCTAATATTAGACAGGCTCTTCCAGGTGTTTATACAACCCCTCTCCTGAGAATGATAAAGCACATGGATCACTGGAGCTGTCAATCAGGTCCTTTCATTCTATTAATTTCTGCTGTTACTAAAAATGTTTTCTTTTTTGATTATGAATTGAATGTGATGAGCTAAAAGCCATGACGAAGCACATGGTCTGAATCTTCAAGCTGCTCAAACACCCATTTAAGGAAGAAGAGTTCCTCTTATTGCAACCTATGTGTGTAACATTCATCCTGAAAATGGCACGTCAGAAGTTTAGGTAGATAAAGAACTTGTTTATACTGCAGGTCTAAAACATATGAGAAATTGAAGCATATACTGTAATCACAAGTAACTGTAGCTGGTGGCAAAACCATTTACTCTTAAATGGCAGCCCAGAATATGTATCAGAGAAAAAGATTGTGGTCTTTTTCCCATCAGAAATATTGAAACACCTCAAAACAAACTTTTCATGTTGCTTCTAAACACAATTCAAAAATGATTTTGAAGAGTGAGATGGGAGAGACTCAATCTATTTTTTGTATTTCTTTTTTCAAGGAAAAAAATGCCTAAAGAAAGAGGGATTTCTCATTTTCTCCTTCACCACTTATTTCTATTTCAGACTTTTGCTTTCTTCAGTCTTTCCTAAAAAAATGAAAGACAAATGAGTGGAAAGGAATAACATATCATAAATACCATGTGAAAAATTGTAAGGTTTACATTTCTGCAAAATATGTTTGAAGACCATTTTCAGAGGAAATGCAGTGGTATCATTTTCCCTTGACCTGTGGTCTCAACTGATGTTGAAGCGTTGAATTCTTTGTTCAAAAACTGGAAGAATTAATTGAAATAGCTTTACCTCATGCAACATGTAGAAGTCACACATTTCAGCCTGTCAGTTTTTCAGTTCTAGTAGCTTGCCATGTGAGGTTTCGTGTATATGCAGAATTTCCTAACTGGTACATGCTGGTCAAGTATGTGTAGTGGCTTTTTGCATGCATTTCTACAATTCTAAAAGTGTCAAATTTGGATATCAAAATGAGTTTCTTCTTGCTTGTAGTACTGAAAATATCCTGAGCCGATCCAGTGTATGGGAACTATTTACCTGTGAGTCCTGGAAAAAGGCAACTGAGTGATCATCTATTATTTCCTGTGACATTCACCTTTTTTCATTAAGGGTAACAACTTTACTGGCAAACATCTTATGAGCAGGGGCTCCACAAAAGTGAATAGCTCCCAGTTTCAGGAAGGTCTTTGATTCTTCTTTGCTGTAACATAGTAGTTTGAGGTTACATCAAGGAAAATTTAATACCAAAAAGAATCTTGTAGTGGTAGATAGAAGCTACTTTTGGCTGCAAGGGCAAAGTTCTTTAGATACTCAAATGGGATTTAGTTGTCCAGAAATCTTTGCATAACTTGGTCTTCAGAGACTGGAATTCATACGAGTTCTACACATCAGTCTCTGGTTCAGTCTAAAATGCCTTGAGATCCTCTTCTCTTGATCCTTAATAAGTTGACCTGCATATAGGAGAAATACTGAGGATGGAAATAAAGAGTCATAACAAGTATAATAAGCACCCTTGATACTACAGCATGAGAGAGAAGAGGTGAAGTTTCTGGCTGTATGAAAAGATGGATTTTCATAAGGGAGCTCAAGAATGTCCTAGGGAGGGTATCTTACAGGCTGAGAATAGCAACTAAAGACCTATATTTAGGAACCTGACAGATTCCTGAGATGTAGCTCAGTAATTATCTTGCATGTTATTGCAGGGTCAGATTCTTAAAAATGCATCTGATGCTGGATGCTAGAAATGCCAGCTGTCATGCTGCAATAATAGCTGTAATTAATTGTCAGTAATAGTTAGCTGTATATACTGTTTGTCCACTGACCTCAGAGCAGTCCATGAAGATCACCAGTGTAACTGTCCCAGCTGGGAAACTCTCCTTTCTTTAAGGAAGCCGGGTTCTGTAGCTTTTTGCACAGCTTGATTTCAGCTTTTTGTTCTGCCACAAAAATTTTTCTGCCCACCTCTCCTTACCCTCTTCAGTTCCTTTTGACCCTCAGTGCCATTTTTATCTGCTTCTCAGCTCTGTGATTAAGCTACTTTTACCTCTTACAGTATCCAGGCTTAAATAATATTAAGTCTGAAGTCTGTGGTCAAACAAGCAATGTTTAGGCCTGGGTAAAAACCCTTGCACAGATGCGAGTGATTTCTTAACTGATATCTGAGAGGATGAAATGGAATGAAAAGAGAAGATTCAGTGAAGTTAACCGTGGAGAGCAAGACATCTAAACTGCAGAACGTGCTGCCATTTTTATCAGCTGGTGAATGTTTAAAATTAAAAAAGGTAATGATTATCTGCAGAATCAGAACTATCAGAACTGAAGCATGTAAGTGGATCTGAATAGAAATCGCAGAATATGTATGTTGATATAATTTGCTCCTGGCATAGTTTTATTTTTTTCTTTTATAATGAAATGAAGGTAGTTTAAAATACTTTGCCTTCTGTACCATAAAATTCAACACTGTCTAATTTCACAGGTACTTTTTGACCATTAAATAAAATACCATTTATGGGGATTTTCAAGAGGATCTTTTTTCTCCAGCTGTGATTTCTCAGCCTGTGTGCACTAGTTAGTCTCTGGAAGCATTCAGGAGTCTACCTGGAAGATCACGACAACCAATCTTTTTATGTATACTGCTTGGCATCCCAAAACTTGTCCCTCAAGATAGGCTTTTCTTCAGTTACGATGTGAACTCCTCCATAATCATATCATATATTGAGGATTTATTTTCATCATTTTATGTGTTACTTTGTGTGGCTCACAGTGTTTATAACTGCATCAGTGCCTACCTCTTTGCTCTCCAGAATAACCTACCCTTTCAATTTACTTTCTTGATGTTGTAGAAGACCTTTCCATTAGAATCCCTGTTTAGGACCCAGACACAAAGCTCATCGTGATGTTTTGGTTTGAAACAGATGTTGGCTTTCAGCCTGTGCTACCTCTCCAGCTCAGCACACACATCCTGTTAATTTACATGTTTACATATTTATACTGCATTCTGTTAATTTATGAATTGATTAAGGACACAGGTGAAGTAGAAATGCTGTCAAAACCTTTTCATTAATATTCTCTTGCTTGGCACTACCCGTTCTTTTGGTGTATTTAGTATTTCTGAAAAGTATCAGGCAAGTGGTGTAGAGTTTTCCAGATGCTCCCAAACCCTCCTGACAGTGTGTTTCCCAGCTCTTATAGCAGTGTTTTCTTACTGAATGGCTTGTTTATAGGGAAGAGGTTTAGGAGCAAGACAAATGGAGATCTGAATTTTCTCAGCTGAGACTCCAGCTTAGGCTAAAGTGAACTCTACAAGAAATAATTAGTAACATAATTCCAAGTGTTAAATAGTGGTCTGAGAGAGTGATCTGCCTTCAAGCAGACTATTGACTCCACCTCCAAGCATCAATAATTCTTACAACAATTTAGGAAAAACCTCAGTTTTGTACTTTGAAGTGACAAATAGGTCAGGAAACAGAATCTTATGAGGTTGTGTGACACAATATACTGGTCCAACCTCAGAGGAATTTGTACTGGCCAGAAAGCAACAGCCAATTTGTCTGGGAAAAGAAGAAAATTTACTAGGATTAGGAGAGTACACAAATGGTGAAAAAAAAGGCTGTACTTCTGGAGCAGATTTGATGCCAAGTATTTATTTAGAGTTTTCTTTAAAAATTCAGAGCAACTATCAAATTACTCCTCAATTCCAATTTGGATAGCTTTCATCCCTGGTGGACAATACAGTTTAGAAGCCATGATGTGTAGTGAAAGAGCATTTGTGATGAGAACCTCCTCTTTGCCCCAGTTTCCAGTAGCACTCTGGACACCTAAGATCTTATGTAAACCAGGTGAGATTTAATCAGCTCTTTGCAGATGAAACTGTCATGGTTTGCTGTTTTTAAATCCCATTAATTTTTAGTATGGAGCTTTCCCAAACAACAACCTTTAAGCTTGTTTTGCCATAAAGCATTTGACCAATGCACTGGAGTAAATTCCATATAGACTTTACCTACAATGTTTAGACTTGTGGGTTATAGAAAACTTCTTTGTAATAAGCCTTTTTATTTTCAAGATGTTGGTATTTCACTTACTTCAGTTAAAAAGCTGGCTGTAGCTTCAAATTATTAGGTATCACACATTTCATATCTGACTTCATGGGGGAACTGTTAAAACATCTGAAATAACATTTTGGAGAAACATTATTTGTGAAATTTAGCTATTTCATGCAAAAACGAGTTTTATAATTTGAAGAAAGAACCTGCATGTATTTTTTCCAGGGATACAAACACAGGTTTGGAGAAAGGGATTGTTGGAAGTTTGAACTTTAAAATATTGTCCTTACATGCATTTCTACATGTCACATTTAGAAATCCAAAAGCCCAGTTTTTCATGGATCCTGTGTTGTGGTAACTGTTGTTAAAATTGACTTTTGAGTAACAACTGTTGTATGTCTGATTTTATGAAGTTCATGTTCTCATAGCTGGCAAAGAAAGTTACTAGACTAGACTTTCACAGCTAAAAATTAACTCCAGCTCTATCTGAGGTTTGTGTAGAGTGAATAAAGTCATATATTCATTAAATTTCCCTTACTTACCTTGTAAGTGGAATTACAAGGATTGACTGCAATGGTCACTGAAAGCAGCTAAAGAGAATATTTGTGGGAAGGAAATTTTAAGCTCATAATGATGACTATTTGGTCTGGAAAACTGATTCAATCCTGCTCATCTGAAGAAACGAAGCGTGGGACCTATATGTTAGTGCAGTGAGGGTGGTTATGAAAAACTGAATGCAACAATTGACTTAAAGCTGAATTTTGTGCTGAGAGTCACTGAAGTGTCTCGTATTTAGGTGAAACATCTCTTTTTTTCTTTGTGCATGTGAGATGCTGCTTTTGCTTTGTTTGAATCAAAGTATAAGGCTGAAATAAGACTGCTTGTGAAGAGGCTGATTGGAAAACTGTTACCATAGTTATGCATCCCACGCTCACTGAAGTCACTCATACTCTGTAGCCACTACATCTGATTCTTGGGAATTACTTTCTTAGAAGACTAGTCACAGAACCTCTAAATTTGGGTGCAGAAGTTCAGTAGATGACAAGTTACTTTAGAAATGATGACAGCATATATAGTAAGAGCTATATTTTCAGTCTAAGTACTGTCTGATAAAAGAATGCCATTAGATTTCACTTTATTTTCATACGTGTCTTGTTATAACAACTAGAGGCTCCAGTTAGGCATGGGATTTTCCTGTACTGTGTTCTGTCACAAAATACAACTCAAGATCCCTGCCAGAAGTGTTTTACAAACTTAACTTCCAGCTTGGAGCTCTGTATTTTGTTCAAAAGTACTCCCTGCTACTGAAATCTCTGTATCCTTTCACTAAGTTCTGCTTTTGGAATTTGAAGGAGCCTAACTGATACCTTAAGCTTCATGTTTGTCTCTCCCTGGCTTGCAAGAACACACAGTTCTGGAAAATATATTGTAAATTCAGTCACTGCTTGCACTATTCTGTTCCAGCCCTCAATACTTCCTGTGACTTCCAAGCAGCAATTGGATTTTGTTTTCCAGAAGTACATGCAAATTAATTTTAAGTACCTATGGGAAATTAAAATAGCATTTCTGCAAAACTTGCGTTTGCAAAGTTATTTGAACATTTGAAATTATTTGGTCTACTGAGAAAGATTCAGACCAACTGTTCAATTATACAGCAGTGGGGTTTGTTCTGTCTGAGAACATCTCGGGGATGCTTTGTACGAGCTGTTTGCAGAACCTCACTGCTTCAGGGACTGCACCAGCATAATAAAGGCTTTGCTTGGTCATATGTTTACAGGAACACAGCCTATACTGTGAAAGAGCAGAGATTTTTTCCCAGGACTACAATCCTGTACTGTAGCTGGCAAATCTGGAGCTCTTGAGCTCTAGGAACATGGAGATAAAGTGCCCGTGTGTAAAAAAATGCTCACCTCACTCTCCAGTGCTGTAAATACGTATGGCAACCTCTCACTCTGGTTACAGGCAAAGTTAGGCTGATAGGTGTTGTTCTCTTATATCAAGGACCTGGTAGAAAATGGCAGCTACTAGAGAAGTGTTCACCGTGGACACAAAATTTTGAGGCATCCTTTAAAAGGAACGCACCTTTTGGAATATCTAAATGCTTTCAGAGTAGTATCTTTTATTACTGTTTGACAAAAAGGAATGCAAATGGATAATTCTGTGGCTTTGCTTTTATAATAGTTAAAAGTTTGAAAGGCTCTACTTTGCTCCATAGAGAATACCCCAGTGGGATGACTTACCACAATAAATGTATCCATCCATCTGTCCACATACTATATATAGTCTTTATAAACTTGCAGCTACATAGTTGCGTCTTAAAAACAGGCAGATTTTTCCCTTGTGTGTTTGTTCTGGCCATGAATCTCAAAGCCATTCCTTTCAAACCAGGACAATGTTGCTTGAGGCAGACAGTTTTCCTGCAGTGAAAGTTGTTGCCTTGCCTGAAGGATCAGTGTAATCCTCTCTCAGTGTATGCTGGCTATCATGACAGTCTAAGTCTGGGAGGCAGAGGGTCTAACGACAAATTTGGCCCCAGTTTCTCCCCATACACACTGAGAAAATCAAGTGTTTAGCCTGCCTTGCTGTGTTGCAGGTGAATACCAACACCCTTTCCATCCCTCACACTGCGAGTATGTACCTCCAGCAAAGAGCAGAAAGCAGTTTGCAACTAAAATCTGTATATTCAGATTCAGACCACTCTGGTGAGAGAAGTATAAGGCTTTCATTGGTTTGGCCATCTGTTTTCCTGTTAGACTTGCCTTTAGTAGGCTTTTTCATTAGTTTTAACATATTTACTGTTGATAACATCACTGGCACTTCCAGTCCTGTCCTAAGAGACTTTTAAAAATGCTCAGAGGAGCAGCAATCCAAAAGCTGAGTGCAAATCCCCTTTCTGTCCCTTGTACCTCTTAACCATGTACTTCTAGGGAGATTTCAGCTGCAGTGGATGGAGTGAGAGGGAAATGAAGGATAAAACTTCATTTCCTTTACAGCATATTGAAGAACAGTGTACAGCCCTCATCCAGCCAGTCCTCTTAATATCCAAATCAGTAGTCAGGTTCTGTGAAGAAATGTTTTGTCTTTCTTTGTGTTCTACAAATCTGATTAGAAATGGAGCCCACATGTTACCTAGGTTGACAGTGTCTCATGCATCAGAGAAGTCTGATCTCACTCCTGCTGAAACTGCCAGGAAACTTTCCATTAATTTCTCTGTCAACTAAATCAGAAACTGTTTTTACCAGGTACTTTGATACTTAAAATATTGATGAATCTGGAAGGTGTTTTGAGACTTGGCATGACAGCAGAGAAAAAAACCACAGTGGTAACAGAAAAATACGTGCCCTGAATCATCTTGGAATAATTGGTAAGTAGTGAGTGGTAATGGAAGCTTGAAAAGGCTCCTATTGGCAAAAGTAGAACTCAAAATGTTTTACAGTGCACCAGTAATGAAGAGCTGGTTTATAGACCACAAAATTCTAAGACTTATAAAAAGTGGGATTCTTGGCATAATGCAGCAGGATAAAGTTTGCTATTCCTTTCAGCCTGTTCCCAATGGGACTGATTCTGCAACAGGATCAGTGACACAGATACCTTTATAATTCCATAGTGTTTCTCAAAATTAAATATTTTCAGGGGTCTGAATGAGTGAGTTTAGTCTCAAGGCTGAGACCTATTCTTATAAAACTGAGGTCTCCCCTGAGGGAACAAGCATCAGTGTGGTAACCTGATGTAAAAAACACGTTTTGCTGGACTCTGAGCAGGGAAATATTTTTTTAAGACTGTTTACTAAGACTCAAAGGTCAATAGTACCAACCAGGAATCCACTAGTCCCTTCTCTTTAAAAATATCAGCTCCCATACAACATGTATAGGAGAATATTGTCAGAGGTGGTTTCTCATGTAGTTTTGGTGACCATAACTTTATACCTGTGGTTATTCTGTAACACACTAAACACCCTCACTAGAGAAGAAGGTATTTCTGGTATCTCTCCCAACTGATATACATGGTAACATCTCTAAAAGCAACACAGGAGCCAGCGCTCAAAAGGCTATTATAAACTACTTTTCTAGGCTTTGTTGTTTATTGAAGAACATACATGTTCTTCCTGCATCTTGGTTACAAAAAATGTGGAATGGAGAAATATTTCAGAGATATCCTTAGAAAAATGATATTAGTTCAGCCGCTAGAGCTGATATGTGATACTTCAGTGAAAGCAGAGCAGTAAAATTTCCCTTTCAGTAAAGGACACCTGGGGTGGAAAATGAATCTCACTTAATTGAACATTTCACTACTTTCACACATCCAATTTCAAAACCTTTCCATCTGCTCCTAGCAAGCTTCAACTGAATCCTACTGAGTTATTGTACGAGTTTTTTGATTGAAAATGGTTTCCAGGCTCTTTTTCCATGTTTCCAGTGTGGGTATTTCTCCTGTCAGAAAAGGATGTATGTGACTGACCATCTAATTACGAAACATTGTTGATACAGGTAAGTCGAAAGAGGTGTGAGACTGATAGATACAGAGTAACACTACTGATAACTCGCTCAAATATTGTGTTTGTTTTGCTTTGCCTTTGCTAGCTTGTATGTTGGAGCGTTACAAAAGACTGAGCACGTGTGAGCAAACAAACCTCTTACTGTGATCTACTCCGCAAAGAGCCACGCTTTGTAAATGTTTGCATTCTGGTTTGCTCACACTGGAATACATTCTGATCCTCTAGTTCACACCTTTCCCTTGCTCCTGGAGGCAGGCACTTACTCCAGCCTGAAGCTGAGATTCTTGCACAAACTTTAACAGCTGGAGCCTTGACAGTTATCAAATCTTGTGAAATTTCACAATAACTTGCAGGAACAGTGATTAACAGTTGTTCCTTTCTTTTATTAGGAATATTTTGTGAGGGCTTTGAGCTAGGAAGTTGTGCAATTTTTGGAAGTCAGTGTGGATTATGATTAACGTATTCTAGTTAACCAGGATCAGTAAATTAGCAACATCCTTACTGTGGCCTCCATGGATTGCCACACCCACAGTACCAGAGTGGAACAAGTGAAGTCACCTGAACCTTTCACTCTGGTGAAAGGCTGCAAAAATGAGCACAAGGCCTCCACACTTTCCTAGAAGCAAAGAAGTCTGAGTGGCTGATTGCCAAGTGTACCATGCCAAGAGTCGCTGGGATCTCCAACACATTCCAGTGGGAATATTAACAGGTCTGGGTAAGGTCTTCCAAGCTTCCAAGAGTGCTGTGAATATCTACTGTTTAATGTATGTATGGTTTGTGGTCCTCAGCTATCCGGAAACTCTCAAAACTCTGCAAATACCTTCTGAAACTCTCACACCCAGACAGTTCTCCAAACATTCCTTCTCCTCTCTTTGAGCATATGTGGTCTCAGAATCCTGAAACCATCTGGAAGTATCAGCTATAGGCTTCCAATCATCACCTTGTAATAGGATTAGCACCCCATCAAGCCCACAGATGCTGGGCATCTGCTGAAATAGCTGTAATACTTTGAAATAGAAAATATCATTAAAGGGGTGTGTGGAACCTGCACCAAAGCTCACCAAAGTCAGTGAATTCTGCTGTTCCACGTGTCTCAGTTGGTTTGGGGTTAACCCATGGTCAATAATGATTTTGGATCCTCTGACTTTTTATCCCATCTGAATATACCCTGAAGCAGCTTTTAAAGACCAACTGAGATGTGTTTTGTCCCTTTATGCTGTGTGAAAAGACTGAAGTAATATAAAGTGGCTACCAAAAGTCTGCTCCTGGACAGGACAAAGACACTCTGCCGAGAACCTCTGGAGGAGCCTGAATTTGTGTCCTCAGGAAGGCAAGGCAGGAGTGTATCAGTGCAGGCTAACTCCAGCAGCACTGTAGCCTGCAACAGTGTAGAGCTGAGAAAAGCTCTAAGTTAGGTTTTGAGCTGTCTAAATGATGCTGCAGACAGAAATCCAATGAGCTAGAGCTGGGATGTTTGAAAGCGTCCTTTGGTCTCTGTCCTGGGTGCTCTGCTCCACCTCCCAGGAGGGCAGTGAGAAAACACGCTCCTTGGTTTCTTGGCACATGGTAAGCTCAAATTTGCTCTGTAACTTTATCAGAGTGACAAAAGACTTCAGTTTTAACCTTAAAAATGAAGTTACAGTTGAAGATGTACCCTTTACTATTTTGGATGATCTACCTAAGCTGTATCTATAATAACTGACGAGTTACTTGTAGATTCTTTGTCTCAATTTGATAGGTTTACAACTTTTTTTATAGTTTTCTAACTTTTTTAAGGGCCTTTTTGCCTTTATTCTGTGTTGCTTTTGGACATCCCATTAAGAAGTGCCACCTATGTTGAACAATCAGTCTTCCTAGAAAACTATAAACTGTTTGGAAAACATCTAAACTAGTGCCATTTTTGACCAGGTGATGACAATGGCTCTGTCTTCCAAGAATTATAAAAAGGTTACCAGGTATTATTATTTGCCTGCTGAGAAGTGTGCATGAATTCAAGTCCTTTGCCAGATCTGAAAAATACCAAATAAATATACAGATGTTGTGGGCTTGTTTGCTTGCAGGTTTTATGAGCAATATGGAGTTTCCACTGGAAAAGAGATATGAGTCAGCATCTAAATTTCTGAGAGAAACAGCAGGCATCTCTTTTGTTGGTTTGTTTGTTTGTTTTTTTTTTCTTTCTCAAATTCATGTTTTTATTTTGCCCATCAGGAGAGGGAGTCTAATGATTCTTGTTTCCAGATCTGAACATTATCTGAGAACATTTGAATCTCTGTCTTTTTCGTGGACCCGTCAAGCCTTTAAAATAAGATTGAGAGCAGTAAAGGGCTGGAACTGAAAGTCACATTAGAAATTCTTCAAATGGGACAGCATGTGTTAGCTGACAGTAAAGGAATTTAAAGAGGCAAGCACCAGTTGCTATACTAATGAAAGAAAGACAGAGCACATTTGACCTGGCAATTGTTTGGGGACTTAATTGTAGCAGAACAAAAGGAGAGCCAGAAAACACATGAGAACTCTTATGATTGGGGGAGGGGGAAGCAGGCAGTGGAGGGAAAGGGAAAAGAAAGCAGGAAACTACACGTGCCTTCAATTCTGCTTTATAAACTGGCCTGGTCCCAAAAGAAAATGAGGATGCAAATTGTTTTGTCTTTTCTCTTAGACTGCAAAGATAACAAAAGGAAACTCAACTCAGTGTGTTCATATTGGGCCTAATTTGGTCATTCACCTGTGTTTTCCTGGATCAGTAGAAGTTGGTAAATACAGCTTGACAGTGGTCACCTTCCCTTGAGGTATTATGCCAAGGTGGGCATCTTTAAATAGTAGCTGTAGGTTGCCCACGGGATGAATTTTATCTTTTTCCACCTCCTCCTCATACGCCCACACCAGCTTTTTGGCTGACACTCTTTCTTGGGGGTCAAACCGGGCAGCTGTGAGCCCCCAGCAGAGAAGACTGACGGAGACGCCAGAAAAGACAAGATTCACATCCCTAGAGAGACTTTCTCCCTCCTGAGTTGCTGTAGCAAATACCACTAAACTGAGGGAGTCAGAATTTAAGACTGGGACTCTCCCTGAATGACAGAGAGATCTTCTGCAAAACTTGGATCAGATTTCTGGCATAAATTAGCAATTACTTGAATCTGAGATTTTGGTCTGTTTTTCTCTGTGGTAGGAATGAAGAAAAGGGATTCGAATGAAGTGAGAAAGAACTCAGTGTTCACTCCTAAAATGTTCTGAAACAGAATACTTTCTATCTGCTTGAAACTTCTTTAATTTTACATTATTTGAAAAATAAAAATATTTTTCATCACCGTTTTTTCCCTGGTTTGGCAGTGAAAATTAGCTACCCTTGCAGAACGTCTGCTGCACTGGTCTTGTCAGGCAGGAAATGCAGTCTTGCAACTGGTAAATAAACAGTTCCTGTGCTCACTTCATGTTTAGGCCAGCCATTTGTTATAGTTATTACTGGCAATTAATTTAATAATTTGGCAACTTGAACAAATATAAAGCTATACATCCAAAAGGAAAAAAACCAAACCAAATCACAACAAGCCAGTACAAATATGAGAATAAGAAAGATTTGTAATGAGAGGTAACTTTGCAACGAAAAAGTTGAAAAATGCTTAGAAATAGTGACATTTGAACAGTTTAGGTAGAAAATATTTGAGTGAAGTATCTCCACTGAGCTCTGATAGCCATAATTTTTGTAAATATTCAAATGTAATGGTGTTATGTGTAGAATACTGACTTGCTAGATAGTGAAACCATCCTCTCAGTTTCAAATGATTTTAAATCAAGCCCTACAGGCCTGTGGATGTTTCCTAAAGTTCTTTTGTACATCTTATGTGGCAAAATGAACCATTTCAAGGGTGGCTGGGTTAAGACAAATAGTTCTAGAAATGTGAGAAGCTGTGAAAGTCCTGCTGTTGTTTTAAGGAACTTAAACAAAATAGCAATTCTCATGCTGGGTAAGATGTCAATTATTTCTCTGCAATAAGAAATGTGAAGAAAGGAATTCCAGGGTAAGTGAATACAGGAGATCAATAAAAGGGTGCCATTAGCATCATTTAGAGATAACTTTGTTTCAGAAAGAAGGAGTTGGTTTTTAAAGCCTTTTAGGAATAGAAAAGCCACTTGTTTGTTTTTTCAGTGATTTATTTATAAGACAGACCAAATGTGTCTGGTAAACTGAAAAAATCTGTTTAACATGCAGTGATCACTGGAGTAATGTGAACCTTTACTTTATTTATTTCTGTGGTGAAGCTCTTTTGTAACTCTTGACTTTTTTCCTGACAGTAACACATTATGAGGGGAGTACAGGCTGCTAATTATATTGTACAAATACACAAGCAACCCAAAACTTCATAGCACTTCAAAGGAAGTACAGTTTATGTTCTTCTCCTGGTGTTTGTAGTTGTAATGATCATGCTGTTACTTCTTTCATTCCAGGAGGAGCTGATTCCAAGCCCAAGGAAGCTGTTGAGTGAAGTAGTGGTGAGTTTTGATGTCATTAAAAAATGCAAGTATTAAAGAGAAATGGTTGTGTTAGATTAAGTCAAGTCATCCTGTTTCTTGGGTTGCAATAGCTTATAATAGGTAAGTTTGACCTCTGTGAATGCCAGAGATGAAACTGTCAGATTATTGAGGTGCTTGTTTGGATGCAATGGTTCAAAAAGCTGACAAATATCCTAATAGACAGGGGATTGGTTAAGGCTAGAAAGACAAGGATAGCTAGTGAACTGTGAAGACTGGGCTGAGGTTCTGAAGTAAAAGGAGAATTCCCACTTAATGAGGCCTGAAATAAGACCAGCTAAGAGGGAGAGAAGAAAAATTCGTCTGTGCCTGCTGAGTCAGGATCCCACTGGAAAGCCAAAATACATTATTTGTAATTTCAGAGTGAAATGAAGGGAACATACAGTATCAGCAAAGAACTGAACTGGAGGAAGAGCATGCTCACTTAGCATTTAAAAAATGTGTTTCCACAGAGCTATAACTGGATATGCAGCTGGACGACAGGGACCAAGGAAGTAATAATGTAGAGTTGTTTCTGACCCTTGTCCTCACTCCAGCTGGGTGGTAGCAGATGCCTGGGGATCACACACCAGTGCTCAGCTGTCCTGCTCCATAGGAGCAGCCAATTTTCTGCTGAAGAGGGTTTAAACCAGGCAGGTTGCCACCTCTCCATACAACATTTGGGGATTCCCCAGGGTTAAGGAGTCTCCATCACCCTCTGAGACTCAGACCAGGAGCAGATGAGAAGACTGGGGAGAGGAGAAAGAAGTGTTTCTTGGCAAACACACGTTTGTGTGTATGTGTATGTGTGATGAGCAGCAGGAGTTAACCCATCATTTGAAAGTAAGTTTGTCCCATTTTCTTCAACTATTTCAATCTACCACTCATCCTCTGATAATTTGGAGCAAGCCAGTTGGACTGTTGTCTCTTTTGCCCATCTTTTTTCCCTCCCCAGTCTATCCTCTTTGCAGGCTTCTGTTTTTGCCTTTTCTGTGCTACCACCTATGCCTTGCACTGAAAGGGTTTTCCCATTTGTTTCTGTCCATGAGGGAGAGTGAGAGGGAAGAATATGTCACAGATACTTTATGAATAATAGAGTGTTCCTGAACTAAAATAATCGAGGGCTGACACATTGACCTTTTCCACAGCTCTGTCTGGCAGTAACAGCTATTAGCTGCTTTGAAGGGCATTCCAGTGAGACTAAAGAAATGGCAGCCCCACTGCAACCAGCTACTCTGCCTTTTTTTTTGATGCCAGTGATTATCTGCCTTAGCGTGACTCCCTTTTCTGTGCTGTAGCCAGTTTTCAGCTGATGGAGAAATATCTCCTTTCTCTTGTCCCCACTGTTCAAGCCGTTTGTTGCGTCCGAGACATTAATCTCCCGTGAAGTTTGGTAAATGTTTTGTGAGTCTCTCAGGAAATGCTCTCCCCCTGTGTGTGTACCCTGGCCGGCGTCCCCCGTGAGAACTCCGGCCAGTTAGCGAGACGTGAACTCCTTTTCCTGAAGCCTGGTTGGCCATCATTAATCAAGCTGTTCAAATGGTTTGTTTTGTTATAAAATCAACTTCAGCTAATGTGTGTGTAATTTCCTGCTGCCTCCTCAGGCTCTTTCAAACAGTGACATGATCTAGGGTCTTTTCTGGTTGCCCAGGCTGCTGAGGGATCTCATGTGTTGTAAAAGCCATGGCTAAGGGAGCAGGGCCTTGTTCCTCAACCCTGTGCGAGGGGCAGGCTGCAGGAAGGTCACGCTTTTCCAAAGGAACAGAAGTCTCTTGATTGCTGTGGGGATCCAGGGTATGCTGCTCATGCATGAACCAGCACTTTGTGAGGAGAAAGCACTCCCTCAGTGTGTCACTTATCTGCCTCTGATGGCTCTGTGGAAAATTAGCACTGACTTCTCTGAAGTAACTAATGAGCTTACATTAGGATTATTGACGTCAGAATCTGTTTTCTGAGGGAAAGGACAAGAGATAATTAAATCATGAAGGAAAATTATGCACCTTTTCTACCTCTTTGAAATTAATCTTGGCAGGGGAAGAAACCTAGGGGAAGAATCCTAACCTGGAGACAGAAGTAGACAGTGTAGGGGGGACTCCCCTCAGTTACAGCTTTGACTCATGGGGTGTCTGATTTTGACTGCTAAAGACATCCCTCTTCAATGTTATATATTCACTGAGTGAGTCAAGGGCAGAGCTTCCCTGCAAGAGGAAGCCAAGTGTATTCTATTTATTATATATTCTCTTTCCACACTAAACATTTAATTAATTAGGCAAAACAAAATTATATTCTTGGGAGAAGCAAAAGTCCATGCAGTGGTATTCTATGCTTAGATAAGAAAGTGAGAAGATAGCATTCACACCTGATTAGGAATACAGAGGCATACACCTCAGTCTTCAGTATCCTCTAAAGCCTCTGTTCCTGTGTGACAGCAAAGTAATCACGAGAACTTCAAACCTAACTCTTTATTTGCTCTGATTTTATTGGTCCTCAAATAAAAAGTTCTTATTCAGCTGTACGGAATGTTTCATTTGACACAAACCAGATTTCTCTCTTTCTCTCTCCCCACCAATCCTCCCCAACTCGACCTCTGAAGATACCTTAAGTGTTTTCTACAGTTTCATCATTACTATGTTTTTCAAAAATGCATTTCTGATTCAAATGCTGAACAAAAAAAAGGATTTGTGCCACCCTGCTTGATATAGTCAAAATATTACTTTGGATTAAACTGGTAGTTTATTAGGCTTTTTTTTTTTTAGTCAAAGAACTGATTTTGTAGCTTTTGGATGCTCTCTCTACATTTTACTATGCAGTAAAATGAGTTGTAATGCATTGTATTTAGTTCATTATTAGTCCTCTTCCACTTATGATCAGCTTAGTCTCAGTGCTGCAATGAGCATTAGTCCTAACATAATGCACTGCCATTGTGCCAATATTGACCAAATCAATCTGTCAAACAAGCTGTGAGATCATCTTTGTGAAAAAAACCCAAAACTTAAAAGTGGGATTGGTTTACAAGAGTTCCTACTATTTACTTGGGGTTTTTTAATCCTGTATTTTTGTGATAAAAGAATTATATGTGGCAAAGACGTGGTATTGCTAGACAAGTAGGATGGGTCCTCTTCAAAACTTCCCACTTTTTTTTTGTAAGATGAAGTTTGATGTTTTGCAAGAGATGTAGCATGAAAGGAGCTTCTTTTTTCTGTAGGCAAAGAATTATCTCTGATTAACAGTCAAGGAGGCAAGACTTAAGGTGGTATCCATTAATTTTAAAAGCGGGAAAATGCCTGTCAGTCTTAAACTTTTATCTTATTACAGCGTTCACTTTACATGTGAAGCTCCTGTTTCTTAGATAAGTCAGTTAAAAATACAAAGATGGTTTTATATGTAAGTTTTAAAATTTCCTCTTAACCATTCATATTCTTCAAAAATCCATCTTGTCAGCACCGCCTGCAGTGGGACAGGTTAGGTGGCACCAGTGGGGACTGGAGCTGGGTTTGGTGGGCTAAGAAGCCCTCAAAGGGGAGCCCAGCCTCCAGTCAGACCTTCACACAAAGACTGAGAGGAGAGGCCAGCAGAGATGTGCAAAGAGGAACTGGGAGAGGGTGCAAAGCCGTAAATCCTTCCCACACCCATCGAGGTGTGACACTTCTGCTTCCTTGCTGAGTGTGATGCAGCTTCTCTGGGACTGCTGGGAACAGTCCCCACAGCCACTCACTGTTAGGGAACCTTTTCTTTGTTCTGGAGGTCTTTTTCTCTGTACCTAAATGCTTGTCCAGTCCAAAAATGCAGGCTGCTCTGTATGGAAATGGTACTACTGTATGCATCAAGAGGCTTTGTTTACTAAACCAAATAGTTGTGAAACATTATTTATCATAATTATTCACCAGCTGGTCATTTAAAAAGCAAAAGCCTTGGTAGTATGAGCCTGGTGCCTGAAGCTGTTCAGTTTAAACCTTTATTAATAATGTTCTCGTGGTTTTTTCTTTTAATTCCCATAATGGCCGGATACTGTGCTGCACATCAAAGGAATTTTGGTTTTAAGAGCAATGGTGAGTTCTGCACATTGCGTTCACTCCCCTTTGATCACCATCCGCAGCACAAATAAATCTCATTAATCAATATTTTCTCTATTTCCTCCCTGCCTTTCTGTCAGTGCCAGAGGTCTGTTTCTGATTTGCTTTGCTTTGTTTTAAATGAGAGGAAGATTTCTATGGCTGTCTTCTGTCTAAAAGGTAAACTTCTCATTACTTTAGGAATGAAACTGTATCTGTTGTAAGTGGGACTTGATCAGAGCCTGCTCATCTTGAATGTCAAAGCAGGAATATTGAAGCAATTAGAACAGCCGTGAGTCTGTGAGCAATCCATTGGCCAGGATTCATTCACAGAAAATATTTGGTGTACCCTTGCCAACTGGAGACAAATTAATAAAAGTCACAGTCTGTTCACAGGCAATTCTTGAGAAAAGTGATAAATTCCCTGAAAAAGCTGTGACTTGCCCATCCACTTCCAGTTGTGACTAGAAATTACTGTGAGTAACTGCACTTTCCACAGAAGGCTCTGAGACACTGAGGCTCTGGTTCTCGTTCATCTCCTCCCAAGCCGCTCCGTAGTTTTGCTGTGTGTTTGCAGCTTCACCTCTCTGCATTATGTGCACTCTTGGGTTCTTTATGTTGTGGGGGTTTTCTTCTCTGCTTCCCCCATGTATGTTTTCTATTTGTCTTCAGTTTGCTGGTGCCAAACATTTTGGTGCATCTGCTGCCACCAATGAATGGCTCTGCCGGGAAAATCCAACTCCTTGGGGGCAGAAAGGGAGAGAAAGGATGATTATTTTTCCATTCTCTTGAACAAAGCTGGCTTCTGTTGCCATTTTTAACACTCCAGTATTAC
The DNA here is from genome assembly GCA_013399875.1 of Gymnorhina tibicen. NCBI lineage: Eukaryota > Metazoa > Chordata > Aves > Passeriformes > Artamidae > Gymnorhina > Gymnorhina tibicen. The sequence goes on along the minus strand of VXAZ01005708.1, from coordinate 587,631 downwards.
TGGAATTAATTTGATGCATCTGTTCCTGAATTACCTCCCATAGTTTTAGTCCTTACTAGACTTCCAAACCAGTGTTGATTTAGGCCTGTTTGTTCCAATCCATATTGCATTCCCATAAGCTTTCTGCTATTTTAAAGCAGTTTAATTGCTTTTCAAATCCTTCAATATTAAAGTTACAGTAAATTTCAAACTTCATTATATTATTAAACATACATGTCTAGATTCTCTCTAGGGCTGTATAAAGCCTGGCACAATTACCTTGTTCAAGTATGTTGTGAATATTCAGGTTCCAGAGCCTGATCAGGGACAATTTTATGGGAAATCCACAGTGTGTAAGCACTTTTTTTATAGGATTCTCCAGATCCCAGCTTGAAGCTATTCCTTTGACTTAAACAGCATAAATGTTGAGAGAGTAAGTGCCTGTTGGTCATAAATAATATTTTTTCACGATTAAGCTTTCCAAGCAGCATGCCATTGACAGATGGTTCCTTCACCTTGAATTTAGTGTTCTCTTACTTAAAGCTGCAGGGAGATAAAGACTCATTTAATCCATATAAATTTGAGCTGATCTTGTTGATGGTGTCACTGTAAATCATTCTCTGTTAGTTCTCATAGGCTGCATATCCTCTCGGTTCTTGTGCATGGATTTATCCAGCAGCAGCAGGAGCAAGGTGGGAGGGAAGTCTCTTGTAGATAGGGATTGAAGTGACAGTGCTGAAACTCCCACTAAAAGGAAAGGCATCCTATTAAGAATCAGTCTTTAAACATTCTGCTGGGGAGATTCAAACGTTCTGCCTTCTTCAGGTTAAAGGAATTTAACTCTCTAGTCAGTATTTCTCCTTTCCCCTGCCCCAGGAAACAGAGCCGAAAGCACAGCAGGAGACCTAAAAACTTCCCCTAACCTTGGTCCAGCCTGGGACATAAATTTAGACCAGCATTACATTACACTTCCTATGGCCCCGAGAGGCTGATACGGTGGCCAAGAATAGCTGAAACAGAGCAACTCTCTGGCCATGTTCCCTCAACCTCTCTCACTCTGGGAACCGGAGCAGGAGAGGCACCGAGCTGCTGGAAAGGTCCCACGCTGCCAGGGAAGCCACTGGCACCAGGAGTGCCCTCCCTGCCTCCCTCCCCATCTCCCAGCTGACACAAGTGATTTACACCACCAGGAAGGGCCAGTGTGTGACATGCTCAGGAGCTGCTTTTAAATAGGTTGCCCATATCAGGACTGAGAACAGTGGGGAGTCCAGAGGCAAAGGATTTATTTTAGGCTAGACAGAGGTAAAGGAATTTTGTAAGTTTGATACCTTTTCCTATCATTTATCTAGCCAGGATTTTGTGCTCCCCACAGTTAGGCTAAAATGCATTTGAGATCCCTTTTTCCCTAAAACTGGAGGTAAAAATAACTACCCAGTCAAAAGCATTGTGCATATCAAGTGACTAGATTTTTTAAGGAAAGAAAGCACATGGCTTATTTAAAAAACAAACTGTGAACAAAATAATCATTGTATTTCACTTCTAAAACCTGATGTTTGGAAATCAAGTACATACCTGTAATAAGTTATTTCATTTTGGTTTTAGTTTATTAATACTGCCTTCCCTTTTTATGCATGAAAGAACAGCAGTTTCAGATAAGCCACTTAAAAGCAGTTTTAAGGAAAGGACCCACAAAGAATCAAGTCACTCAATTTAAGACATAAACTCCTTGTCCTTAAAACATTCTCTGAGCTTAAGCCACTTGAGCAAGGGTGGAAGAAGAGGCAGTAAGTGTCTAAATAAGTATTTCTGCTTTCTGTCTCACCCCGTTAAACCCTAAGCGAAGTTGAACTTTTGCAGCATCACACTGATTTTTAACGTAAGGGGTTGTTATGAAGGAATGGAAAGATTTAATTTTTGCTCTTTTGAAAGAGGGATGCTGGTGCTGGTTTTGATTTTGTTGTGTGAAAGCAATAGTGAAAGACTATAGGTGGTGTTCTACCTGTTTTTTTCTTCTATTTCCAGCTAGTTGCATCAATGAATGAGTTTTCCCTCAAGCATCATTTATAGTCTGCAGTGCAGGAACACTGAGAGAGAAATTCTTCTTGGTCCTTTGCTACAGAGCATAATCCAATGTATGCTTGATCTAGAAATTGGTATCCTGGGGAGAAGAATGCATCCTCAGGGTGGCGTTCACCTATACTTTTTGTGGATGTAAACCCAGGCAAAACACAAGAATTTTTTTGTGTGTAAAGCATTGCAATGCACCTTCCCTTTGAGCAGACAGTAATCTTTTAACCTTAATCAGGAGCTTTAACCTGAATCAGAAGGCTCAATCCCATTCCTTAGAAAATTCCTTGCATGAGCCGGAAAGGCTGTAAATGCTTCTGTGGGAAGAAAGGAAAAGAAAGTTCAGCTGGCAGTCCCAGATGTTGACTCTGTTCATTTCAGGCACTGTTAACCCACCTTTGTGCCCATGAATACCAGAGATCAGCATGGTTCTGGGTAAAACAGAAAGAATTAAAATCTACTGTTCCTAGAAGGGACTGAGCCAGGTGCAGGAGAAGAAGCAGTGAGGCTGAGATTGAAAACTAAGTTAAACTTTTGTGCATTCTTGGTCCTTAGCAGCAGCTGATTCCTTTTGGCAACAAGTAGAAAACATGCATATTGTAAGGTTTTTTTCTCAAGTGCCCAAGGGCTGTAGGAAAATGAGTCCCATTAACTTTCAGTGAACTTTTTCAGCTCAGCCCTAAAGATGTTTTGGATATTTTCCCCTCTAAGAGATAGTCCAAAAGAGTTCCATATCATAGTCACTGGAAATACTGTCCATGCTTTCTTTACTGTTTCTACAATTTGTGGAAATGTCCCGGTGTGAAATTGTCTGCTGGCTTCTGTCTCTCTCTCTGAACCTTGCCAGTTCTTCTTGCCATTTCTCTCTTGTCCAAAGCCTGTTTTATGGCAAAAACATGGCAGTCAACTTGCAGCTGGGGGAAACAAAATATAGATTAACCCTATATCAGCCCTGCATTTTCAGAAAACTTTTTCTTGGCCTTATGGAGGAGGTAATAAATAACCTTTGGCTGCTGATTCAGCCATCATTTTACCTGGGAAGGTCAACTCCATACATCATATCCCACTTTCTATGGTTGTTACTAGTAGAAGAAAAAAACAAAACAGTGAATCCACTGGAACTACAGGAACGTTTGAGAGTGCCAAGATATGCAGGAAAACTACAGAGAGAAGTGCCCTCTCTAATTATGGTTTATAGTTGCTTCTTTCTATGCATGACTGCATTACTGAGGGCACTTATCGTGGAGAAGCACCCACTGGTGTGGGTGTAGCTCTGTCCCGGGCGAGGGATGTGGCACCACGTGCTGCCTTCCAGCTTGGGATGTCTGTGTATTGTTCTGGCCCACAAAGCTTTGCTGTCTAACTTGGCTCTGCTTGACTATTGTTATTTCTGGTTTACCTCTGTGTAACCTAAACCACGGGGATGTTGAGTTCATCCAGGCTGAGCAGTTCATTTGCCTTACAATAGCACAGGTCCTACACAGAGTCCCTGATTCCAGACTCCACAGTAAATGCAGCACTGTGTTATCTCTCACAGCTGCTGCTTAATGAGCCAGCAATAAGTGCTATGGTACCTGCTCTAAATTTTGGATGATTAAGTAGGTTTGGGTACTCACAAAATTAAATTAAAACATCTGAACTGTGCAGAAGCTTAGCTTACGAATTGGTCATTTTTCTTCATGCTCCTTATACAGTCATAGGAGAGATAAGTTCGTGTTTTGCCTGTTTGAAGAAGCAAACCATCAAATCCTACCAAATCAGAGAAGGCATCTGGCTTACATATCCATATTTAGGGACTTAGCACAGAAAGTGTGAGCAATTAAGGAGGAATTTGTGCTACTAAAACATGTGCCCATTTAGGTAAGTGTGTTTTGCTGATCAAGTTTGAAACCGGCAGCAGATGAGTGCCCAAACAAAGGGATGATACAAGGATCACTTGGAGTAGGAGCAAGTAGAATTTTGATTTTCTGAGCAGAAAAATGATTGTGTCAATCTCTAACAAGATAAATTGTTTATATCATGTTTATTTTCAAAGTCTGTTGAAATGAGATGGTTATCTCTAGAATTCCGCCCACTGAAATCTGTGGATTCCCGTAGTTATCTGGTCCCATCTTATATTTTTTTGGGAGCTGGAAAGAAAGCAGGGCTTGTCTGGAAGGAAGCCTGTACTCAAATTTCAATGTCTTCTACTGAGTTAGATTCACTTTTTGGCTGTGGAAAGGATCTCCAACCTATCAACAACACTGACAAATTTATTAGAAGAGTACAGATTTTTTATACATACAGTAGATTCTAAAGTGCTTTTTGTATAGTTCAGTTCAAGTGGTTAAAGAGAGAAAGCATGAGAAATGTAAACATTGTCGACATGAGCTGTTTTCTATTAATTAACTTATGCATATCAAACAGAATGCTGCTGCCAGCACTTCACATGCGGCTCCCTTTCCCCAGAAGATGGTTTGCCAAATACAACTCAGGTTACATGGTGGGAAAAACAATCAGGGGAATCAAGCCTTGATCTAAACTTCTGCTGCCATGTACCTGCTTGGCACTGGCACACCTGTGAACATGTTTACAGCAGCAAGCAGTTGTACTACATAAACACGAGGGCTGCTAAAATACCTCACTGAAGCTTTCTAATAGGTGCATTTGGAGGTTCTGGGTAATAATGCTCAAACAGGATGACTATACTGCTTTGTGCCTTCTTGGAGAACTGGCAATCAAAGACTGTGCAGTTGGCTGGGTACTTGCAGCCTTGCTCCTTGGCATCCAGCCCTGGTATTCTTTTGTCTCAATTCTGCATCGTGGTTATCACACTGCCTCAGCACGGGGAAGGAGCAAAAACATTTTTAAAAGTGCAAAGGAAGAAGTCGAATTAAGATAAACATTTACATAACTGGGGAAAATTACCCAGGAAGGACTGGAAATCTGATGACATTCTGTTTACCTAGCGCAGTATTGAAACAGTTTGTGAGAGATACAAACCAGAACACTTTGTATAAATCACTGTGAATGTAAGGACCTGTGAAGCGAGACAGTAAACACTAAAATTATCAAGCTGGCTAAGCACAATAGAACTTACTCAAGACAATATTTTTGCACAATAGTTTTACTAAAGCTCTCTTGAGAAGGGAAAAGAGCAAGGTGGTGCAAAGCTTCATGTCAAGAAAAGCTGCCGTATACTCTATATGTAACACCTATTAGTTTTGTCCATTCTAACCACATCTAGGCCTTGCTATTCCATAAATGCAGGTCTTTCTGAGACTACAGAATTTGCATTCCTGCTTCATTTTGTTATCATTAGGTAATCCTAAGGTGTGTTTGTACTCCTCATGCATTTGAGCCAGTAGAGGTAAAGTTGTGCAGAAATTTGGGTTTTGTACTGACCAGTTCACATGTCTGCCTGATACAACCCTTGTGAGACATCAGACCCCATCAAAGAAATGCATCCTGTTTTGTTTTATTTAGAAGCAGAGGTTTCACTTGGAAAAATACCACAATATTTGGCTCCTCTTTCTGAAGCTAGTCTGAATTTTTCATGCCCTCAAATTAGATTAGATGCTTGTTCTCTCCCAAGAATTCATTGTAATCCTAAACAGGATTTCTCAAGAGGTAGGGGTCAGTTGCAATGTTGAAGGAGGTGCTGGCAAACTATGGAAATGGATGTTTCCTCTTTTTGGCTGGGGTAATGTAGCAGCTCTCTTGATTACAGCATATGGTGTGTGAAAACAAGCATCAAACCAATCAGATAGGCAAGGCTGGAAAGGGAAGTAGCTAAAGAGGTCTGGGAAAAATTCACAATGGGGAAGTCTCAGCAAAAAAGAAGTTGGGGAATTATTAATGTGCAGATGGATTAGAAATTCTTCTCCTATGGGAAAGGACCACAGCAACCACAAAATTCACATTTTCAAAATGAAATGCAAGGATCACTTCCTTAACCAAGGCTTCTCAGTAATAACATAAGACAAGCAAATTCATTAAAATAACATAACCACCCTTCTCACTGCCTGGGAAGAGAGAGGAATAGTTTTGTGCTCAACTTAAATTTTGTAATAAATACTGTATAAGAACATAAGCTAGATAACATATGTCATGATAAATGTAGTCTAGTCTACCAGGAGGCATTTATTAATAAAAACTACAGCAACAGCCAAAACAAACAGGCCTCCACAGAGCTCAAATTTCTGTTTCATGTTCTGTATTTGCAAGGGATGTCTCGAGCACTGTACACAGCAGAGAGACAGAGAGTAGCTGAAGGATAAATCAGGAGATGGATAAAAGCTACGCACTTACGCCAGCAGATAGGGAGACATGGGGAAGAGTCTGGCACTAGATTAGATGAGAGGGAAGAGGAAAGTCAGGCTGGTGAAGCAGAGGGAACACAGAAATGTGACAACTGTGAAAGGAGTTCTGGTGGGAGGAAGGATGAGTTGTTTGAGTGCTGGAGCTGATTTACTCACTTTCTGTGGGAATGCAAACTAGCTGCAGATCCCAGTCCACTGTCAGTTCTGAACATCTGGACAGATTCTGAACTTGCATCCAAACTCCGTTCTCCCTTTTTCTTCTCTCAGTTTCTTGCCCTTCTCTTTGTCTCTCTTACATGTCTCTTGCTCTGGTGGTAGCTGTACGCTCCTTGAGAGCAGCGTGTTTGAGGATTTCCCCATGGGAAATGTTTCTGGACTTTCTCAGGCCAGTGGAGAGCTGCTCCTTGGATCAGTACCTGTGATGGATGTGGCACAGTGCCCAGCCCTAGGAGCTGGCAGTAAAATCTAAATGCACCTTTCTCCATCCTCTTTTTGGCACTGTTCAGAAAGCACGACAGCATCAGGGAATTTTGGGTGCTCTAAAGCATGTTCATACCATATTTGATTTTATTCAGTTTTACTTTGTTGCATTTTTTTTTAACCTTTGGAAGCAGGTTTTACTTTCTTCCCTTCAAAAGTAAACAATTGATTCCAGGGCCAGTAAAAATACAAACCCTTCATAAGGCCTGAAGCTGAGCCCTTCCCAGTAATGTTATGGCAGGTCATTGTTCTGTCAAAAGATTATTAACTTTTCTTGGTGTTAAAATATAAATAAATAAGTAGGAAAGTTGTACGTGTCCCCAGGGCACTTGCTCAGCTATGAAAATACAAAGTACAAGTACATTTCTCATCACAGAAAGGAGAATGGGGATATGTTTGGAACAATAGTAATCAATTTCAGAAATGCTGTGATTTATTGGGCATGGCAGTTTCAGATTTTTGAGGCATGCATAATACTATTTTCTCCCCATCCCTTTTATCCAAACAGATAAAACTTTCGGTAGAATTAGAACACAATTCACATGATGCATAATGCTAAAGAAGCAGGGAAAAAATAATTCATAACAAGTTGCCCTGCTCTTCCCAGAGACAGATTTTATTACCAAAGATTTTGTGTCCACTTTAATAACGGGGTTTTTTTTTAGATAGGGTTCATCACTTTCCCAGAGGTTAAAAGCCATGCACATACCATGAAGAGCAAGATGAAAATTCTTCTCTTTCAGGTCAGCTGCATTTTGGGTACATGACAAATACATGTCTCTGTATTTCCTCTTTAGGACACACAGTATCATAACTCAATTTATTTTCCATTTTGACAGTGTTAAGTAGCTGTTATCAATAACATAACTGAAGAGTACTGTAATATAATTCTTCCATAGAATTGACATTTGAAGAAGTTTCTTCTTAGATTAGAAAGCTTCCCAATTCACTGTATGCAGGGGTTCTTTTTTCACATAAGAAACTCCCCATTTCAATACCCAGAGCTGAGCTTGCTGTTGGAGCCCTGACTTACTGGTGTGTTAAAATTTTTTGGCACTTGAAAATAGAACATATAAAACTGATTGGTGTTGAAACTTAGTTTGGGGAAAAAAAACCCCATTTCATATCTGATCTCTTGCTCAGCTTTTGCACTTGGGAGGTCTCTGTCTTACTACAAAAATCAGATAAAATTGGCTGCCAAAATCAAGAGTCATAACAATCCATTTAACAAACTTGCCAGATTTGCTGGAAGATCTAACACTTGATCCTCAGACATCTGCCTTTGCTCTCTCTGTCACTCAGTAACAGAATATTGTGTTCCTTGTTAGGTTTGCTTCTTCCCATACTCAGCAAGGCCGTTTTTGTTGTCCTGTGAGAGAGTTTATGGCCCTGGTTTGGTTGCTGTGACTAAGAAAGGTCATTCTGGCTCTTTTTTCACTGTGAAGCTGCTGCCACCAAAAATGATAATCTTAACTTTTGCCTTCCTTTTCTGCTCTTTAGTTGTCTGTAGCTCACATCAAATCCTCGTTTGTCCCACCACAGCTGCTCCCTGGAGGCTTCCTGGCAGAAGGACAGCTCTTATACTTGTCACCTCTTATGGGATTAATTATTTCCATGTCAAAAATGTTACCTTTTGGCCACAGGTGATCTGTCACATCCCCTCTGCTCTTTCTCACTTGCTCCAGCATTGGGTAGGGCAGGCATGATACCATCAGCCAGAAGGGTTGTTCTGGGACAATGGAAGCAGCAGATATTGCCAGGAGCAGGCTGTGACTCACAGCCCAGAGGAGCCCTCATGCCACGCTGGATGGGGTCCTGGCATGCTCCGCTCTGAGACTGGGAATGTCATGGCTGGCCTTGGCAAGATGTGCACGATAATCATCGAGCTGCTTAAGGAGGAAACATAGAATAAAAAGTGGCTGTGACTTCAGGCTCAGTGAAAGCAGGGCTCTTTTGTTCCAGTGTCACTGCTGTCCCTCCAGCTACCTCATGTAAGGCTCCCTGTCGCTGTAACACGACGCTCACCCTGCTTCACCCCAGAAGGCTAAATCTCCTCTTTACCACGTCACTTCATCACCTAATTGTTGGTTGTATGCATTATGTGAGGCAGTGCTCTGGCACAGCAGACAGAACTGAGCCCTGTTGCAAGTCCATTAACTCAGATGGAGCTACCTCCAGAGATGAATGTGTATGGAACTTCAGTGCTACTTTAATCAGAGTATTTCATATTCATGAGCCCCTCTGTAAAGAGAGCTGTGTAATTAAGATCATTCATAATGCTGAAGGATATTCAAGCTAAGATAAGGCAGGTAACTTGTTTTTTTAAGGGCACAAATCGATCTCCTGCTGTGGTTAGGCAAGCTTGATCCAGTGCACGTGTTCAAAGGAAGATTTAATAGTTGTGCTGCTGTTCTCTGAGTGCATGTAACAGGAAGAATAAGGTTTTCTGACAAATAACATATTCATTTTGCTCAGCATTGATGCCTCTAATCAAGACTAACGTACATTAATGTGCATAAAAACTACAGTGAATCAATGCAGCGCTTGTCTGTAACCCTCTCTTGAATACTGGGAAAGCACAAGATTTTGGGAGATAAACTGCTGTGCCCTTCCCTTCTCTCATACTCCTTAGAATTCCTCAGCCTGTGAAAATACAGGCATCTTTTTCTGAAGGGGAAAGGAACACAGCGGGTATGAGGCACATGCACAGTCTCAGAGTCCCTCGTTGTTTGTCTGACTCATTCAGAGCCTTGGAAACTCCCCTTCACCTAAAATATGACCTGCTGTGGGAAAGCAGAGGGTTTTTTTTGTCCCTGCAAGTTTGTAAATGGTGCTTATGGAAGAGGTTTAAAAATGTGTTTTCAACACATCACACAATTAATAATCAGCTCTGTACTCCTTTTTGGCTTAAGTTACAAGGGATTGAGGCATTCAGCAAGGCTCTCCTTGCTTTCCACAAGTCTCACAGCAACGTGCCATGAAATTGTTCAGCAGAGAGGCCCAAGTGCTGATTCAGGAAGGCATGAGAAGCAGTTTGTTGTTGCAGACTGAGCCCTCTGCTTTTGGAGAGAATTTGGCATTTTCTTCAAGAAAGCTCATCTGAGGGAGACGTTATTGTACAGGAAAACTCCACTGCCTCCATCTTTGGGGAAGTGCAGATCCTGCCTGGAGAGGAAGCAACAATCTTTCTTCCATTTCTCTGCATGCTGGTTCTGAGATCCAGGAGACAAAACCTCCCTCCTCCACGGCAGCGTCTGTTAATGTGTTGTATTATCAGTCCCTTCTCTTTCCAGTGTGAAGATCTCTAGGAGGCTTCTGTGTCCTATGGCCTGTACCAGGTCCCCTAGTTCCTGACTCAGTCCCATGTATTCACCAAGTTAAGTGTTTTGTGAAAGTGGAAAAAGTATTGCTAGGTTAATCACCTGGAAAAAGCTCTCTAGGTGGATCTGAGGGATTTGTTTGGGGTTTAGATTTACACAAATGCTCCTGCACTGTTTTTTTGTATCAAAACACAAAATAATGGCTTCCTAAATTTGATTTTGATGTACTGTTCTTATTTCCAGTCTGGTAGCTTTCTGTCCTCAAAAATACTCATTTGCAGTTTCAGTGGAGGCTCACTAGCAGTTTCTTTGATATTGTACTTTAGAAAATGTCCCTTCATCTTTGCTGTATTCAATTCTACACCTGGCACAAACACTGGTCCAAATTACATTGGGAGACCTGTAAAGCTGACATAATCTGATACGGAAATGTTTAAATCTCTTCACACTGAGGCAGAGTGAAAACCACTGCTCTAAAACTTTTGCGTGGGTGTCTAGTTTGAACCTTAGCTGTCTAGTTTGGGATCAGCTGAGATTAATGAGCTACTTTGGTGAGAGCTCTGAAAGCTCAGTTGAATGATTTGCCTGGCTCCATACTAGGCTGTAATTAGAGTTGAGTCTTACTCTGCAGCAAAACTCCACCTAGAACATCAGGAAAACTTCAAGGTACTTCACAAAAGTAATAATATTGTATCTGATGCTCTTGTCAAGTTCTAAAAAAGATTATTCGTGATTTGCAAAACTTACCAGGATGCTGATAAATGGCTTGTCACCCCCTGTTGTTCATGTATTCACTGCTTGGTAAATGAATCCAGTGCTTAACTCACAGAGAAGTCAGGTTTTTAAGGGGGCCTGAGATTCTCTAAAGAAGGACACTGTTGTATAAGATTGTCTGAATAAACTGCATGTTTAATTCAGAAAATTTACAGCAGCTGAGAAAGTACAAATGTTTGCTGCACACTGAAACACAGAAATTTATATTTTAAGTAAAATAAATTCTAAACATTTCTCTTGATGTCTAAATCCAGTAATGGTTTAGACATCAAAGTCTGTTCTCATGCCTAGAGAAATACCTTTGCAATTTCTTAGGGCTAGGTGCTTTGCAAAGCATAAATGAGCAAACAAGAATGACTATGTGAAAGGCATTATTCAGTAACGAAGGTTTTAAGTGAAAGCTAAAAGGCTTTGCCATAGAATTTTCCACGAATTGTAATGGAAGATGCATGGTTAAACCACCCATACTGCAACGCTTATTTTCATTAGGAGTTCCACCACTGCCTTCTTTCCCTTCACTGAGGTCTCTGCTGGTTTTTGTATTTTTCTTTTTTTCCTTTTTCTGGTCCAGACAAATACCACAGTGATGAATATGTTAGAATAGCTTCTAAAATAATGGAATATCCATAGTTTTCCACTCTTTTCCCCCCTCTGTACTTTACCTGCTCTTACAAATAGATAACCAATGGCCAAAACAGTTCTTTTTTTCAGAAGACTCCAGGCAAGAACTGTCCAGGAGATACCAAAAAGTTCAGATAACTTACTTGACAGTAACTCATTTATTTGTAATCCTGAGCATCTCTCAGTTCTGGAAAGAGGGAGAAACACCAAAGTACTGTGGCACAGTAATTTTTAAATGACATTTGTGCTTTAACCTCAAATGGTAGAACTTTCCATCTGGACAAGTATCCTGTCCACTTGGACCTATCCCAGTATGAGGCGCTCTATGTTTCTGTGAGAAGCTTTAACATTTTTGGGTTTGTTCTAAAGAAATGTTTTAGAGTTTTTAACTTCCTAAGGCATTTCAGGACAAAGAAACCACTTCAAACTGTCGAAGCCTTTTCTAATATTAGATTTTATAGGTAGGTGGATCAGTACCTTTTTGTTTCTGAAAGCAGTAACTTCTAAAATGCATTTCTTAAGTAGTTTTCCAAACACTAAACTTATAACTGCCAAATCTGTTCAGCTATAAGCAAACAGTTTCTAGCTGCACTTCATATAATTTTGGTGAATATGGTATATGGTATAGAGAACTAAGATTTTATCTGAAGAGTTGTGCTTTGGAAGGAGATCAAAAAGAGTTTCTCTTCTGACTGCAGTTTTGTTTTCCTTCAATGTTTTTGTCAGGAGGATCTGGATTATCACAGCTGAATAGAAAAACATCTTTTCCCAGTGATTTGAAAGCAAAATGTAAGACAAACTGATGTATGAAAGAAAAGGAAGAAGAAAGGAATACCCTCAAACCAAACAATCAAAGAAACCCATTTTCTTTTTGGTTTTATTTTTTCCCTTGGTGATGACATTCAGTGGTTGATTAATGTTGCATCAGGCCACGTTTTGTTTAGCTACATAAAATCCTTCTGCAAACTCTCCCCATGCCTTTGTGGATGGTGACAAGAGCTTGGATTTTCCTGGTGATGATTAGTGCCGTGGGGCTGTTCTCAGTGTGCTGAGTGATGCTCTGATTGTCCATTCTCATCAGGCAACACTAGAAGCAAGTGCTTTCTATGGAGTGTTTCTTGTGCCAGAGGATGTGCATCACTCTTCCAACAGCTTGGCTTCTCTCCTTCATTGAGATTCATTTGGATCTGCAAGTTGTCCCCTGAGCATGATCACTCTGTGCAACTGGAGATGCCTCATTCCCTTCTAATCTCTCACTGCCTTTATATCTGCTTGTACAAGACATGGTTCATTTTCAGAATTTTATAGACCGGGCTCCAGAAATTATATTTCAAAGTCTCTTGATTTGGTTGATTTTGAATACTCTGTATTTTTCTCCTTGATTTTTATTGTGTGTTACAAAATCACCCCAATTTGCATCAGAGATTGGTGCTGCTTCATTTCATTAGTAAATATAAATCCATTCTGTGTTTTTAAGAGAAACATGTTACTGCATAATCTTCTGCTTATTTTATCGGTATTTGTATCTCTTTTGCAGTACCTGTGTTGCAATGACTGTGTAAGTAAGGATTCAGAACTTGAAAAAAAAATTAAATGATTCTGCTACAGAAGAATCACAGAACAGAAAAACATTCACAGAATCACAGAACAGTTCAGGTTGGAAGGCACTTCTGGAGATCATCCAGTCCACCCTCTCTGTTCCAGGTAAAGTCAGCTACAGGATGTTGCTCAGGGCTGTTTCCAGTAGAGTTTTGAGTCTTCAAGGAAAGAGACTCAACAACCTCTCTGGGCAACCAGTGAGTGATTTCTCTTACAGTAAAAATCTTTTAACTTAAATGGAATTTTCTGTGTGGGAGAGTCAGACCAGTCTTTACTGTCTTTCATTGGGTAAGATTCTCCCATATTTGCAATATCCTCCTGAGACATTTTTTTTTCCAGCCTGAATAGTTCCAATTATCTCATCCTTTTTGTATGACCGATGCTCCAATTTTTTCATGGAGTTTGAAGAACTCAGTAAGTCTTTCTCGTGTCAATAAGCCCAGAACTGGGTACAGCACTACAGATGTGGCCTCACCACTCCTCAGTGGAGGGGAAGGATCACTTCCCTCAGTCTTGCTGGCAACACTCTTGCTGATGTAACCCAGGGCATTGTTGGCTTTTTTTGCTGCAAGGGCACATTGCTGTCTCATGTTCAGCTTGGTATTTTGATTTTCCTCATGTGATCCCTGCACACTCAAACAGTCTCTTTATTCCATCTGAGTCACATATCCCTGCTTCTACCTCTTGCATGTTTTATTTTCATGTTGAAGTCATCAGGATCATGTTCATCCATGCAGGATCCATGCCTGATTGTTCTCTTGTCCGGACAGACCAAGGCTTGGAGGAGTTAGTCCCAATCTTCCTTCTTTCCAGGAGTGTCTGCCGGGGGATTCTCTCAAGCAGATCCTGGAAGAAAATCATGTGCTCATCTGAAGTCCTGCTTTTTGCCTTGTTTCCTTCTCACAGGACCTTGAACTCCACCATCTTGTGGTCACTGGGGCAGGGTTGACCCCGATCTTCACACCCACGACCAGTTCTTCCTTGTTTGTAAATGTGGGGTCCAGTAGACCATCTTCTCTCGTTGATTCCTGGGTATTCAGGAAAGGAGACTGGCTTGCAATTGTCTATTGCAGTAGTTTTCTTTAATTTTTCTGACATTTCTGCATTTACACTCCCAACCCTATACCTCAGCTGATTAGAACTAGCTGTGGTAAGAACTGTTCTGGCCTGCTGCCCAAAAATAATATTCCATCATTTCCTGACAGTGAAAAAAGTCCTGTAGACTTGTGGCCATTTGTCCTCACATCTATTTGCAGCTCCTTATTTCCCTTGAGAAGCATCCAAGACCATTTGGAAGTTGAATTTTCCGATGTCCTCACTGATCTCCGCCCGCCTCCCCCTCTGTTTCTTAGAAGGACCAGCTTATGAGGACAAATCTCCCACGTTGTTTAATTCCATTATTCACTACTATGCGTCCATTTTATTTCTACTCATCACACAGCATTATTTAGCTCCTCCTTTTTCTGAACTTACTTGGAGATCTGCCCCTGCAACACTTACAGATGCATAAACATATAAAAAGTGGGCACTTTGTCATGTTACAGATTTGATTTAACAGCAGATTCAGCTACCAGATTCTCATTAGGTAATGTGCTGACATACACATCCCTGAGGGAGATGATTGTGAGCTGCTGGAGGAAAAATGATCAAGATTAGTCTGCCAAATATATGGTAGGTATTAATCATCATCAAACACAGCAATTTTTTTTCTCAGAAAAGCACCAAACTACAAAGCTTATAGTTTTGTCTGCAAGATTACTGTAGCATGGAGTGAACTGAGGTTTTCTTGACAGAATCAACTTTGACAGCATATTGATCTAATAATTTCAGTAACTTTCTAGAAATCCAATGCTTTCTTTTCTCCTCAGAATTCCCCTTCAACACATAAAGACATGGATTTTGATAAACTTGGACTGAATGCATATACAACTTGCTTTATCTCCATTAAGAGCTTTCAAATAAAGTTTTTATTCTCTTTCATTGGTATTTCCCATTACTGAAAAGACCAAAACCTTCTAGACCTTTTCAATATGTGGGTACCTGCTTATGCTTGGAACTGAACTTACTTAGCATTACATCTTTGCATTCTATGTCCACTGCTGCATACAGAGAATCAAAGTTAATATGCTTGTATGAAGTATTTGAACTTAAATCAGGACTTGATGTCTTGAGCCTCGTGAGAATCAGACCCCAAAATGATGGATATCAGTAAACTGAAGTTCTACTCAGTTTACCCTTTGTAAAACTCTTTGTAAAACAGTCTCTCTGTATCCCCCTTAGAGATAATAGTGTATTATTCTGAAATTCAAATAAATATGTAAAGAGGAAAAAAAGGTGGAATAGAGAATTAAGACAGTTTTTACATGATCATACTCAATTTTTTCACAGAGTAGATTGAACCAATCCTTGAATGCAGTAGATGACTTAATTTTCCACTTCTCATTCTATCCATTTTGCCCTCATTACAGAAATCAGTCTGTCATTCTTTCAAATAAATACATCAGCGTTGCATATGGTGCCAAGGAGGGAGCTCTCACCGTGCTGATCCTGATCTCGGGAGCACGATGCAGATGACAGTGTAACTGGTGGCACCAACAGAATATAAAGGAAAAAAATGTTTTGTTGTTATCTACTACCCTTAAATTTGCAACATGTTCAAATAAATATTTGTGTAGCTAACAGATCATTTAAAACTGCACTCTGGGCACCTCTTGAGACTGAAAACTCACTGATATTAGCAATTTGCCACTAGAATTTTGCCAGGAGTCACTAAATGGCACAATTAAATTTGCAGTGTTCCTTCAAGGTTCATTTCCTTTCAGGAAAAGATCAGCAGTCAAATAGAGCAAGAGCTGTTCTAGAGAAACAGAATAATCAAGTCACTACTTAGTTGAGCACTTTTAGCCATATTATTTTCTCCATTAATATATTTTTCCCAGCACAGTTGAAGAATGCTGCTTTATCAGAATAGCTAATGATGTTAAACTTCAGAGCCCAGATGAATTTCTAGGTTCATTGTAGGGAACATTAAACTAGTCAGTTTGGGAGTCTTGATCAAAAAAGGGAGTCAGTTTCTCAAGTAAATACCACTTTGTGGATATCTTCTTCTACGTAAAAACTGCTGAACTACTAGCATAATACCATTAAAGCTCTCTTAGTTCTCACATATCAGTCGGCATAAAGATCTCACATTATTCTGCTGACAGCATTGCCATGAATGATACAGCACAGACGTGTGTTAAATACATTACTGTTTCCACTTAGGTTTGCAAGCACTTACATCTGAAAAGAGGAAGGGAGAGGATGTCTGTTTAAAATTATTTTTCCTTCCTCACATAAAATACAGGAGGTGAATCCAATGTTGAAATAGATGAAAGTATTAGTGTATTCCAGTCATGAGCACAAGGTACCACTAAGCACTGCCTCCTAAAAAAAATTCTTGTGTAGGAGACCTCCTGAGAATGAATTAGGGAGTGTGTGATAACACTGAAGTGAAAGGATTTCTGCAGCAGTAGCTGGAAGCAGGGGTTGGTTTGTTCTCCTGCCAAATGGATATATACTGACTTCACCGGGCTTAGTCAGTACGTGGGGACCAGATCCTGTTTTCATTGAAACCAGTGACAGAACTCCAATTGACCTCAACAGAACCGGGAATTAATGCTCTGTTTCTCTGTGACTTACGTTTTCACATCATTTACTGGAGGGAGTTCTTTCTTCTTGGTCAGTGTGGTAAGAGCTTGTCAGAACATCACGGAGATCTATGAAGTAGGTGCAGACTACTGTCACTGGGAACAAAAGGAGAGTTTGACCCTGTTTGTTGGAGAGGAAACTTGAAGTAATGAGCCCAGAGTGCAGGGAGACCACTGGAACTGGAAGGTTTGGAAACTGCATGGCAGGATCATAATAGCCACTGGAGCTTCGGGTTTGCTACAGCTAATGCGTGACATAGAAAGGGAGGGCATTTCTTATCCCTCACACTTTCTCTTTACAATCAAAGCTAGAAAATGTTTGACTGTAATATTTCTAAAGTTTAGACAGGAATTGTAGCAAATAAGTACAGCTAGTGGCTTTCCTCAGTGAACAGAATGGTACGTCAGCTGAGCTTTTCCTGCTCTCCCAGTTCCCTGGAAAATTCTGAACATCGTAATCAGTTCAGAGATGACACTGATGCCAGGTCACACAGCTACTGGCTGAGGAGTGCTGATGTGCACTCTGAGAATGGTTAATGTTTCACTTTATTGCATAGCCAAAATAAGACAGAGCTATAGTGCAGACTCTTTTCCACTTGTACCCTGGGGATCTTGAAACATTTCACTTTTCCCGGTGGCTATATGGAGCAAACCAAAACATCAGACAGTAGTTTACATTTTTGCTGCCTGCTTTATTTAGCACCAACCCTGAAGTGACTCTGGGCATTTATAAAAAGAGAACAATCACAACACTGAGCCCATGTGAAAGATGGTGTCGGCTTTCCTCTGTGGAGATTAGAAACAGAGGATTTTCTGTGCCAAGCCCAACTCCATGGCTAAATTAAACCAGGGAGCCTGTTTTCTGTCCCATCATTGCCCGTGTAACGCTGTCTGCAAAAGTGTGTTGTGGATTAATGGTGTAACTTGTTCTATCAGTCTGTCTTTCCAAGTGAATTCACTGGTCTGGGATGTGACTGGTACTTAAAAATGAGCCTTGAGTCTAGATCGAAGCAGGACAGTCCTTCCTAGGAGAAGGATGCATTGCAAAATGGACGTGAATTGACATTTTTCAGAATCTTGTGTTAGTAAAATTGCTACTAGTTTATAATATAAACATTTTATATCCCTAAAAAGTTAGGGGCTTAGTCTTAGCATGAGAAATCCTTTATTAGAAACGTTTCTGTCTGAAATTTTTTCTGTAAGTCCTTCTGTTCCTTTCTATATTCCATTGTCTTTGTGTCAGTAAAAGACAATGAATTACAAGTTAACGCTAGGAAAACATTCAGGTTCTTTTTAGATGTCTTAGATGTTTAACAGCTAAAACCGAAGAGGAGAGACAGCCTAGTGGAAGTTTTCCTTAGGTTGCTATTCAGCAAAGCCCACAGTTCAGAACTTCCCCAAAGAGCATCAGCAACCCTTTGAACAACATAACCCAGCCTGGTGACACGGAGAAACACCTGATGGCAAGGGCTCTGAAGAAAACATGCTTTGACAGCCTGTTTTGCTTATAGATGTGGATGCTCAAAACAGGAATCTTTCTTTGAGAAGGGGTCAGGACAGAATACAAATAAATCAGTAAACCAGAAATGCTTTTGGGACAAAATATTTCAGTCTTTCAGGCAGTTGAAGTCCAGACATTCAGGGGAAGTAAGTTAAATAACTGGCGGTGCATTTGAATGAGAACATTCATCTTGTTTGTCAAAGTCCCACAGATATTCTTCAAACTGACAGAAGTGTCTGACCACATTTCCCCCTTTCCCTACCCTGAATGAACTTGTGAACTAGTTGGGCGCTGCCTGGGTTCCGGACATTTCAATAGTTTTGGCTGTATTCTAACATTCAGCCTAGAGGAATTCCTGTTAATTTTCTTTATGCTCTTTATTAAGCTTTTGTTTTGTTCCTTCAGGCCTTTTCTGTGTGTTGAATGGGAAAACCATTTTATCTGATGGAATTTACATTTCCATAATTGTGGGCAATGGCTACTTTCTCTGAGAACATCCTATGCAAAGATCCAGAGTCCAAACATTCAACTGTGTTGTTTGGGTGGTAGGTGAGATACACATGGACCTAGACTTCAGTTCTGCAAGTGACTTTGCTCTGGCTATAGGATGAGGGGATCCAAATCTTGATGCTCTGCATCTGAATTTGTTATGGGCAGCTCTAAACCCCAAACAGTTCTTAGGGCTTGTTCCATTAAATCTATGAGTGTTCTGGAGAAGAACTGATGAGGAGGAGTGCTTGCTGCTTCCTTAGTGAGCAAAGATCTGGGGGGTGCTGGGTGTTATTATGTGGGAGCCTGTGGACAGCAAATCCAGAAACTTGGGTTTCAACAAGCATTTTCTCTTGACATGTACTTTAACATCAGGGCAACCACATGGAAGAGCCTGGAAGAGATCAAGGGTTTTTTTGAAAAAACCTGGTGTGGAAGCAGCCAGTCATCCTCCTGCCACAAGTATTGTGCAACCTGCGCTGTCGAAAGCAACATTCTTTCTCAGCTGATTTTCCGGACAAGCATCATGATGCAAAAATCAAGATGAAACTATGCCAAACTCATCAGTTTCATAGATCTTGGATTAGTCTGGCAGGTGCACATGCTACCTAAATTCATCCTTTCTGATGTTTGTTTAATGTGGTGAGGCAATCCTGCTAAGCCTTCTGCCTTACTCAGTCTGTGGTTGTACTGACCAATCCCCTGAAACTGCACATCAAAGTCTTTGAGTAGAACTTAAGACATAGCTACCATTTTGCCTGATGAAGCTTTTAAATATGCCCTGCTTTTTAAATTTTATTTTGGACATGTCGGAAAGCTTCACAAAAAGTTGTATTACAGTGTTTTAACTTGGCTCAGAGCCTGTGACCATTTTTTTCCCTGTACTTTTAAAATCTGTAGACATAAAGAGATTTACAGGTTTGGGTTTGCTTGGCCATTGCTCCTTTTCTGTCTCTATTTTTATCTCCCAGAATATAAGGCATAAACCAATATAATCATCTTTGGACTATAAGGATGAAGATCTCATCTGTTTTGATGCTGTTTAAATGAGAAAAATATATAATTTTACATATAAAATAATCTAATTATTTTATTTGCCTGAAGCTTTGAGATCAAATTGGGAGAAACAAATTTACTGCAAACAAAATGAAACAGAAATACATTTTAGCTGATTAAAACTTTGTTTTCTGCCTGCTTCACCTCAGGTCATCAGACAGATTATGTCAATAAATAAAATAAAAATTGACAATTGATATAAAATAAATTGACAATTAACTTTGAAAACAGTCCTCTAGGAAAGGTGAGATGGTGTCACAGGATATGGGATGAGGTAGCGCTCTGAGGGGATGGGAACCAGCAGTTTAGCTCAATAAATTATACATTAAATTTATAAAGCTGACTTTGACTTTAGCAGGACAACAGGAGCCTTGTCCAAGCAGCTGTCACCAGGACTGGCACTGGTTATGAGACTGGGCTTGCTTTTAGAGTTTCACTGGGGAAAGATTTAGCACCAGGAAGTTTCCATTTGCTTGGCTGCTTGTGTAATGGATAGTACGGCTCTCTCTTTACTATTTCAGGCTCTTCCTGGCTCACACAGCAGCATCTTGTAATACCCTAACATCCTTTACTTAGATCCATGGCAGGAGAAGCTCAGGTTGGTTGTTTATTTATGCTTGGAAGTGGGTTACTTTCTTTCAGCACAGCTTTCCTTTGCCATAGGAATGAGAAGGGACTGACGTATTTCAAAATGAGTCCAATTTAATCTCGTCAAAACAAAGAGCGAGTCTGATTTCACAGTCAGAACACCCTAAATGATAACTTGATCTAGTGTTCGAGTTACAGTGTGATTTCCAATGTCTTTGAATACAGCTATACTGCATAATGATAAAAAGTGTGATTAAATACAAGACACTGCTAAACACTTTGTCAAACCCATGTTATGGTTTGACAAAATGTACTTTTGTGATCTATTATGAATATTTTTTGTGATTGCAACTGTTCTTTCAACCCTTAAAATCAATGCAGTACTTGGTTTGAAATATTTCAACGCAGATTTTTAGCAACTGCAAAGTTGTTTTCTTCCCACCTACTTAGAAAAGAATCACATCCTTCCAAATAAATTTCTATGTTTGCTGCTACTAACAGACCTCAGCATGGTTATGAATGGCATTAGTCAGCTGGTATCTCCTGGTGCCAAAATTTATACCTGAAAATGTGGACTGGAATGCTACAGATAGGGGGAAAACAATGCTGCAAGACCTTCAGCTTGTCTAAGATTTCATGGTGCTGCTGACCACCAGAACTGTACTGGTCAGGACCATGAACTGTCCTGGAAGGACTAAGTTTGTTAAGGTTAAAATACAATGATAAACCCAAAGGCCTTGATCCTGAAACATACCATTTCCTTAAACACTCTAAATATCTAATCGTTTGGATTGAACATCTACACATATGAACTATAATTCTGCACACTAGAGAGATCCCATATTATTCCATTAATGAGATAGGAAACAAGTCAGAAATAAAAATATATATCACCACAAAATAGATGTAGAATTAGGGCTACACTCAAAAAAGTATTACTGCCACAGCAAATAGCCACAGTTGAAAAACACAGCAGATTTTCTTCTCTTTCAGAAGACTTAAAGCATAGCTATGGCCAAAACCAACCAGCAGGAAAGGTTCTGATGTACAGTTTGCTTATTCTGTGTAGTTTGACACTTTTTTAATGCACCAAACTCGCAGCATTCATAAACCAAATGATAAACAGTCTTAGGTGACTGTTCTATATCAGTGTGTCCCCAAGAAGAAACATGAATGATATTAAAGTGGATAGGTTTTTCTTTTTAAACTTTGTTCAAACAAATTTGCATGTAGGAAAAACTTGAGACGTAGTAATGTTTCACTGTCTGTTAATGTGTATTGCTATTATGCTCAGTAATTGTAGTGTATTTTTATGTTAGGATGTGTTTAAAATGCTGACAGGCAGAAATCATCTTGGCAACTGGACAGAGTTTCTGGCGAATTGCTCGACAGGTTATAAACATGCAACTATGTGATTTTTTTTAGAGTCATATTAGGAGTGTGGAGACACTTTCAATCAGATCAAATATGAACCTTAATGTACAAATTAGGTAAAATACCAGTAGGTAGTCAAATTTCCCCTGGTAAAATTTGATACAGTACCAAAAGAGATGGTGTTTGATGCCAAACAATCAAGAAATACTTGAGACGTGGTTTATTTCAAAATCTGACTTCCTGTGAGAAATTCCAAGCCATGCCAGCTGAATCCAGTAAGAGGACAAGAGACCTTGGGGTGTGTAGAAGTAGAACATGATTTTATAATTTATTTTTCTAAATGCAACTTATTTGAGATATTACCAGTGAAAGCACGGTGACATTTAAAGGGAATTTGTGTTTCTGTTTGACATTTCTTGGCTAGCATATCTAGTACAAAAGCCACAGAATTAATGACAAAATCCAAGATAAAGTGTATTTTTTTCTGGATTTGTAAACAACTATCCCTGCTCCCAATGAGCAACTCTGAGTACAGTAAATTAGCCCTAGAATATTAGCTACTGTATTATATATAAAAAACATGATTTATTTTTTGTAACACCATTTTGTAAGGTTTATGATTGTCAGTAATACAAGTCCAGAGACCCAATGACTGTCTGTAATCAAGGTGATTGGCCTCCTTTTGTTAGAGACTTGATCCTGAGAAAAAAGCTCTCCAGCATATTGGTGCTGTTTTGTATAAAGTTTTGATTTGTAAGAAGGAAGAGCATCTTAAAATTTTATGCAGAAAGCAGCTCAGCTCCATTTGAAGCTGTTCACAGGATCAGTCTCCTCCAGGGCCTGCGTCTCTGGTAGAAGCTGGCATACATTTGGTGCACATCTGGAACCACATTCAGTTTCCTCCTGAGGAATTTAGTCCATGTGTGGTGAAATAACTCTGTGAATCCAACTAATACCCAGCAAGCGGCCATGACTGGGGAATTTAACTCAAAACTGCAGCACAGCTCTGAACCAAAACAAACGTAGGTGTCATACCTTCTCTCCTTTATTGAGCTTTGTATTGATAACTTGATAAAGAAGTTCTGTCTTCAGGACTAGAAATGAGAATTTTTTTTTGCGGGCAATATTGCATAGCTAATTTGAAAACCAGCATTTAGTTTTATTGACTCATATGCTAGATAGATGAATGCTATCTAACTTTGAACACATCAGGTTTTCCCAGCTAAATCCTATGACAGAAAAATATTAAAAACAGAAAAGAAAACTTCTGCAATTAACCTCAAATGTGCCTTCATATGTAAATAGTCATGAGACCTGCCTAAATGTGAAAAATTTACATGTCTCCAAATTTGTTTTACTTTTCTGAATGCAAAGGATCATACATGCAAAGAATTATTTTTATTGGCATAACTGATACCATTTCTTTTGTTTAACTTCATGCAACTTACTTCATTTCCCATTGCAACAAGTACAGATTTTTTTTCTACTGAAATGGTTACAACCCAGCCTTTTGGAAATGAAGTACTGTTACTTCAACAATGAGTTATCCACACTGCTGTGTGTGACAACATGTGTGTAGTATGTAGGTAGTGTGTATGGAGTATGAAGATGTCTAATCAGAGCTTGCTGTGTAATTCTTAGTAGGTGTGGAAAGGAAGTGAGATAAAAGTGTGAAGGGCAAGGCTCACAAAGAACCAATGGGGAAAGCGCAGTGGGAAGTGGGATGGCAAAATACCTGAGCTCCTATCTGCCCCAAGGAGTGGGGAAGCGAATGCTCTGCAGTGAGTGTTTGTGTTTAGAAAGGAGATGGCAGGGAATGCTGACCTGCTCAATGGAAATTTTGACAAAATGTCTGGGCAACTCATTTCTCTGATAGTCATGGAGCCTGCTCCTGTCTTGTTTTCTCTGTGCAGAGGCATTCTTTCCCCTGCTTTACTAGGGCCCTGAGAAATAGAAAAGAAGATGTCATCTCAAGCTAATTCTATAAACACTGCTATCAGAGAAGACATTTTAAACTATCATAAAAAGGCCCATTGTGCAACTGGAGTCTTGGAACAAGAACGGCTTATAGCTCAACCATTGTTAAAGGTTAATGTTCCTATCATTGCATTCCTTTTTCTAGTTCCCATAACCAGGCTGTAATGATAGATAAATATATGAGCTATTTCTTTGTGTTGGCAAAATCACAATTCAGAAAGACATAGTTTCCTAGGTTATTTTTAAACTAATATGCTGGTTTATAGCTAGATGAATAAACCCATCTTTTTTAAGAGAAAAGACTTTTAATGTTCTGTTGCTTTTGCAGAATGTGACCATTTGTGAATGTTTTTGTCTATCAGAACAGAGTAACAGCTTTATGAAGTCAACTCATGGACTGAAAAGGAAACTAATTAAAACAATAACATTAATATACTGTTGCCAAATGTTAACCAATCTTGTACTTTCCACAATTATTTTTACTGTTGTACAGTAATTTGAATGTCTTTGTCATTGTTGTGTATTGTTATGTTCCTGTAACTGCTGAATGCTGATTCCAGGGCAGAAATTCTATTTTCTGTTAGCTGACTGAGCAACAGAGTCTGAACATCTCTCTTCCAAGCTCTCCCCCTTTTCATGCAAGGAGCAAAGTAATGTCTTTTCTGTTTTAGTTAATTTCTATGGTCCTTGGTCAGTGCACCAGGAGTGCCTTCTATCACTAAGGTACTCTGATAAAATGTTATAACTTCTAAGAAACTCTGCAGGTTGAGGTCTAAAATTTTTCCTATGACATGGCAGGGGTAGAGCATCTTAACCCAGGCTTTCTTTAAAAGTCGGGGCAGGGAAGATTCAGTCTTCACAGTTTCATCCGATTTAGAGAAGCTTCTGAACATCCACAAAATTCCTCTTGCCCAGCACTGCTGCTCTGCTCAAACACCTGCAAAGCTGCAGGTGCTTCTGATCCGGTAGGTCTGAGTGATGGAGCTTGTGCATCCTTCACTCTGTGTTTCAGGCAATTTTTGGGTGAGTCCTTAGCACAGCACAGCTGTGCTCAGCACCTTTTCAAAAGGGTTGAATGCCGTATTACTGCTCCTGGTTACAGGTTTTTCTGGCTCAGGGACAAACTGAGAGGAAGAAGCAGGCCAGCTGCAGCTACCTCCTGTTTTTGGAGTCAATCTACTGGAACCGATTCTGTGCTAAAAGTAATCCCAAATAATTTCTTTTTCTTACAGGCAAAGAAAGCATTCTAGTAACTCTTTCCTGGCCTGTGGTGGTTTTGAAGGGAAGTAAATACTTCCCTATTTAACAGTCTCAAGGAAAATACCTGTGAAAGGAAAGTTGATGGGATATTTTGATAGCATGGCTCCATGGCAGTGATATATCCTAGTGAACAGGATGGGCTCCAGATGGTGTCTGAGTAGATGGCCCTGGTTCCCTGCAGAGGTTTGAAAATCAGGTTGTTCTTTGGAGTGTGTGTTAAATGTCCCTAAGCAAGAGATGGATGGGAAGCCCAATTAAGGAAATTCTTATTGAAATGTTCCTGTTTTTTAACGCAAGAAGAAATAACGAAAGTCTGTCTGTAATTGCTTTCTGTATCTGAGTGGCACAGCTGCCAGCACTGTTTAGGTAACCGGTTAGGTAATTTTTCTATAGAAAATTTAGACTTCATTTAGAAAAGAAAATCAAGCAGTCCAAAACCCAGACAATAAACCCCCCCAAGAACCTACCGAAGAGAAAGGCAAATGTGTATTAATCTTTCAGCAAAGAACAAATACTGCTGGTGCACCTTCATGAATGGTGAATTGCCCTTAGCAATTAAATTGTTTTCTGAAATTACATTTAAAATGACGGACATTAGCTCTTAGGCTCCTGCTATATTGATTCTGAGTGCAAAGAACCGATAATACACAGTTTTAAACTCCGTTACCATTAACGAAGCCTGCTGCATTCACTCCTGGTGCAGATCCACTGCTAGCAGTGCTGGGTGTTGGCTGTTCACACAGAGGAGCAGGTACTCCTGTTTACAAGCTTCACGTGAATACAGCTTAGATTTGCCTCTTGTTAGCACTGAAGTAGCAACTCTAATATGCTTTTAGGTTATACTTTTTCTCTATAGGCTGCTTTTAGTCTTCTGTGCAAGCCTCCTGTCGTGTCTATCAGAAACATCAGAGAAAAGCATCCGTGGTATTTGAGGAGGAGGTTATGAGACAGAGTGCGGCGGCAGTCGTTCGGAATAAATATGTTTTAACAGATAGAGTGATACACAACTGCTATTTCCATTTCCGTGGTTTTTGCCTCTC
The DNA here is from genome assembly GCA_013399875.1 of Gymnorhina tibicen. Lineage (NCBI taxonomy): Eukaryota > Metazoa > Chordata > Aves > Passeriformes > Artamidae > Gymnorhina > Gymnorhina tibicen. The sequence continues at coordinate 561,516 of VXAZ01005708.1, read as the reverse complement.
TTTCAATGATGTTTTAGAGATTTGGATTTCCCATTTTATTCCCATTTGCGAGGTTTACTTGATTAAAATTGAGCAAACTGGCAGTATTATTTTACGTGCTGATGAAGCAGGTATCCCTAAAGAATGGGACGAATGTGTCATATCTTTACAGCAGGAGGAACACAAGGTGGGATACCTGCACTTTTAAAGTGCTTCAGTGGCTAGTCCTTATGTGGAAAAATTCTCTTAGTTCTGCTTTTCTGGACAGACAACATGAACTCAGCTCTTTGCAAGACCTGGAAACACAACATCCCAACTTAATGTCTGGTTTGCCTTCACTGTGATTATAAAATTAGTATGGTTTCAGATACTAGTTTAGGTACATCTTCTTCAAAATCTAAGCAACTCTGCAAATGTTAAGCAATGAAATAGGCCTATAGATTTTGGCCTCTGGTAAAAGGCTGTAATAATACAGATAAATACATGACTGTTTACCCACAGTATGCATGTACTTGTAAGAAAGCAAAAAAATCAACTAAATTAAAAGAAATCCAGGAGCAGTTTTATTCAAGAGATCTTCTTAGAATGGGGAAAACTGTAAAGTAGTAGGCTCTTTGTTTACAAAAAGGCTGTGTTTATTTAAGTAGGGTGGTATATAGTATACACAGTTTGGCTGATGCATATAACATGAAGATTTGGGAGGTCTTGTTATATGTAATAAACCTGTTCTCTCAAGGCTCTTTCCTGCAGTTTTACTAAACATGTTTTTGAAGCCTGCACAACTACCAGATTTTATGAAACTTCATATAAAATGTCACGTACTACAATATAATGCAATGCAATACAGTACAGTCCTCCAATTTTTACAGAATACAACCCTAAAAAGTCGAATTCTACAAAAGTCATATTGATTTTATTTTTTGCTCATTTTTATTCAGCATAAAAATTAACCTAACCCAGAAGCATACTTTTTATTAGAAACAGCAAAATTATAAAGAATTTTCTGCTAAATTGAAAATTAGTGTGTGATTTGCTGGTTTTTGCTTTAGTATTGCTTTAGGTTTGTGAGCTCCCTTGTGACATTGCCATATAGCAAGCGAAATATTTTTCAAAGTGATAGATTTTTAACTTGGACTGGTAATAAAGTTTAAATCTCCAGCATGGAGATACAAATTTTAGCTTTTAAAAGTTTCACAAAAAGAGAATAGCAGTGTAATGGATTGTAAGAAAGGAGTGTATTTTTTTTTCACCATAGGTATTCTAATAAGATTTTTGTAAATCTCAAAATTATTTCTAAAAACGTTTTACAATTCATTACACTCCTACTGAAAGTACAATGCTTTAAATAAAAACAGTTCAGTTAATCATAAAAAAGTAAAAAATCATGCATCAAAGGAAATTCTGACAGACACTTTAAAATGCCTGCATCTGATCAGTCTATCACATTAAAAACATGCAATATGATTTGTGAGAGGATATGAGCAAATTCAGCTGGATTTTTAAAATTCACTTTTCACATTCCCATATAAAAGGGGAAATCTGTTTTACAGAAAGTAAGTTTTATTTCAGTATATAAAAAAACTTTCAGCCCTGATCCTCTTTATCACTTAGATATTACTAAGCATTATATTTTTGAAATATAGTATTCTTGTTTCAAGGGAACTCCCCCTGCACTTAGAGCCGGATACTGCAGTGCAGTTGTGAAGAATGTTGTTCTGCAAGCTGAAAGAGAGAGATTGATTAGGCAATTTCACAAAAACAAAACCCTGCTTCCCTTCTCTCCCCTCTCTCTTCTTCCAGCCCATCACTTAAACAACCTGTGATAAAAAATAGCACTTAAAATTGTGTGACACGTTCTGAGGAAGATTGCTGGACTTAATTTCCTTTCTGTTTTTCCTTGCCTCCCTATATAAGCTTCAAAGTCATAGCTCAGAGGCTTTTTTTGGCAGGAGGAGAGGGCTGTGTCGAGAGCAGAGGCAGCTCGTGATAAGCTTTAGTGTATCACGATACGTCTGCAAACACATACCTGGGGCAACAGCCAAAGAAACACTGGGGACTGTGGAGGAAAGAGCAGGATGAACATGATGGCCAATAAAAGATGCCTCTGTAGGGTATGGTCATGAAGATATTGGTCACATCATGAATATTTTTTCTTACAAGTGATTTGTTGTACATGTAGACTTTCTTTTGTAATAGCAGAGCACGAAGGATGGCTGGGGATGAACATATCTGTCTCTTACGTGCAAAACTTATTCAGGTAACAAGAAAAGGCTGCCTTGAAAGTGGAGCCAGTGTCACATTATCAGGCTTTGGGTGTTCACGTTTACAGTGCAGCCCTCTCAGTACCCCCTTCATCCCTGTGTGATGTCAAGGGATGTGAGCTCCCATCAAACATTGCCAATGGCCGTGACTCATGCTCAGAGAGATGGAATTAAATGTGGTTGCATTTCTGATGCTAATGCTGCTGTTTGCTCTTTACGTGAAAGGAACAGGAAAGAAGGAAAAGGGACGGCATTGTCCTTTCTAGTAGCTACACAATAAAGTGTAGCTTTCAAAATAAATGACTGTATTTTTCCAATTTTCTTAAGGGGGAAAAAAAATCCTCCTGAGATGCAATCTTGAGCATAGTACAAGAAGTTCCCAAAGGATGCTGAACATGAACAAAAACATTTCCAGCATGCTTATAATATTGCTGTGTTTACTTTGTCAGTTAATGATTCATTACTCAAAACAGCTTGTGCATTACAAATGGCTCTGCACTGTATTTATGGAGCTGCAAACTGTAAATGGCAAAGATGGGTTCACTTTTCTTGCAGATTTGTTTATCTGAACACCAGAAAACAGAGCTGTAGAGAGAGTGTAGGGTATCATATGCCTATTTGTTTAGTCTTGCAGTCCCTTTGCTCTTTGATGAGGAGCTCCCATACTCTCCCATGGAAGAACAGGGTCTTCTCTTGGGTCTGAGCAGAGACCTGGGCCCCAAATTGCTTCTATTCCCCTTCCAAGAAGACCTGTTGCTCCATTGCCTCCATGGGCAGAGGGACCCCACAGCTGCCTAGAAGCTGAAGGCACAAAGGCAACTGGTTTCCAAGAGCCATTATAAGTTGGTCATGCAATTGCTGCAGGACAGGAAAGAGGTCAGACCAAGTATTCTGCTGGTGTAAATCAGTCCCGCTTGTCGTGGACTTTAATGGAATTGGTTGATTTATACCAGTTGGGAATCTGACCTATCGCAGACAGAGATGGAAAATGTAGCGCAGTTAAATTCAGTGGGAGTTGTGCTCCCTTGTCACGTGTGTAATAGAACTGAGTTCCTGCAGCTGTGGGAGATGCAGCTCAGATTTCCCCACTCTGGTGTTCTTAAAATTATAGCAGAACTTTTCAATCACGGCACATTTTTGTTTTATTTTATTGCCATTAGGCCATCTGAGCTTGGTTAAGCATGTGGTTGTAACTTTATTAGACTTTTTCTAAAATTAATTTCACCCTGATGACTTCCACCTTGATAAATTATGTCATAAATGGACATAGGTGAAAGCTGGAATCTCGTAGCATTATTCTAAAATAACAGGTTAAATGGTTTTACTTTGCACATAACAGTTACAGAATTTGATCAAAAGCCCATCGTGGAGAAACTCTCTTGCCTTCAAAAGGCCATACTAAGCAGACTTTGCCATTGCTGGGGCCAAAAGATTCAAGTTGTTTATTTGCAGTCTTATCTTCAGAACAGTTTGTTACACATTCAAACACAAGTCCCCAGAGGGATTTGCTCAAAAAGCCTCAGGCATCCAACTCTTCCAAGAGAGTCCAAGGTGCACGTGCTCCATGTCTAACATCCAAAGGAAGAGTCAGTGCTTCTGCATGAACTGAAAAGCAGCCAGTGCTCTTCATATCAGCAGGTAGAGAGGATGAAGGGCAGCAAATATCTTGTATCTGGAAAGGAGGGAAAGTACACTTTGTTCAGCATCACTAGACTGTACTGCTCCCCACTTGGGATTCATGTAAAGGAGCTCACTTGTGAGCTGTGAGAGAGAAGAGCTTTGAATCCCCTTACAGAAGCTGTTATTGCTTTAAAAATAAACCTGCCATCTCCTGGCTGTGCAAAATTTGCGTGTTTCTTGAATATTAGGGTATCAATACAGAGATATTAATCAATAGTATCAGATAGTGTCTGCAAATCATCTTTCCCCCCAGCATTTTTTTTGTTCATATTGTTATCAATTTTTATGAGCATTCTGTACCTCCTGAATGCCAGCTAACCAGGGTGATATAAATCTTAGAGCTCTGAGAACTGAAAAGATACTTAGAAGCAATTATGCAATAACTGTATTAAAATAAAACAAATTGGGGCCAAAGTCTAGACATTTGCCTTTCAGTTATGTGATTCTTATCTCTGTCATTCAGTTTCTCCATGGAGATGGTCAGTAAAGTCTCCCCACAGAGGAAAAGATAAAAAGTCAGCAGCAGAGTTAACCAAACAGTACATTTTAAACTGGTATAATTTTTCATTATTGAGTTCCTTAAAAATGTAAAGCCAAATTATGCATTGTTTTAATTGATAAGCCTTCTGTATGTTTCACTAGTAACTGTTCTGCATTCCAAGGAGTTGGGATCCAATACCTTTTAGAAAATGAGGCTAGTTTCCAGATGAGCAGAAGTTGGACTCATATATGGAAACTGAACAAGGACTCTGGAGGTCAGGATTCAAGACAAGTTTCAGACTTGAATGGAACAAGGGCCATACAGGCTTGAGATCTCCTTTTGAAGGGCTTCTCCAGTGAGTATACTGTGTACCTTTGCAGACTGGTGCTGGTAGCCTTTAATTTCTTTTCCAGAATTTGACTCAGTGACTTGAATCAAGGGCTTTGCATGAATTAAAACACAGTATGAGCAAGTAAAGAGTACCTGCAGATACAGAAACTGGTCAAGAAATAATCTTATGTAGAACTAAAAGCATGTTGTGGCTTCAGAGCATATTCAATTTCCAGTTACACTGACAGACCTACAGAAGCCACTGGGATTTGTCACATAAGTGAGATTAGGAGAATTTGGACTCCTAATTGGATTTTACAGCTATTAAGTGATATATTGTGAAGCGTTTTGGATTCAGTAGAGGAGCTTCTGTCCTCAGAGTATATAGTGGACGAAAGAGCAGAAATACTCAATCTTTTTAGAGAAAACAAGATCAAGAAAAAGCAAGCAAAGGTCTTTTCCAACATAGTTGATTCTGTGACAAGCAGTCTGGTGGGGTTGGTAGTGATCATAAATCTGATGGGATCCAATTGTCAGTTTTTCCTAAATGCTGCTCTGTGTTTCCGTGGTGTTTTGATTTATGAAGAAAACTTGTGGAAGCTTCATTTCATGGAAAGGGAAACTAGGCAACCTCAGAATACAGCTGATCTCTTGTTCTTTAATGTCAGCCAATTAGACAGAATGGTGGAGAAGTCCTGTGCTTATATCTTTATTTCCAAAATCCTGTTTCTTTATGACATATTAGATTGCCAATTCAGATGCTTTCATAAACCTGGACTAGCGCCTTCATCTAGGCTATCTGGGCAAGTTCGTATTGCATTCATCGTTGTCACAGAACAGACACGTATTTTGATAATCTTTTTTTCTTTTAGCTTGAAGACATATTCACAAAGTGCATCATCTTTATTTCACGGTTCCTCCATTTGAAAACTTTGGGTAACCACGAACGTGCAGGCACTACTGATGATTCTTTTCTGCCAAGTATTTATATTTATGGCACTGGAGCTAGTTTGTTTAAAGTTACAGCAGTCTGACCTACCTGAGCTCCAGCCAATTCTCTGGATCTTTCGTTTTTGAGGGGGAATTGGAAAATAATTCTTAAGAACAAATATTTTCATATACAATAAGAGGATCATGTGATAAGAGAAGGGAAAGAGAATTGCTCACAACACCTAACAAAGTTAGCTCGGGGAGTATTCATTATTAGGTGGTGAGTAAATTTACATGATATTTGAGGCAAAAAAGAAAATGCTTAAGGTATGGTAGAAATATTGCCTGTTAATATGTAAAATGAGAAACTGTGGTTCACATGGGTTCTTGTGAACTGGCAAGTTCAATAAAAACATATTTTCATTGTTTCCACAAATTTTTTGCTGTTTTGAGGATAGAAGAGATTTGAATGTGCTCAAGCATAACCACTACATGTTTTTACAACCAAGTTCATGATTCCCAGCTCAGTTTGCCCCTTACTTTATCACTCCCTCCCACCATGATTCCTTGCTGCAAACAGAGAGTCAAGACCTATGAATAAATCCCCTGCTGTCACCTCAGACATATTGGTTTGAGGTTGTTTTCTAGCTTATTTCCATGTTGAACTCTCACAGTTGTGTTTCTCTCTCCAACCTCTGACATTACTTCTTTTCTGAGCACTTCTTCTTGAAATGCTTGAGATTGTTGACAGAAAACCACTTACTGAACACTCTACCAACACCACTCATAAGAATGCCAGAGTAAGAAAGATAGACAATAGTATCTTTGCAACTGGAATATCTGAATCAGTAAAAATGTTCGTCGTCTTATAGAACCACATGATTTCATCCTAAATTGCTTCTTTAGCATGGAGTGAAATAACAATAGAAGTTATTTCTTCTTGGGTGAGTCTTTTCTTGCAATTAATTTAGGAGGGAATTGAGGTTATTATCATCGCTTGGGATGTTTTGCTCACCATTAAGACCCCCTTCTTCCAAATTACTCATGTGGAATCACAATTAGTCTACGACAGGGTTTTTCTTTTGGATGTCTTTTTAAAGAAAGCGATTTATGAGATTACCCTGCTAAAGGCATGAAAATGTTCTTTATTGCAAGACTTTATTGTGCTTTATTGCAAGAGACTCAGTCACTCGCATAACATAATCCGAGGTGTTGGAGCCAGTGACAATCTTTTCAGGGATTTTTACTCAGGGAAGTTTGCACGGAAGCTGTGTTTTGTTCAGGATTTGTGTAGGTGAATACAAGAAGAAAAAGCACACATCAGCCCAAACACTCTAAGCACCTTCTCACCCAATCTCAAGAGAGACAATATTTTAAGTTTTGAACTACAGTAATTTAATAACTTCTAAGCTTGGCATTTGACAGCTTGCATCCACTGATACTGGTAGATGAGGGATTTGGCACACAATACATTAAAAATCCTTCCCTTTGGGGAAGAATCCACAGTGTTAGTGCTATGCTTGGATACAAATTTTGTTTTAAATTTCATACCTGCTCTCCAGAATTCAGCCTGTTATCACTGGAGGTTTTGGGTTCAGGCTTTTTGCTACTTGGATGCATTCTCTCCCTTTATGAACCTTGTAGAGAATTGCCACTAAACAACCTGAGCTGTTCCTACACTCTGACACTTTTCTTGCCTCAATACTGGACTAAAAAAAAGAAAAAAGGAAGTAACATATTTCAAACCTGCTAGAAAATAACTTTTGTCATATGATAGTTGAAGCTTAAACTAGTTCCTATCTTATCCCTCTGTGTATTTATAATCCCTCTTGAATTCCAGCACATTTTGTTTTGACATTTTTCTCAGTAGTTACCAAGACTAATATGAGTAGTTTCAATCTACTTCAAAACTGTGATACAAAGTAAAATACACCAAAGATTTAAATTATATAAACAGCTATGTAGTGAATACTTAACCATGTCATGGCAGGAGAGCTTGGGGACTCACTTTCAAAATGAAGTTGTCTTCATCTTCACTACCTGTTACAATGCATTTAGTCAAAGTAGTTATAATCATAACTACTACTAGACCATAAAGTACTGAAGGTAGAAGGCACCCTTAAATGCTTTATTTTGATGCTTAGACAATATAACAAACAAACTGGGCCTTTTTTTGACGGGCTACCTTCCTGCAAGAGCTCTTCTAGACCAACAAGTGCCGTTGTGGCACAGCTCCTCTCTTCTCCACTCGGCAGCCCATGCTGGAGATCCCACCACATTCAGTTCTGTTCAGGCTTAAAGCTGAAATCAGTCCCCCCATGTTTACTCTGGGGAAGACCAGCAGCTGCCCTGATAGTGAAAAGCTGTCTAAAACAACTGGTAATTTTACAACGTGAACCAGTAGTTTTCCCCTTCCACGCCCCCCAACATCTCCCTCCCCCAGACTTCTTTTGTTGCTTAATCTTTCAAAACCATTCCAGCAAAACATAGAGTCACTTGCTGTGTAGCCAACCCAAGCTGTTTCCTGTTCATGACTTACCACATTCCCTGCTTTTGGAGGGCTGGCACTTCAATTATGGCAGTGGGAAGCAGGTGCCACCCTAAAGTGGCTGTGGGAAGGCATCTGCTTTTTGGATCAGTGAGCACCAGGTTTGCCTTCCACAAGGTCTGAGACCTGCGCACACTTTTCAGCATTGCACCACTCAGACTAAAAATGTTGGTTGTGCAAACAATTCTCAGGTAAAATCTCTCAGTTGTCTTAACCCTTCAGAGACCTTTTCCTGTGGGAAGACAGGGAGCTGTGCCCAGATGTCGTGATGGACAGATTTTGAAAGTGTCCCCAAGGCAAGACTGAACGGATGCTTGTGGACAACCCTGCTTCAATGCATTTTAGCCTTTTGCAAAATTAAACCTTTGTTTAAAGGTCTTCATATTTAAACTCTTAGGGAAGTTGCTTGGATATTATGTTGGGAAGTACTTACAACCCTCAGCTTGGCTCTTGTGCAGCAACATCTGAGGCACCACGTCCTGCTTAAAGCCCATGTTTGTAAAAGAGGCATTGATAAACTGGAGCAGTTTAAACAGTGCCATCAACTGTGTTTTGAGCAGAATGTTGGACCAGATGACCTCCATAGGTCTCTTGGCCTTAAATTATTCTATGGTGCATTGATCCCCTCATCTTTTTGGTGCTCATATTTTCAGTGTGAGTGTCAAACTGTTCCTAAATAATGGTACTTTAAGTGTATGGAGGAAAAAACACAGCACACAGCCTATTGCTGCAGGAATTACTGGGAGCAAAAGGGTTCAGGCATGTGATTGCAAATGGTTGTACTTTCCACCAAAGCAGGAATCAGCAACAGAATAAGCTCTACTGTCATCTACATGCCTTTTCTTGAGCTTCAGTCACGGAAGTTTGTATACATATTAATTAAAGGGACACTGTATGCAGAAAGAATCATTTGTTTATTAAGTCTCTGGTTGATCGATTCTCCAAATAAAAGAATTTCTAAATTGCATTCCTAATTTTCTAAGTTACGCACTTGTCTTTTTGTATTTCATCACTGAATTTATATCTTTAGATTGTTCTTTTTTTAGTCCTCTTGCAATTAGACCTGGTTATTGCTTTTTTTTTTCTCTTTGTTTGAAGAACTTTGGAACAACTGTAATTTTTATTTGGTCAAATTTCACAGGAATTTACTTATTCCGTAATATTAGTGCTGTACACACTCTGAGAAACTGCAGTCAGAACAAAATTAGTTTAGGAGGAGAGTGCTTCTGTCAATACTCACTTTTTTTTCATTTCTATAGAAATGAGGAATATAATATCATTCTAATTGCACAATCCTTTCCCTTTAGGACAGATTGCAAAAGGAAGGGCTCTTCCAAAGAACTTATTATGGTTGTTTCTTATTTCTGTTGCAGTTGTCTGAGGCCCCAGTCAAAATCCTAGTCATGTTATTCTAGGCATTAGTTTAATACATAGAAGCAGTTCTTGCTCAGCAAACTTATATTTAGGAGGCAAGGCAAATAGACAAAAGAGAAGAAAATATTTTATCCAGTCTTTTACAGTCAGATTGAATTTTATCTTCACTGCAAAAAGGCAGCGCAAAGAGTGTTCCTGAAAAAAGATTTATACTTGAAATAAAAAAAAATTCAATGAATCAGTGGAGCAAAAGTCAAAATTATCTCAATGTAGCTGCAATCATGGAGATGAGATTAGCAAGTCTAAAGTGTGCTGCCTTGAATTCTACTCTGGCCAAAATTACTTGACATAAAAACATCATCCTTCTAATCCTCCCTGACATACTCTGTTGTTAATACCTTAGCAAAGGGGTTTAGTGTTGCTTATGAGGCTTTTTGTAGTGAGCAAGAATCAACTCCTGTCTCTTGAATGCTGAATCAGTGAGAAACAAATTAACTGTAAATCATCATTACAGAAAAATTAGATGTATTTTTGTTAAGGTCTTCCTTACCCTGTGAAAAGATACTGCCTGATTTTGGTCTATGACTTTATGAAAATAACCATACAAAGGGCATTTGTTTGAAAAAATGCAATTAAGAAGATCAATTAATTTCTTATCTACTTTCCCTCTCCAATTGATTTTAACCACATCTCCATGTGAGATATGTCTAGTTAATTGCCATCTCCAAAGTTAAATATTGATTCTGACACTAGCTGTCCAGATAAGAGAGGTTACCTTCCACTGCAAACACGTGCTCAAAACAAACTTTCTCATCAGAAACAAACCAAATTAATTATTCACATTTCAATTGTATTGTAGGTCTTTATAATTTATTCTAATTCTATTCCATCCTATTATGGTTCCAGTGGGCTGCTCTTCATTGCTATTGCTGACCCACTTCCAGTAGTGCATTAAGCTATGTGATTAACATCTGTCACATGTTGTTTGTACTCTCTTCTTCTCCCCAGGGATGGAAGTGTGTGCAGCAAAGTGTCCTGTTAATTTGTTATTTTAAATATGAATGTTGCTGTGTATTTATTAAAGAAGGCAAGGTCAGGGAATGGGCCTTACTTTTGGACCAAAAAATGAGCTTGTTTGTGATGCGTCTTCTCTTCAGCCCTGAGTACAAATAACAATATTGTGAGTAAAATTAACATAGAGACTTCATTTTGTAGGAGTAATATGATGTCACTTTTTTTTAATAGCTTCCAACAGTGTTTTGTTTTTCTACATTTGTTCTTACAGAAAGGCATGTCTGCTTACCAGTGAATTATCTGAGTCCAAAATGTTTTTTGGATCACTGTTTATCTTTTATCTTTAGTAACCACACTGAAGATATCACACGGACATATATATATATATATACATATATGGTACTAACAGTGTTTTAACCTTAGAAAAATTAGTACTCCCAGTAAAAAGCAGTCCTTCAGCAAGAAGTGATGGGCACAGTTTTATAGCACTTTAATTTTTATCTTATTTTTTCTCATTTGTGGTTTCTGAAGCGGTTCCTCATGGAACTTGCCTTTGCTTTCCTTGCTCATTTTTTGCCCAGTTTATTTCTGGTCATCTTGGCCTATGCAAAAGCTAGAAGCTGTGAGCCATTAGCTTTTAAAAATGTGAAAACTTGTTTTTGTATTTATTGGGCTGTTTCAGACTGAAGTGTTGGAAATAGCTGGGAGGCTAATCAGAAATTTTCTGAGAAATACTAATTAATGAAAAATTTAGCGGTCTGGATTGCTTTTAGCACAAGAGGCTCATTCCTTGTCAGGTTTCTATATCCACAGGATGTTTGCTTTGTTATCCTAAGAGCACTTTCTAAATGGAAAAAGGAAAGTTTGAAAAAGAATGCATGATAACAGAAAATGAGAAGATTATAAATATGAACTCTGGCTCTCCTAAACCAAATGGCTAAACTTTAATTAACCTCATTGGGCCCAGGATTCCATCCTGAAGGTTTCTGACAATATTTTTCAGGCTATAGGATCCAAGTGTGAAGAAATACTATTATCCATGGTATACAAAAGCGGAGGACACCAAGAACTACAGTGTATTTAATGAAATTCAAAAAAATTTCTCAGTGTCACTGAGAGTCACTGTCACCAGACTTGCCAGGTGGGAGTGATTCTCTCTGTCACACTCAACTCTTTGAAGCAAGGACAGTTGCGAAATCTGGCATATCAGGTTTCAGCACTGCCGCTTGCATCCCCTCTCCTTCCCTCTTTGTTGCCTTGTCTAGCGTAATTCTCCATCTTGTGCTGGTTTGCCTGGGACAACCCACAAAGTACAACAATATCCATTGGCTTCGATTTGGGTTATCTGACTTTTCAAAGCTTAGTGAGCCAGTTGAACAGTTCCTATTTCATGCTACATTTTTCACCTAAAATAAGACCTCTAGCCCAAAGCTGCTATAGCAAGGATAGCTGAGATTGCAGCAGGGAGAAGACCTGGATACAGGACAGACTTTTTGCTCCACAAAATCAATTTCCTCATTTAGCAACCTAGGCTGAGAAGCTGCCATTTTTTAAGCTGCTCTGACAAGATGCCTCTGAGTGACCATATCCTCAGGCAGAGTGAACCAAGATTGAACCATTCTGTCAGAAGTAAAGCAAGACAGAAGATGGTCTTAAAATTGGAGAATAATTTTCAAATCTGAAGAGAACATTCAGGTCCTGATGTTAAGCTGAAAGGTTGCCAGAATTTCAAGAGCATACTTGCATTAACCTTTCTCTTTCATGTCAAGGACTTAGGAGTCCAAAATGAAAGGTCTATTTTGTGCCATAGGTTCTTTTCAGTCTTCCCCTAGAATTATAGGAATCTTCTGGATCCTCTTAGGCTGTGCAGCAGTAGGAGATGATAGTCTTTTACTCAGAAGAATTTAGTACCACAGGTACCTGGACTACCCAAAAACCCTGGGCCTCTGTGTCAAGCAGTTAATCAAGAAGCCAACAGGATCTTTGTGACAACACCTAATAGTGAGCATGAGTTACTGAAGATGCCTTTGCTTCCTGTTGAATATTATTATAAGGGTAATTTCTCATGTAGTTAATTATGTCTAATGTCAAATTAGAATTCACCAGTGTTGATTATAATTGGTTGTGTTTTGCTGCACACAGAAATTCCTAATGCTGGGTTGTTTAAATCATAGCTCTGGATTAGCAGTTAAGAAGGATTCTTTTGAGTGAAGAACTGACAACTGTAATTGTGCAACGAAATAATTGAAGCGTGCTAAGCAATTAAGGAGTTCTATTTATAGCCAGAACATATTTCTGCCTCTTTTTGCCATCCTCCTTTTTTTGTTACCTTATGTACAAGGGAAAGAAATAGCACAGTTATGTTCCCATAGCTTAACCAGAAACAATAAATGTGTTGTATAAAGGCAGGATCAGTGGGCAGCACTGAATTAAACATATCTCAGAATGTGGGTTTGGTGGCCAGGTCAGGGCCAGGGACAGATTCTAATTCATGTGAGTCAAAGAACTTGGCAAATTTCTTGATGAAATTGCTCATCCAAAATGGAGCGTTGTTCCTTTGCTCATCTTCTCCAGGGACAGTGCTCCTCTTGAGCAATGTGGGTCAGCTGCTCCTTTGTGAAAGTTTCATCACTCATCTCAGTCTCAAGAAAGTGACATACTGTTCCTTAAAGACTTTGGCAAAAGCTGAACCTCACTGGAAGAGGGGCCTCCACATTGTTCGCAGAGGGGCCAGGGCCAAACCCATGAATCTGGTTTATGATTCAGGGACTGGAATCTGAATAATCTGGAGGAATTTGTTCTTGGAGTTCTGGTTTTTGGCCTATTGTAGCTACTTTCTTAGTTTAATTTCTTATATGTTGATGTGATATTTGAGCAGTATAAATCACAATGAATCAAAAAATGCACGATCCAGTCTGGGGCAAAGAACATGGGGTTTTGCTTTGTGTTTTGACTGCTACCTATCCCTTGGCCTCTGTTGCACGACCCTAAGAAGATAGGGTCCATTTTTCTTGGGAAGGAAGGTGACTATCACTAGTACAGAGAGGGAGTATGTAAGAGATTGAAGTGAAAGAGCTAAGGTCATGGTTCATGGCAAACAGGTGAAATACAAATATTAGTTGCTGTAAAGATAGTAACTCTTAAGCAGTTGGGAATTAGTTCTTGTGAACTGTACTTTAATCTGTCATGTCAATTTTGTGTCAGGGCAGGATATATAGCAGGAAAAAGCACTGTTGTATCTCTCATGTTCCATTTCTTTTGCTTATTTTGGTCATGGTTATAAACTGTACTCTTGGTTTGCTCTTCCTATCAGAGTTAACATAATTTCTTTGCTGTATCATTTCTAGGTCTCGGTATTTTAAAAGTTAAAAATTACTTTTCTTACTGTAGAAGCAAATTCCTATGCCTTTTACTTCATAATGCAATTAAAGTTCTTTTAATTTGAAAGACTTTTTAAGGATTGAGATGCTAGTGAGGCTTGAAAATTGTTCAGTGTTAACTCAGTTTTACTTTAGTATTAGATTAGCATTAGTTTTCAAACACTTATATTCCTTTTAAAGTTCTTAAGTTACACATTAAGCACAGCAAGAATTATAGATTTTGCCAGCGGTCTAGATAAGATCTGACAAGATTTGCTATTTCCAAAATGACATGAAAATAGTCCTTCTTAAGCCTCTACAATTCAGAAAAAAATAAACAAAAACTTGAAGTTATTTCTATTTGTCTAGACATAAACCCAAGTATTTTCTTTTTCTGCACTAAAAACATCCACTGTTGCTATTACATTTCCATGTAGAGACTAATCCAGGACAGGTCCCTACTGATGACTTCTGTCCCAACAATCTCACTGTTAGAGATGGTGGGAAGCCATCTGGTAAGATTTTTCCTCACTGACCTCTCCCATTTAGACAAACCTACATGATGAAAGCTGATTTCTGGGCTTAGATCTTCTTCTACCACATCACTTTATTTTCTAGGTTGTGTAGCCCTTTATGTGCCACCAATTCCTTCATCAGCTGGGTTCCTGGGCTTCATTGGTGAGTAGCTACAAACCCAAGGACAGTAAGGTTTGATCCAGAGTCCTTTCGCCCTTTTGCAAACATTTTCTGCTTTGCAGAACAATCAGTTGTAAGTGTTGGCTTTCACTTCACAGAGTTAGGCACAGAATAGAAGAACTGCTGTTCCTGTGAAAGCCCAGCTAGTTTGCAGCCTCAATAAAGAGGAGCTAAAGGCTTGGAAAGCCTTCAGTGTGCACCATGCCAGGTGAACCTTCTGGGGAGGCAGCCCTGTGCCCCCAGGATGCTGTACCTCGTTCTGTGGAGAGAGCAGACCAGATCCAGGTCCTCCCACTGTCTCTTTGCACAGTCGTGGCATCACAGGACAGCCTTGTCCCTGTGCTATTGATCACATTGGTGGTGATAAGCCAGGTTTCTTCACGGCTGGGTGCACACACTCAACACCTAGGTCATGGGAAGGGTGTGGATGAGCTCTAGACATGTCATCACCTTCAGTGCAGCTCTAAGGTTTCTGGAAAAAAAGCCTTTATGGGTGATCTGAATGACAGTTCATGTAGCACTGAGGGGGACATGCTAAGGAGTGTCCCTTATGTTAGCCAGTATTGTGGGAATCTTAACCATGAGGACACTGATTTTATCATGGAGCTAACAAAACAGGAAATCCCAGAGAAAAAATAGCCATAAAGCCAATATATGTGCCATTATATTGTCACTGTGGGCCTGCTGTGCTTAAGAACAAAATCACGATCTTGCTGAAGGCTCCTTTATTGCCTACATCATTTCTCATTGTCCAGAGTTTTCCATTTCACAAATGAAAACTAGGGAGCGTCATTCCCTTTTTTGCTGAGATGTGTTTTTGTTGCTAAGCATTTTAACTGAAGTGCTTTGAGGCTAAAATCAAGACAAAGCATTTCAGTGTCATCTCTTTGCTAAATCAGTTCTCTGATATTTATGTTTGCAGAGGAAAGGGCCTCACCACGGGATCAGCCTGAATATGTATTAAGATGACACTCGTCGAAGAAAGATGAATACTGCCTTTCAAACCTGGAAGTAGGATCTTCATCTGCCAGCATACCAGAACATTAGGAGCTTAATATCATGGTGTAGGACACAAGAAACAAGGATTATATAGATTTAAAGATGTTGACTTCATCTAGATAGAAAAGCTCCATGCAGCTGTACAGGTTGGAGGCTAATGGAACTTTGCAAAAAACAAAAACAAAAAAACCCCATCCTGTGGGTCCTAGTGGACAACAAACTGGACAGGAATCAGCAGTATAATCTTGCCAAAAGGGTCAAACACATTATGTTTGGGTTGTACTGGTGACAGTGGAAGCAGACTGAGGGAAGGGAGCCTTCCCCTCTTTTGCTCTAACCACTGCAGCAAAAACTGTTTTAGGAAAGTCAGCAATAATTAAAATGCCTTGCTGCCTGTTAGCAAGGAAGATCCTAGGAGAGGGGTTTGCCAGCATACAGAGACATTCCAAAATATTGAGCAACTGCTGTCCAACTCCACATTCATCCATCACGATGAACAGAGGCTCTTGCTGATTACGAGCTATGCATCTTTTTGTGGGTTTGGAGCCATTCTCAGCCGATCATTAAAAGATGGAACTGAAGCACCTTTTTCTTTCTATTGAGGAATGCTGACACCAACTGAACAAAATATGAATTGATTAAGGGCTTGCCACTTCTAAGGATTTACTTCAAAGTGCAGCCAACAACTTCAGTCATATTGCTGTGCATGCAGTGATAGAGATGCTTGTAAGCAGTAAAGGAGTGTTATGCTAAGTGCTTATGATTGCACAACTTTTTGTGAGCCAGAAAAAAAGACTGCAAATGCCAGTGTGTGGAGATGACTGCCATTGCGTATTCCAGATTGTGTTCCTCCACCTGCAGCTGAATTCTCAGTGCTGGAATTCCTCCCAAGCCTTTTCAAGCCAACCATGTCATGGAAATGGCTGCCAATGATTTATCCAGAGCTTGGTATGAGTCCTTGGCTGGGTAGGGAGGAAGAGTTTGGCCAACAGAGTAAACGAATAGAGTTGAAATAATTTTTATCCCAACAATCTGATCTGTTTTCTTACGAAGAAAACCTTTTATTTTGCTGTTCTTACAGGAAATCAACATTTATTTTTGTTTTACTTACATAATCTGTAGCAAATTCAGATAGAGCTCATCCGAAAACATTGCCCAGAAGTTGCATGTGGTGCTCTGGAACTCGGTGCTGTGATGGTCACATTTGAATGTGTCAGCCACCAATAAGCACAGTGTTTCCTGGTGATATGGTCACAAATCAAAATTCACTGGCCTCTCCTTTTGAAAGAATTTCTGAGCGTTACAAATTTGCTTGAACTGATTTTTACTGTCACCATGAACATTTATTTCGGCATCCTCAGCTCCTTCGCAGCTATTTGCATGTCACAACTACTGAATACTGTATTTCAATCCAGAACTGCCATCAGTGCTGGTAGGTTAAAGGGCTTTCCCCAAAGTAGCCTGGTTTGAATTGTTCCTACTGCGTCATGCCTTTTGCAGGGAAGCAGCTGGATCAAATGGCTCAGTCAGAGATGTTTAAAAAGGATTACAATAGGCTTACTCCTCATTTGTTGGCATAGTTACTCTTGTCCAACTACTGGAGTGAGCCCAGATGAGCTAAACTTGGGACAGGTCAAGCCAAACAACAGTTCTGCCAACATTTTCTGCCTGAAAGTTGTGATACAGACAAGAATAAGGTGTGGAGTCACCTCTATAATTTTATTTCCTTTGTATTTGCAGAGTAAACTAATTCAGAATTGCAAGAATCTGTGAAACTGGGCCAAATAAAATTTCTTTGACTCTTATTGATACAACCTTGTTCAAGCTTGTAGGAGCCTTTACCAGAAGGAAGACTTCCAAAGTGTCAAGAATTATAAAAGATCACAGCAGGAGTGCACACTGACAGATAACTAAGTTATCTCTTGGTATATGCACAAAGGGGGACCACAGGACAAGAGACCAATTGTGATGCTCTGTTGATACATGCAGGAGGGTTTTATCTTGATGAATAAAAGGTTTGTGAGCTAATGAATGTTCTTCCCTGTCTCTGCTGCTGCAGCAGCAGCCTGAGGCACAGGAGGGCCTCATTCATGGAGGTTTTTGGAGCTGTTGGTGATGCTCCAAAGGCCACGTTCACTCGCTGTGGAGGGCCTCAGTCTGTGTCAGGCTTCTCAAGTACAATAGGGAAAGAGAGAGAACGTATAACAAGAACAGTAATGATGTGCAAACACTGCCTTCATTCAATAATTACATAATTAATCATTTAATGCCTTCAGTAGGTTTTGCAGAGGATGGGATGAGCAGAACTCTTAGGTTCAGGCTCCTACAAGGGCTTGCAGGAAGGAGAAAGTAGCCCAGAGCCCAGAAGTGTGGCAGTTCACTCCAAGAAGATGATTTTGGTGGTTCTGAGAATCCCCTGTCAGTTTTCCCTGGCCCTGTACAGACTTCTGAGGCTTCCTAAGTACTAACCTCAGTTCCTAGCATGAACCAACCTTCTTCTCCTTCTGAACTTAGCTTGCTAAATTAGTTTTGACATAGAATATTTGGAATACAAACAGTCTATAAAATGTTAGTGGATAATGGTCTCTTTTCCCTGGCATAAGATTAACAAACCCAGGCAAAACAGCCAAATGCTGTGCAGCTGTATCTAAAGTGAATAACACAAGCTTTTACAACCTTCAGTGCAGAAATGAAATGAAATTTCCCTTAAAGTTTATTGATGTTTCCCATTATGACACAGTGCACATGGTTCAATTAATTCAATAAAGTTTTATATAAAACCAAAATGAACCTATAATTCTGCCATTAACTGCCAACAATTAATATTACCTCTGCAGAAGGAAAGTCCCCTCAGTTTCGTTCTTGATAATTCAGCCCCAGTAATCAGTAATTTATCTTTATTGCCTCAGTGCCCCTTGAACAAAAACAGAGAATGCAACAACTTAAAATTATTTCTAATTTAATTATGTGTTTTTTAAAAAAGGATATTTCATATTGGTGATTTCTTATGACAGGTTAAAAAAATCACTCAGTAGCCTTTCAGGAAATGCAGTATACAGATAAAAAATCTCTTAATCGTATTTTTCTTTCCACAAAACTTCATCTATGAAGTGCTTTGAGAATTAATGTGCAATCTTTTAATCTGAATATCATATGCCTTAGTGAACATCTGGTTTATGTAGTCTTACCACAGCATGCCCACGAGACCTCAGAAAATATTAGAACATCCCTATTGCCTTTGCAAACATGGGGACAAGTTATTAAGATTTTTGCTTCTAATTATAAATTAGTGGTTTTTCTTCTTAAAAGACTGGAGAATTTGTGCCATGTGAAACCAATAAAAAAATAATAAAGTCAGAAATTTCAATGAACTCATTTTGTCTTTATAGGAGAAAACAAAATTAGAGTTACAACCAACTTTTTACTGTTTTTCATTTTCATGTGTGTCATGTAAAGTTTCTTAAAATGAAAGATATTTCTATATAAACTTTTTTTGGTCTACTGTTTGCTATAGCTCTCTTGCTAATAGCCTGTAATACCATATTATTTCTCCTCTTGGTTTGTTTTCCAGTAAATACTTAACTTGTAAAAAAAATTACATGAAAAATTATGAAACAAAGAAAACCCAAAAATGACACCCAAAAGCAGGTAAGTCCAGGTGAGTTTTGCATAAGAAAGCCTCTAAGAATGCATGCACATTTTTGCCGCTGACTCACTGGAGGCGATAAGAAGCGTAGGAGCTCAGAAAGATCCTTCTGTGTGCCAAAGCTGCCATCTGTCTGATGAATGACACCAGGGTGGCCCTACATCTTCACTGCAGCTCCAGAGTGCTGCCCTGGGGTCCTGGTGATCATTCAGGTCTGCTGATCATTCCGAGCTGGCTGGAGCATGCTGAGCATCCGTTCTCTTCCTCTCCTCCTTCCCCAAGTGTAAAGGTGTTGAGAAGGAGCTGGTATTCATCTGGATTTTATCACAATATGGGCCAAGATATTAAATGGGTTTTTTGAAGCACTTCCAGAACCAATTATCTAACTGGCGAAGAGATAAAAATGAGTTACAGATTTACTTTGGTAAGATAAAATGAATTATTTTCATGGTATATGATATATTCCAGTACTGTAATGCTGGAAAATGGCCCTAAGCAATGAGCCCTGGAAGCTGCAGTTTCAGTCAGTCAGTGCATCGCTGCCAGCTCCAAACCAGCACCTAAGGGAAAGAAAACCACTTGGTCACACTGTCCAGTTTAGTGAGTAGAATCACAGGGCTTGGGGGAAAATCTTGTGGTGACTTTACCCTACGACCCCTGCTCCTCATAGTACAGGTACTCCTATTATCTGTTACAAAATTTGTTTAAGCATCTAAATGACTTGATGGACTCATTTTAAAAAATTGTCTCATCTGGTTTTTTGTCTCATCTCAAGATTATCTAACTTGTTCTTTAAAGACCTCTGAAGGTGAAAATCCCTACACAGGGGATATGCTACTTCCTGTTTTTTCACAATATTTTTTTTGTCCCTGTCATTTAAACCTATAAATCTGAGCCATGAAAAAAGTAATCCTGTGGGTTTGGGTTTTTTTTTTCTATTAGGTGTAGCAACAGCATTTTCTTCAGCTTTTTCCTATATAATACGTTTTCTTATGTTTTTATTTGGTGTTCTGTCCACAGCCTCCTCACTTGGCCCACTTCTTTCTCGAAGTGTGGTGCTCAGCACTGGAAAATGGCTGCAGGACCTAAATAATCTGGGAAGATTGTCATGGTGCTTTTACTCTGATCGCACACTTTGGTACACTGCATTCCTATTTCAAAGCAGAGTTGCCCTGATGACGTGCAGCTGGAACAGCAAGGACAGCCTTGGTGTCTCCTCTGCAGAGCCCAGCCAGTGTTTCCTCCCTCGTGTTCACGTTTTCAGCAGAAGAGTTATGCAGAATATGAAAACCCTGTGAAATATTTAGTGTGAAACTGTGAAATCCTGTGAAATATTACCCTGTCTTCTCAGACCTTCATTTCTCCACTTTGTCATTCTGAATTGCCCCTTCCTCCAGCATAGTGGCAGAAGTTCTCAAGATAACTGCTCTGGAAATAATTTTTACTCCATCATTGTACAGCTGTTTATGGTGATGAAGATGATGATGTCTCTTTTTTTTTTTGTATCTTTGTTTAAAAATTTGAAGCACTTTTTTGCATTCACTCCTTATTTTCATGTTAATACTGCAACTAAATATATCCCTGTACATCCCTAGAAGTCAGGTAGGTGTTCAGCTGAGCCTTTGGGGAGCTGGCAATGCAAAGCATCACATCTTGGCAAGAGGCCTTCTCTGGAAGGCCTTAGCATGTGACCTGTTCTGTATTTTGGGAGTGGAGAGAGAACGCTTAATTAAGAGAAAGCACTGTGTCATTAATTGTGTGAGATACTGTCTGAATTAGTGACATCTGCACAGAGAATGGAGCCCTCTGAGCTAACTCTGAAAACCGAGCTCACGGGAGGCTCCTCTGACACCATGGTTACCTCCGGTTAGGTGCCTAAAACGAGATGTAATATTTCTCCCTCCGTGCCCCAGCTGCCCTTGTGGGTGTTACTTGTTTCATCTGGATGCAGCTGCCCAGGAGCCAAGGGTTTCTAGTGTAAGCTACATGACTAAATTCTCGTTGTAGCCAGGGAACTCTCCAGAGGATCATTCATCCTTTCTCAGCCACTGATCTCACTTCTGAACAAACTCTTCTCTAGACAAGCTTATTGTATTTTCTTGGGCGTTGAAGGGGGGCCTAGATGACTAAAATTGACTAACTTTAGGTAGGATTAACATAGGCTTATATTTGGGTTTATTCATATGTAAAGTGAGACAATTGTACTTTTTGAGGATATTTAAAGCCTATATGGTGGTAGTGGATGGACTCAGACTTGTCTGGCTTTTGGAAATGGGCTGTGAAATGGCAATGAACTAAAGAGCCTCCCAGTAAAATGAACAACTCCTGCCTTCTACTATGCAAAAATTCCTGTCCAATTAATGGAACAATATGATACGGCTCTCCAGCCCGGAACAAGTTTGGAAAAAGTATATTAGGTGACATTTGTTTCCTTTCCCCTTTGTGGGATTCTCCAGCCCATGAAAACAAGGTTACTTTAGTGCAACTAAGCTTTAAGAAGCTTGGTTTGTTTGCACGAGTTGAACTCAGTCCTGCATTGTGTATGCGAGAAGTTTCTTTCATCTGAAATGTACTTTTAAAAAATCCAATCCAATATCCCATTTTTTTCCCCCTGGGAAAATCGCAAAATCAAGCAGGAGTGATTTATGGATGGCTGGGGGAAGGAGAAGAAAATGGGTCATGAAAAAAGGAGAAATAATGAGACTAGAATCTCTCCTGCTGTTATGGGTTCAGCATAAAAACTTGTGCCAGTTATGTGGTGTTGATACCAAACTGAAAGAAGAGATGTTTATTGAAAATCTGTGAACAAAAAGAGAGGTTTGGCTGTCATTTTACATGGAAAAAGGATGCAACATGTAAAAAGAGCTATATAAGTTCAAAAATAAGTGTTTGTCTAAGAATTGTCATAACTCCATCTGATAGGAGTTTTGTTTTTCATATTTATTACTTTTTTGGGTAATGGAAGATAATAAATGTGTTTCTGAAATTTGGAAATAAGCTACATTTTTCATCAGCTATCATTTATTAAAACATGCTTTTTTGGACTTAGAAAGGGTGAACATAAAAATCTTGCTCATCTAATATTGAAATGTGCTGAATAAAGTCACCTGAGCAATCCCATCCCTACACATCATCAGTGGTTTTAGATTTCTTTTGTGGAATTCATCCTAGCAGGCAGTTGATCCCAGGAGAGAGATCAGAATCTTAAATGGGCAGAGAAATAAAAGAACACTAATCACATGAATATTTATGAGAATTATGATTAGAGACAGCTTTTAGCTACAAAAATTACATCTTGATTCAAATTTACTAAAAATTTATAGATGTTTCTCAAGGTATCCCTGAATTAACACTTAATAGGCCAGATCACTGCTGTACAGTTGAAAGTCTTGTAGAGACTACTTCACTTTCTTTTTTATTAGACTTTGGGTTCAAGGGATACTAAGACCTCTCCTGATCCATATGAGCAGCCTGTGTCCATATGAACAGTGAGTGATCAAAGATCTGAGTAGTCAAATATTCAAGTTGTTCTCTCTAACTTGGAAAAATTGACCTCTGAGTAATGCATAAGCCTTTCAAGTCTTAGTCTGGGGTATCTCAAAGATCAGGTTTTTCTTTTTTTTGGTGCCCCTCTGGAAATTTTGAAAATAGTATATACCCTGTATTTCCAGTCTGTTACATCCCATGAGATAATATTTGGCTTCCGTGCAATGAATTGAGGGCATTTCATGTGAACAATATAACTGAAGCCTGTGATCCTGCTTTTTTTAATGCTTCTTAGGTCAGCAACTGCACCATTCACTCTCTGTATTTATATTCCTGCTCAGATGTTTCCTCTGTTCAGAATTCCTGATCCCTTCAGTCCCTTTCTCTCTTTTCTTTGAGAAAAAAAAGCCTGGCAGTTGCGATAGCAAAAGCTTCAGACACACTGAGAACATCTGGAAACTTGACAGTGAAGTGCAGAGTCCAGCAGCTCCGTAGCTGTTGTCTGAGTCCTCTGCACTGCAGCTGCTGGGTTATCTCTGTCCTTGGAGACCGATTCCAAGTGAGTCTCTTTTTAAGAGCATTGGTAGAAGGATCATCATGGAAGCATTTGCTCATCCTCTTGGTCACTTTATCAAGTTCAGAAAAGGGTTGGAAGAGGTTCAGGAAGACACTATCACTGGAGACTTTCTGGTTTGTGTCATGCTCAGCTGTGACTCTGTCCCCAGGCCTGACGCAGCAGTGGCACCAAATGCGGGATATGTTCTTTGATCTTCAGCTCTTCATTTTGCCACACAGCTCTGGGGGTAGTTCTTCTGTAGGCATAACCTCTCACCAGAACAAAGCCCAGTTAAAACCTTCACCCTGAAGCTTTTAGTTCATATTTGTACCCTTCTGTATCTTTGCATTAAAATTATTCTCCATCAGAATCCTTGCTTACTGTAAATTTGCCACTGCTCCAGTTTATCTAAGAAATCAGTCTAAATTTGCTGCCTTACAGAAATAGAAGACTCTAGGGGCTTAAGGATTTCCTGAATTGCCTCTTTTAGCACATCATGACTAAGCCCAGATAAAACAGAGGAAAATCACAAGGCAAGGACGACATTTTGCTGCTTGTCTTCTACCACACAACCCTGCCACCAGCATGGCAAAGTGTTTGAATGAGATGACTTTATAGACAAAGAACAGCTGGTAATGACTTAACTAGAAAGGGGCAGGAAAACACCTGAAGTGGTTTGATCCTAGGAAGGTTTTGCCTTTGGGTTGTTTTATTTATTTATTTTCTGACTTTTTGCAGGTCTTTTTACATCATCTTCCCATCAGGTAACATGGTCATTACAGTGCAATAAATCAAAGGTAGTAATAGCACTTGATTACTACAATTACCTCAAAAGAGATTATTTTGGTTTTTACCCTTAAATTCATCTCAGAGGAATATTCATAATTCCCTACCCCTCTGAAACTTCTGTCATTTTACACCATACACTGAAATATAGTACCTGGAGACACTTGGTATCTTCCAGTGTGGTAATGCCTCTGTTCTTTATTCCTCAGATCTAGAGATCCAAAACCTTTGTGAGTCCCCAGAATGCTCCTTTCAAGACCAAAAATCCACAGCAAATAAAAATACTTTTAAAAGCATGTTGTTATGATGGAATTAGATATAACTATTGTTGTTCTTTTCAATGGCTTCCAGAAAATAGGATGAAAATAAAGGTACAGGGAGTAAAACTTGAGTTTTTTAATGTTGATAATTATAGATAAGTGTAATTATGCTAAACTGTATACCTATTCTGAGAGGTACATCTGGAATTCTGCAAGTACTGCTAAGTAGAGTGAAAATATGAAGGAAAAATTAAAGAAGAGCATAAAGAAACTCTAAATGTTCACACTAGGCTATTAGTATGAATGGCTACATCACAGGATATTTTAGAGGTAAAGAAAATAACAGATTTATTAGCATGTTTCATACAAATATCAGTAGTCTCATTTCCATAAATATGAATATCTATTGGATGTAAATAGCAAAATTCCACAAACTGCATTTTATGCAACGCACAGAGCACCCCCTTGCACTAGGAATTCATCTGCACCTTATTTCTGAATCTCTGGTAGAGATTCAGTATGTTTTTGTGGGGTTTTCATCTCTTTGCTCTTTTTTAGAAGTTTGTCAACCGCTTATCGATTGGAACTTTAAAAATACAAAGACTTCCATCAAAACTTCCTAAAATCTATCCTGTTTTAAATGAACTCCTACAATACCTTTGGCTGGACTCACTCTCTGGTATTTCACTGAACTGGCCCAGCCTGTACTTGTGCTGAGCTGTTCACCACAACCTTCTTTGAGGACAACCATCCAGCCATTTTCTTAACTACTGAGAGGTCCATCCATCAAATCCACGTCTCTGCAGTTTGGAGACAAGGATGCCATGAGGGACAGTGCCAAATGCTTTGCACAAATCCAGGCAGATGACAAGTACAGGTAGATTTCTCTGCCCTCTGATAAGAAACAGGCCTTCTGCATGCCTTTTTATAAACACCTGATGTGAGCTTCCCAGCTTACCCAGAGGGCTGGCAGGTCCACATGCATCACAGAAGAGATGCAGCTTTTAGATTCTAGGGAAAAAAAACATGTCCCTCTTTTACATGCCATCAATCTCCAGCTCAGATATGGTCACGTGTAAATGTGGCTGCATGTGGGTTATCACCAGGGCTGAAACAAACTGATTCATTGTGCATCCCTGCAAGCAGTCTATGAGTGATCATTGAATATTTTGTTCCATTAATTTATTTTGAATTTTTTTTTTTCTGTTTGCTTTTGGAAAAACTCCTTAGTAGTGTCTTACAGACTGTTTAAATCATGTACTTTACCCCTATGTCTACAAGCAGACCACAAAACCGACTTGTTAAAGCCTCTTCTCTCTCCAGTTTCTTGTTTAAGTTCTGCCTTAACAATTCCAATGCCTTTTTCTTTTCGTTTTTTTCCCAGGCCTTACACTAAAACGTTCTCCAGCTGAGTTATGCCCCTTAGTCATGGAATTCACACCCCAACCCCTCCACTGACGCAAACTTTGGAGAGCAACTCTGTGGAGGATAACCTAAGTGCTGCCTCCCGAGCTAAGTGTGCTGTCCTTGCTTGTTATTGTAACATTGATATACATATCTTCCTTTCCTCATTTGTTATATCCTAATGTCATCAGGACGAGCCTGCAGCAATTTTAAAAGCTGGCTGCCCAGCCTCTTTGACGTCATTGCAGAAAGGTCTCGGCTGCAGACCCTGCATATACTGTCTGTGATATAGTGTATAAAAATCCATGTCAGTGCTGGCTCTCAGGGAGCTCTGGAAATGATTCAGCTGTCTGGAATGGGCAGATGGCTGCTATCAAAGTTTTATTATCACCATCATTATTATTACAGTGGTTTGTGACACATATTGAACTTTCAGGCTAGTGTTAAAGCTAAAGTATTTGAGCAACACTTTCTGAAATTCAAATCCCTCAAATCCTGTCCAATCTGACTCCAAAAAGCAGGAGTAGGTTTACAGCTAATTAGACAGATTGTTTGGTTCCACTTCCAACTTTCAGAATAATTATCTGAAAATTCTTGTTCTCATGTAAACGCAAGTGTTAACTATTTTTAATTGCTTTGATTTATTGCAGAACTTAAATTCAGTACATATTGAACGTTCAGCAGGGTGGAAAGAAAATTTGAGTTAGTTAAGGGTGCATATGGATTGGATTGTCTACCAAGTTTTTTCTCTTTGAAAAAGCTTGTAGTCAACCTAGGCTACTGGATACTGCCTGCTGGAGGCATCCTCTATAACTAAGCACACTGAGGAATTTCTAGGCAGACATCTTTTCCTGTTTGTTTTTCCTTCACCATCAACCTCTTCCCCCACACTTGGAGGTGTCTCAGGCAAGGTATCTACAGGGCAAGTTTTCATTTATTAAGGGGCAGTTTGTTTCATGGTTATCTCCTCTTTGTAGCTGCATCTTGTCCAGTACCTTCATAACACCTTGGAGTCCCTTTCAGTGTCAGAAACCCTGCTATGCCCCTGGAATTGCTCTTCTAGCCTAGGCTGGGTCTGATATGCTCTTTCCCAGAGACAAAGGGAAATAAAACCACTTTTCATTCCTCCTCTTTCTAAGTATGGTTCTATTCCCTGTTCCCACTGCTGTAACGGAGTTCTGTATCCAGGTAAGTATGACAGTAATTGTTGCTCGCTATTCCAGACACTCTCAGAGAATCACTAATTGTTCTTTATTGCACTGCATTTAAGCGCTATGGAATCTCCTGAGAGATTTAAAATAACCTAATCACCAAATGAAGGCAGTTTAGTGAGCTTTTGTCTGCCTTGTTTTCAGTTAATTTCCCCAGGAACCTGGAGGGTTTGTCCAGGAAGCTGTGTCTGTATCCCCTGAAGTTTTTCTCAAACTCTACTCCCACCTGATAGCAGGCAAAAAATACATTCTGCTGACATCCTTTGTATACATTCTCTTGTCTTCCCCCACTAATTAACATGACAGATAGTGGCACAGAGAGGTGGAGTGAGCCATATGGACTAAATTATACAGTGCTTAGGGTTCAATGTATGAATTACTAAGATACATATCCTCTCTTGTACCCCCTCACCTGAGACATTCAGCCTGACTTACATCTCTACCATGACAACTTCTACAGTTGTGCAAGCATAAGCTACTTGTCAGATGTGTACCTGCCCTTGTTTCCAGAGGAAAAGGAGGCACTGACGAAAGCTGCAACAAAACCAGTTAATGACAAGATCAAAGTGCACAAGAATTGACTTACAAGAATAAATGAATTTATGTTGTGTAGTGTTGCCACTGGTTTGCTAAATGACAGCCAAGCTCCTTCACTCACAGCTAGTTCAGGAAACTCCTTGCCCATTTCTGGGACAACCAGCTTTTGACACAGGTTCATAGGATCTGCACAGGTGTGGCCAGCTTTCCACATCCTCCACCCAGCCGCCTCTCCACATTTCCTTATGGTCAAGACAACAGACACGTATTTTGAGTTGTGAGGAGAGTGACCTGAAGGAGACTTTCCCATGCAAGACATGATTTTAACTCCTGAGAGTTCCCATCACTGCACTCCTGAATTCCAGCCCTCAGTCAGCAACCTGATTCTTGATTGCTCATTCATCTCCAAAGGCTGCTGTGCTGGGCTGGAACCAGGTCAGACTGTGCAGGTGAATCTGACTACGAGCTTGGAGCCTACATGCTCTAAGTGTGTTCTTGAAATAGGTCTGAGTTTGCATATTTTGCTATAGGACTAGAATCAGAACAAAAAAACAGACCAAATTTTTTTCCTTTTGAATTTCTATTTTTTCATGGAAATTCTGACAGAGTACTTCTTTCCTATTGCTTTAGAAAACATTGGCACTTGGCCTATTTTATTCTCAGGTTTAGCTACATACTGCAATATCTGTAACTTGGAAGAACATCTTGGCTGCAGGCAAGAAGAAAAAAGCAATGGCCTCATAAAATTATAATTTGATCTCTGAGCTTGGCTAGTGACCATCTTCAGAAGCCACAGCAGGCAGGACACAGCGTTGATTGTGAGGCACACCTTGTATTCTCAGGCCTGCCCATATAAAGAAAATCATTCCTTTATGAATGATGAAAATGTGTGTGCATGCACACAGGTTTAGTAGTCCAGAACCAGATGTGTGAGAGGTGAGGCAGCATTTTAGGGAAGGAAACAGGGCAGCAGGGGAAGGAAGGAAGGAAGGAAGGAAGGAAGGAAGGAAGGAAGGAAGGAAGGAAGGAAGGGCTCAGGGAAGTTAAAAACACTGTTTTTCTGTAATACAGGAGATGCTTAAGTTAGGAGTCAGTATTTCACACATATCTAATTTCATGGATATATAACAAACAGTATTTTCAAAGATGCTAGAAATATGTCCTTGCATTTGAAAGAAATAGATGAATGTGACATCCAGTGTATGGACATTTATTTTCATTTGAGCTCATTTGGCTGCAGCACACAAAAAAGAACATTTTCATCAGTCATTGCTCAGTTAGAATTTAGGAGTATGGAAATAAAAAAAAGGCAAAAGCGACTGTGAAATACAATATCTACATACAGTTAGATTTTTGGCCATCCTGATTTCCTTGTCCCCCGTATTTCACACACAATACTGTGGCCAGAACAAGCTACTGTAGATGTGAGAAGAAAATGCACGTCATTCTGATCTAAAGCACATGTCTCCACCACTCTATCTTTCCTGAGAATTTAGCCAGTGGTAACACATTAAAACACTTAGGAGTCCATTCAGCACAGGGCTGTGTTACATATGCATGCTGGCCTTTTCATTAAAATTCATGAGTAGTAGTGCCTTAAACTTGCCTACTACAAGGATTTTTTTGTTTGGATAGCCCAGACAGGCTCATAAAAGCCACCAGTGCTTTACATTCTAGATCCAAGTCCGCAACAATAAAAGTCTTTAAAAATTGCACATATAATGAACTAAACCACAATATAAAGACAACTGTAAAACCCCCACATCGTATTCTTAAACCGACAACTTAATCATGACCTGTAAGATTAGTGTCTGTGCCCTGGCTGAATTGAAAAAGATCTTAAACATTTTGTGGCTAGAATTCCAGTAAAATTGGCCAATGATAGGCAAGTATTTTCTTCTCCATTGAAGACTGCAAATTCATCATTTCTGGAAAGGGGAATATTTATTTTTTATTTTTAAGAATGGTAGCATGAATAAGTTCTTCAACTAGGCTAGTAGGATATATAGTAGACTGGCACTAGTCCTTTTAGCTAATCCATCTATTTTGTCATTCTCGTCTGAGAAGGGATCTTTTTTCTTCCCTTCTCATGAAAGCTTGGATGTTGGATTTTCACATTTTACAAAAGACTTAACCAAGAGTACAACATGACAAATATGGGTAATTCTGCTGATGGGATAATCACAGGGAATGAGGTTTCAGACCTTGTAGCAGAGACTCTCCTGTGACAGCCAAAGAGTGAGTCTGCAGTCAGGTTTAGGTATAGAAAGGCTTTGAATTTAAAATGGTTTGGGTTTAGAAATTATGTATAGACTGCTTATTGAAACAAAGAAAAGTATGTAATGAACCTGTCCAATTAATTATGACAAGAATAGATGATATGTGCTTCCTACATAAAATGGCAAACCTAAAAAATAGAAGAATCTTAGAGTCCTGGATTAAGGAAGAATTGCTAGATTTTTTGATCAAGTTTGATTTAAATTCTCAACCAAAATTACCTTATAAACATATGTGCAGGATCTTAGTTATATCTTTTGAAGATGAATTCTTCAACTACCTAGAGACTTTTTATCAAACCTTGTAAACTAGAGAATGTAGCAATGATGAGTAATCACTGGCATTTCCATATGTTTTTAATGTTTATATTGAAATTGATTTTTTTTTACAGTTCCCTACATTTTCACTCCTAAATTTCCCATTTTTTTTCTTTTGGAATTGGTAATCTGCAGTTTTTTTCTGGGGAACAGGAACACCTACAAGGTCCTTAATTAAACAACCCTTATGCTATCATATGACAAAAATACAGAAACATTGTGGGTAGTTAATAATCCCTGGGCTCTGGTAGTACAACACGTCCCATTCAGTCTCATCCTTGCTGGGATTATGGTAGCCTCTGGCAGAGGAGAAAGTGGGAGGCAGGGAGTGATGACTTCTGTAGCTGTCCCAATGCCAAATGTGATGCAAGGAGTTGAAGTTAGTTTGAGAACATCTGTGAGCTGCACTGGAGGAAATGACAACTCTGCAGGTATCTGCTAAGAAGCACAATTATAAGCACGTTGCTCCCCTAGGGAGTCATAAAGGAGGTGTGGTATTAGATTTTTTTTGGTCATATGATAAAATTTAATTTAATAAAATAGGCTAAAGGAGAAAAGACCTGTCATGGTTTAACCTCAGACAGCAACTAAGCACCACACAGCTGTTTGCTCACTCCTTCCCAGTGGGAAAGGGGAGACAAATGGAAGGATAAAAGTGAGGAAACTCATGAATTTAAGAGTTAAAGCAAACGCTGTACACACCAGCAAAGCAAAACAAGGAATTCTTTCCCCACATCCCAAGGGCAGGCAGGTGTTCAGCAATCTCCAGGAGAGCAGGGCTCCATCACGTGTAATGGTTACTTGGGGAGACAAAAGCCATCACTGTGAACATCCTCCCTTCCTCCTTCTTCCCCAGCTTTATATGCTGAGCATGATCCGTATGGTCTGGGACATCCCTTTGGTCAGCTGGGGTCAGCTGTCCTGGCTGTGTCCCCTCTGAACTCCCTATGCACCTTCAACCTCCTCACTGGCCTTGGCTCTCTGTGAGCCCTGCTCAGCAAGAACTAAAACATTCCTGTGTTACCAACACTGCTTCCAGCACAATTCCAAAACTAGGGTAAGTGGCCTAAAGAAGAAGACCCCTTATTTTTATAGCTACATGAAACTAAAGGTAAGACAGACTTAACAAGATTTCCCCTAGCTGTATGCTTTCCTCCTGAATAGTCTGAGAAAACCCCAATGGAATCTGTGCAGAGATGTAGCACAAAAATGACTTGTTTTCTTTCCCTCTCTTTTCCCCCTTTCTGATACAGCTGCTGAACTCTACATATAGCTGAGCATTCTACAAACAGATTGCAGTACCAAGGACTTCATGTCCACACAAAATATTAGAGAAGCCTGGTCCTTCTGTAAATCCATTTCTTGCTGTGTTCAGAGACCATGCCAGGTGTCTCTAGTTTTTTCACCCGGAGAAAATTTGGATCCTTTCCCTTCTCAGAAGTCTGATGTTCTTTCTTCCCCATTCCCACTCTCCATGTTCTCCTATTTAGTATAGCCCTGCCTTACTGCTGCTAGACCATGCTTTAAGTGGGAGTGAATCCTTGACCATTCTTCCTCAAACCTTCTGCTGTGCCATGTAGCCCTGGCAGGCCTGGAGTGGTTTATGGATTTGATTTGTTTACATAACTCCAATGTGAAGATTACTCTGTGAAAGTTCTCAGAGCATCCTGAGCAAAACCAGGAGTTCAGCTCCTCCTTCAGGACCCTTCATAATTGATGGACCTCGGAAGAAAAGAGGTGGGATTTTTTTTCTTGTAGGCTATCTGGGAAAGTGTTACTTTCTCACAGTAAATACCAGAGCACCTTTCATTTTTAACCACTGAGGTGGCTTACTGACAGGACTACGGTTTCTGGTGTATGTAGGAAATTCAAGCTGAACCTCATAACCTGTCCATTTCACTGTTATTACAGGAATAAATTTAAATAAGATATATCTGTTTCAAGTAAGTTGCAATGCTCTTGCCTTGCTTTACTGCAGCATCTGGGATTCATCAAATTATTATACAGCTGGTTAGATGTAAAATACATTTGTGTACTCAATGCCTGTGTTTTCTGTTTCTGTGAACTGTGTTTTATTTTGTTTTTGTTTGAAATAAGCAAATTTTTAATATTCTATATTTGGATTGTATGGACTGATGAGTTTGGTAATTTCCATCATCCTAACCAAATTTCTGTTACAGAGACAATTAAGCTACATTTTATAAAGTAAATCTATCATTAATTTGAGTCATTATGAGAAGCAACAGATAGTGTAACTCCTTATAGGTATAAATAGATATGCAAAAACAAATTAATATTATTCTCTTGATCTATTATTGGAAAGAAATCTTATTTATGCTTCAAAGTATAACATCACTAGTTTCAATGTTACAGATCAGTTACAATTTATTTTGAATATTTTGAATTTTTTTTTTTTTTTTTTTTTTTTGAAGTAGAGGAGTTAATTGTAGAGAAGATTTGATCTCAGAAGCTGAACCAGATGGTGATCAGGGCAGCAGGGACTTGTACTGCTTCAACCCGCCTGCCCTCCCTCAGACTTGAAAGCAGTACATCAACACTGGTACTGCCAACTTCCATGACCTCAGTGTTCAGTGATGTTTTTCTTACAGTCTTGCCATTTTTCAATCCCACAATTTTTTGAAGCCCCGATCATAATTTTGGAATAGCTGAGTTTAGCAAAATGGATTTTCACCAGGCATAGTGATTATAGAATATTTCTGAGGTCCAAATTGTTTTGACAACAGAGGAAAGGTTTCCCTGCTTTCTGCTTCTTATGATGTTTAGAACACCAACAGTCTTTCCTAGAGCAATTCAGGTGTTCTGGTCAAGGGATAAATAAAAATCCCCTCACACTGCCTGCAGAACCAAATATTCTACTTGTCCTTGTATTCACGGAACAGTTCTGGTGTACCTCTGCTGGTGGGTGAGTTAAGGAGGCTTTCACTGATTTTGAGCTTCATGAAACAACGCCCTGCCACCTTTGCCTCACTGACCCTTGGGTTAATAGTCCTGTTTCAGAGTGGTGTGGTAATGAAACTGTGTAGGTTCATGATAAGGGATGTGTTGGCCATCAAGATTATGAGGTTTAGGGGAGTCTTAGATGAGATTCAGCAGGCTGAATCCCAGCTCCTAAAGGCAGTTTGCTGTGGGATCATATGCCTTTTGTGCTGTGATGTGTTTGTTGACAAATGTGACATAAAGAAATTTAGGACGAAAAAGAAACCACATTTTCTTAAAGTGTTTTAGATCACTTTGTGGTCTAACCACATGCTCAAAAACTTCCTGAGCTGGAAACAGTCTCCAGATGACCTACAGGCTTTAAAACTCACCAAAACAAAAAGTTCTCTACCACAAAAACATTCCGATGGTTGTACTCTGCTAGAAAATAGTTTCTCATCATACGCTTTAATACTGAAATACGTACTGGTTCCTTGTCACCTTTTATTCTTCTGTGGAAAATACAAGGTTGTTATAGTTTAACATAGCTTTTGGCTTATGGGATGGCTTTGGATACACAGCAATAAATTGGGGCACACAGTAAAACTTCTCGGTAACTTGCCAAATTATCTCGAATGTCAGCCAGGCACAACTGTTTTTCTTGGCATCAATTTCAACAGCATTGAAACAGCACAATGCACATTTCTAGCATCTCTTTTGTAGAAAGAGCAGTTTCAATGGAAAAGTTTTATCTGTTGTGAATATAGGGAATAACTGACCACCATGTCCAATAATAATTTCAATTTAACAATAAAATTTGTCCGTGATTTCAGTGGGGCTTTGAGCTAGAGGATTTATCATTGGGGCTGACATGGGTGGGGCTTTTTTCTGATCTTTGCCAGTTATGCTTTCTTTTACAAGCTTCTGAACTGTTAGAGAAGTGACACTTCCACCATGAAAGACACCACTGCACATTTCCTTGGGATTCTGGGTTTCTTTGAACATATTGAGTTGTACAGGCTATGGTTCTCCTCTATACCCTCGTGTCCGCTGTAGTCAGATGTAAAGGCACCTCATTTAGACTTACCTGGCTTTAAACCAAATCCCTTGGGACTGTTATCTAGCCTCTGCGCAGCCCGCATCATGTGCTGGAGAAACTCAGCTCTGTGCTCCCACTGTTATCAATACTGGAAGTGGCTGGTCTCAAACCAGTTTGGGAATGTTAATTATTCACACCTTCTGTGAGAAATGAATGGTCTCACTCTGCTGAAACTTGAAGAATTTATTAACTGGCACTCAAGGAAAAGTACCAGGATAAGCCCAAAACTCAGCAAAAATAGAGCAACAAAAAAAAGAAACAGCAGCACACACATGCTGGGTGCTCCGCAGAAGGAAGGCCTCATGCAAGGCGTGGGCACCATTCTTATACCCCAGCCCACAGCTCTGATTGGTCCATTTTTCAATCCTTGTCTTGATTGGCTCGTTCGTGTCCCATTATAGTCCAATCGTTGTCCAGGGGTTGCTGCTATTGGCTCGTTCGTTACACCAGTGATCGCCTGCCTGATACGTTAATTACTTGTGGAAAGTTCTAGCTGTTCCCCCCCCCCGACTTAGAAGCCCGTATCAACACCACCCGGTGGTTACGTGCACGCATTACACCCGTAATGATTCCAACGCAACAATGGGCCTCCCACCTCAACACAACAATCAACTTCATTGAACACAATTAACAATTAACCATAATAACCTTTAATTGTCCTCATGAACTTATTATGCTGCGATTGGGAACCTCTTCTTCAATCACGAAAGTCTATCCCGTTTATTACACCTTCCCTTACAGGGTAGTGTGCTCTTTACTAGACAAACGTTTGCTGGAATGCAAGCTAACCTTTGGAGCCTGATTCTTTAGTTCTCCCAGCCCTACCTTGCAGTTCAAAGGGACCCTAAATGGAATGCTTAATTGTGTTTGTATGAACTGATTTAATGTTAAAGGAGGACTAAATGATCAAATTTTAAGCCTTTTTACCCTGATATTGTAGAAGTATTCCCCAGTTATAGTACGCTTGTGAAGCTTGTGCAAACATCCCTAAGCTTAGATAGGCACAAGGATTCAAGATCTGTGCTCACATCTGCTATGAACTGCAACCCCTACCCCTCTCTTTCCAAGTACGCAGCTGATCTTCTTGTCTCTGCTCATCTGAGAAGATAAATATCTTTCAGTACAGATCCCTCCAATCACAAGTATAATCAGTATATTTTTTGCCAGCTGTCCACAGTTCATTATGAAAGTCTCTCCCTCCTGGTCAATAAACTTAATCATTCTGAAAAATTTACCTTTATATGCTTCAAAGGTCTTTATTTAGCTCAGTTTTATATGTGACTTCACATCTACTCCTAAAAATAAAACTTTTTTTTCAAAATTTGGGAGTTAAACTAACAGTTTAACAGAGAGACTTCAGCTTTTCTGTGAAGTTTAATATTATTCATTTAAAATAAGAAATATGATAAGTTTCAAGGTCAAAAAGGAGCTAACTATTTTTCAATCTTCTTCAATTGCCAAGTTTTAAAATTTAGGCTGATGGCAAAGGTAGAAATCTCCAGGATTTAAACCAATTATTTGTGGCTATTTTGTATGTCTTAGGAATATTCTGTAGACTGCCAGCATTGAGTATAAATGTGTTAGAACCATTTTTATTTTTGCAGGAGTCAGCCCTTGATTTTTGTTGTTATAAGGCACTGTCTTTACTTCATTAAAGTTTACACACATACAGAACTCCCTTCTAGGGGATGTTAAATATCATTATTAGAGAAACACTAGAATCTTTCAGAGTATAAGGCTAAGTATGTTAAAAATTAAGCCAACAAGATTTAATTAATAAAGCAAGTAAAACGTAACTCAGTGTTTGAAGAAAAATGAGTGGTAAGACAAACTGTACCCGAACCATTCAGTTCTAACACTTGCTATCCTTCAAGATGCTGTAAAGATTCTTTTAGTGCCTCTTTAGGTTCTTACCAGCAAAACTTTGTAGGATGGTTCCTGAACTATAACTTGTTTCCTTTTGGCAGCAACAAATGCTTTCGAAATATAGCAATCATATTAATAACTTTCCTATAATATACTTCAATTTTCCTTGAACTTTATATCAGTTCTGATGAGCTTTACTGTTAAGTCAACTAAAAGTTGGACTGTAAAAGGGTCTGAGGAAAGAACATGCCTGCAGTACAACCTTAATCTGCTCCCAGCTTTCCTGATTTTCAGATCTATTGCACATAACACCTCTGTGGTTCTGCTGACGTCTTTGCCTGAACTTTGTGCTGTGTTTTTTACACACTTTGTTATAGATGAACACAATAGAGGTGTTGGTTTAGAATTAAGTGTACAATTAACTGTTCTCTACAACAAGATAAACGATACTGATTAACTATTTCTTTCCGTGTAGAGATAAATTCCTGCAAGCAATTCCTGATTCTTTGTGCTTCATAATGTATCAGCCTGAATACCCAGAGAAAATAAAGCAAGCAATCATGTCCGCTTCTCCACTTTCTTTTTTTTTTTTTAATGAAAAATGTGGTAAGTGAATTAGAGTCTACTTTTTCAAACTTGATCTTTTTAGAGCATTACTTCCTTAGGCAGATTCTGTGCTGTTAGGAAACGAATGGACAAATATATTGGCAACAACCCAGCTTACCAGACTGGTCTTAGTAAGAATTTCTGTGCTAATTATCCTGACTCAATGCTACAAGTGCACGTTTTCTACCCAGAAATCTATAGATCCTTACAGTTTATTGCTTTTGTCTCATCATAGAAAATCTATGATGATGGAAGCTGTATATCTTCCTGCAGAGTCTCTATTTGGAATACGTGCAAACAAATAAGTTCTTTGGAAAATTACAAGTTCCATTACAAACATTTGATACTGCAAAACTCTTCTGCCTCACTGCCATTTGATTTTTCTTTTTGATAAAGCAGTGGTTCGGGTTTAGTGCTTATTTCCTTTGTGAACTGATGAGCAATACATGTGGTTTTGTATTGCCCTGTGTAAATCAAAGCAACACAACACTAATGAAATCCTTGAGCACTGTTCCCTTGTCTCATTGTGACTCCTTTTTTCCTGTGTGCTGAATTTTTATAGTGCAGAATTATAGACGTGAAATGTGAAGCAGATATGCAGCGTGGAGCAAGTTTTGGTATCCCTCAAAACAGAGGCTATGGAATGACTGATACAGAGCTTGCAGTCCTTGACCTAAAAGTCTCAAAAACTTGCCATGCACTATTTCTTTTCCCTCTTTCTTATGCCATATTCATACCAGGGAACCTCCAACTGAAAAAAAACCCATCATTTATCTTCTCTTCCCTTTTTTCTGCAATGGGACCAAATGTGATTTTTGTCTAAGTTAAAAAAAGTATGGATAGCTCTTTTTGTTTTGCCTTTGATTCCAAGGGAGGTAAGGCCTTAAACTGAACCCACCACTGACCTGAGACTTCTGAATTACAACACACGCCCTCGGGCAGACCAAGGGTCAAACACGTTCCTGTACAGTGGCTTAGCACAAACCTTATGATGTAAGTGCCTCATAAACCCTGAAAAGATGATTTTTCTTTTTATGGGGATAAATTTTACCTAACTCAAGGTACACCTTGTGTTGAGTGCAGATGTTTGGAAAGGTCTTTGAACTTTAATTGCAGTTAACTTGAGAACAGTGCAGGTACAGATATTGCAATCCAGTCTTTGTTATCCAGTGATCATAACACTGATTTGTTAAAGAAGTTCAAAAGAAATAGATGTGACTTGCTAGACTAGAAACAAGATGTTGCTAGTGCAGATTTGCCATTGTTTGTGTGAGGCTGAGGTGAGTCACTTAAATTCTGTAGCTATGAAAATGTACAATAACATGCATAAAAACATTTGTGCCTAGTATGGCAGCAGATAGAGTAATATTAGATAGTAATTAATTATTGTTAGTTAATGCATCTGCAGCTTTGTAAAGTGTAAGTAATACACAAAACCAGTTCCCATGGATTTTTTCCTAAAGGCGTAGAAAGCCACCTCCACTTGGGATGAATTGTGTTTTCTCCATGTCAGCTGTTTTAATCTTAAAGCTCTGGAATTCAAGCTGTGTTTACGGTCTACGACTGATCACAATCTCTAAGATTTTATATCCTTGACTATGCAAACTTAATTCTGGTCCTATGTTTCCAGAGAAACTGCTTGTGGAAGCAAGATTTAAAATTTGTTTTGCATTAGTATTTAAGCTTGAGATTAAAATTTGCACTAATGAACTGCAGATGCACACTTTTACTTAGGAGCTGGATATGGCAGGATCACCAAGCTGGCTGGAATAAATAAATAATAATAAAAAAAACCCACTGGAAAATATTTCAGAAAATAGACATTACTTGCGTGGATCTTGCAGACAATTTAGAAGAAGAAGGTATTGTCATGGTTTCTCGTACCCTCCCCTGTTACCTGGGGGTTTGTTGGTTTTTGTTTGTTTGTTTGTTTGTTTGTTTGTGGCTGGATTTTACATTCAAACTAATCTCAGATTATAGAGCCACAGACTCAGTAAAGCTAGAAAAGAACAAGTAGGGTCACCTAGAGCAGGTTGCCCAGCATGATGCTGATGTAGTCAGGTTTTCAATACCTTCAAAATCTGTTCAAGTCCCTCTGGACACCAACATAACCATCTTATATACAACTCACTCCTCTAATTTTCATGTAATCTGTTAACTCACTGCAGATGTCCTCTGCCCCATTTCCCGGGACATTAAGGAAGGGGTTAAATGGTAAGGACATGGTATCAGCCCCTGAGATACATCACTAGTGACTGGCTTCCAGCTGGACTTTCTGTGGCTGACGACACTTTTCTGGGCTCAGCCATTCACCCAGTTTTCAATCCACCTCCCTGTTACTTACCTAACCTGTATTTAAACTATTTATCCAGGGTATGTGATGTGAGACAGTGTCAAAAGCCTTGCTAAAGTCAGGTAAGCACCATCCATTGCTCTCCTGTCACCCACCAAGCTAGTCAGGCTATCACCTTGGTCAGGCATGGTGTGCCCTTTGGAAATTCATCCTGACTGCTCCTGATAACCTTTATATCCTTCATATGTCTGAAAAAGGATTCCAGGATTACTTGTTTCACCAGATTCACAGGGATGCAGATGAGGCTGAAGAACTTGTAGTTATTTAAATCCTCCTTCTTTGTCTTTGTGAAGACAGAGATGACATTTATTTCTTCCATTCCTCAGGAAACTCTTCAAATTGCCATAACCTTTCAGAGATAATCAAGCATGGCCATCAGCCAGCTTCCTCAGCTCTCATGGCTGCATCCCATCAGATCCCATGGACTTGTGTGTGCCCAGTTTATTTTGTTTCCTAACCTCGCCCTCCTCAATTGAGGGCAAGTCTTTCTTGCTCCAAAAATAAGTCCATTAAAAGCAAGATAGAGCAGCATCCTGCCATCAGTATTAAGCCCTTTGATTTTAATCTAATGGGGCATTTTGGTTTTCTTTTTTTCCCATCAGAGTGATCCTGGAAGGTGATGAGCATCCAAAATTCCACTGGCAGTTTCTTGGCCTCTGAGTTCTCCATAGCATTTCACAGGATCAGCCTCTCCAGAACCACTTATGACTTCCATGTGTAAACTTGAGGAATGAATCTTGGAGATATGACATACATTTTGTTTGTTATTTTAGGCCACTTTATACTTGATCTGATCTTCAAGGTCAGTGTTCTCGTCTCTTTTTTAAGATAAACAAGTTTGTATCTTTCTTTGGCCAGGACATCACATCTCGAAAGTATGTGTGACAGAGCTGCAGTTTACATTTCATCTGCTCCAGCAGTTGGTTCTGACAGCTGCTAGGAAAGGAGCAGAGTGTTGTTCCCTGCCTGGATTTATGACTGTGCCTTTATCACTTCTGTAATTCCTTGTTGCAACAATGTCCTGGGAAAGTTTTTATCTGACATGGGTAGGTGATAACACAGTGGTCACACCAATGTGAAAAAATTGTGATGTTCATGTACCATTAGCAGGGTTTGAAAGCTGTTGTCTTCCCTCCACACAGGGTTTGTGCTCTCTAACAAGAACCTTCACACTGAGGGGTATTCTTTAACTATTCCACACCAGGCCTTTAACATAAAGAATTAGTGACAGCTATCCAGGCAATTTGCATATGTCTCAATATAGTTATATTCTAGTTTTTGTTTGTCATCTTTTTGTGGATTTTGTTAAGCTTCTTTCATTTTTCAGTCCACAAATTATCACTTTCTCAAGTTTCCCATTGTTTGGTTCCCAGGACCAAAAAGCTAAGCTAAACTCTTGGTCACTAAAGTGAATTTCTGGTGGGAAATGCAAAATTGTAGAAATTCCCCAAATGACAAAAAGTCTGCAAATGTTTGCATTTCATTGTGATTTGTTTTTTCAACATAGTATTGTACATAATATAATATTATTTAAAAGAGTGGTGGCATAAAAACGATTGAAATTGCAAAGTTCAAACTATGTGCTTTTTTTGGGAAGGCCAAATAGGGATACCAAGCTATAAAAACATGTAATGTTTCATTCAGTTTTTGTTCTGTTGAAATTTTATTAGAATTGACATGTTAATTTTAGTAATTTATCCCAGGGAAACTGATCCTTTTTGAATTGGCATTATTGTGTTATCATTATCAGCATGTGCAGAGGTTTTTGCATTATTTTTCTGTATTCTGGTATGTGAGCAAGAAAATTCAGGAAAATTCTTTTGTATTTACAAGGAATTTAGTCCTGACTCTGTAGCCTGTCCTTTCCCACTTCTCTCAACTTTTAAAACAAATTCTAGGTATGCTACCAGAGGTCTTGTCTCTGGAACACTCTGCTGGGAAGAGCTGGAAATCTAAACAAAAGAGAGAAAGGGTAGAAATGTTAATGTCACCATTTTGCTAATGGAGTTATGATAAACACACTGAAGTCACCAATTGACCCTGGGACAGGGCCAGAAACTGAACCCTGTGACCCAGTCCCTGGGTCTAGCACAATAATATCCTCTTTTACTAAGGAGCTTTGCCATGGGTGGCAGCAAGTGAGAGGCAGTAAAAACTAAACAACTGGCTGTTCATTTCCTTATGATGGTTTAGATCCCTCACCTGTAGCACTGGCACTGAAATACACTTATACACTGAACATTGAACAAAGCCACTGTCTCAGACACAACCTCTTTACCATTTAGAAATGTTTAGTTTCATTATTAAGACACTTACATGACATGAGAACATTTTTTTAAACTCTGTAAATATTCCTGGTCCTAGGCTGAGAAAAGTAGTTAATGAAATTCTGGCCCCTACTTCAGACTGTAAATAGGTTTATTTCTCTATTACAGAAAGATGCCATTGTAGTGAAGAAAGGAACTTCCTTCTATTATTTGTAAACTGCAGGAGGCTAAACAATCTATTGCATTATAAACAGCACTCTCACACACAGATATTCACATACACTGCAAAAGAATTCAAGCTTTGTCTGGAGGAAAATGAAGTCCCAGAGGTAATTTCTGGACTGTGTGGGAAATAATGCCTCCTGCAGAAAATTTATAGCTACGATTGTTTAATTGAAATGAAAAATACAGTGTTAAATGTTTTTAACAAAAGCATTCAATTGTTTCATGTTTTTCAGCTGACTCCTACCACTGACAATTTGCAGAAATTATAAATCCTGGACAGAGTTTCAGGTCACTTCACAGGACCTAGTTTGACTAATTTCAGTATATTGTTTTGGTCACATCGTAAAATTATTAATTGAATACGCATTTAGTTTGAAGTTATTGCTGGCCTACACTGAAAATAATAGAGCGTATACCAAAGTTCATAAAATGTCATTTGGGAATAGCATCAGTAAAGACGAGAAATATTTATTTTGGTGCATGACTGACAGTAAGGGTTGTCTGAGAAACAGCAGATTATGTCTTGAGAAGAGTCTTTTCCACCTGTGTTCAGATGAAACTGAGTGTTACAGGTGTGACAACCAAACAGGCAAAAGCCTGTCACTGCAGATCCCGAGGCATCCATTCAGTTCTTGTCCTGGGCTGATAGTGGCAGCCTCCTCACATGACCCTGCTGTGGATGGGCTGGAGGCTTCAAATTGATCAGACATGATGATAGTTATGAGGCCCGTATGCTGTTCCCTACAGCCCTTGGCATGCTCAGCCTAATGAGTTTTCTCATCTGTTGGGATGAATTTACAGCGCAGATAAGCATCGTGTTCACCTGCGTGGAAAAGGGGCAACTCTGAAACAAAATTCAAGTTTCTATTCATTTTCTTCAGTTAGAACTGAGCATGACTTTTTTTCCTGAAAAGAACAAAGTGTGATTTCCCAACCTGACTGCTCAAAAAAAAAAAAAAAAAAATTTAAAAATTATCCTTTATGACATGTCTTTTTCTTGGTTTATCTCAGAGTCCTTCACACACTTTCAGGGAGGTGCATTAAACCCCAGGGTCTTACCTTTACTGTCCTTCCCCTTTCCAGCTGTTCTTGCCTTCTGAGATCTCTGATAATGTTTCTTTGGAGTTTGGGGGGATTATCAGCAGGTGCCCAATTTCCCTTTTGCTTTAGCTTCTGTGTCAGTAAAAGGAGCATAAATACAGCTCGCCTGTTCCACAGCAGCTGTGAGCCAAAGCTCATGCTTATAAAGCACATTGAGCCGGGTACATGCCACTGTCACATAAGGGTAGGTTAGTGATTGTTATTTCTTTGGCTTAATTGATAATAGGAATAATTGAAGGTGAAGATAAAATTTAACCCTTTGGATTTATGTAGATTTGGGAGGCTGTGTTGTTTTCATCTACCGACTCTTTCTGATGGGGTGAATTTTATCCCTCAGGAGAAAAAAATTGATCCCAGCAGTAACACTGAAGAAAACTCCTGTGATACGCAGGGGAAAAAAAAGTCTTGTATGCCCTTTAGATCCTCTGTCCCTTTCTCCTCAAGTCTGAATCCACTTTTCCTTTACATAAGACTGCCATTAAACAATGAAAAGCTCAAGGCAGTTGTGGTCTTGCAGCCACCATTTAAGGGATGTTGGGAGTCAGAGTGAAGCACTAAATTGCTTGTCTTGATAAGCCAAAGCTATCATTCACTGCATCGGTTTTGGACCAGACAAGGGGCTTATATTAACTCTGTACTTGCACAGATTCCTCATAGGGTGGCTTTTTAAATGCATTTAAATCCCTTGCTGTTAACCAGTGATGCCCAGAGCAGCTTTTATTGTTGGGCTTCGAGGAGAGCTGAGAAATGTAGATGAATGATGCAGATACAACTAGGTATTCCCTGCAAAATATCTATCCATCTATAGCTATTCAACTTCTACTG
This sequence comes from Gymnorhina tibicen, assembly GCA_013399875.1. Classification (NCBI taxonomy): domain Eukaryota; kingdom Metazoa; phylum Chordata; class Aves; order Passeriformes; family Artamidae; genus Gymnorhina; species Gymnorhina tibicen. The sequence goes on along the minus strand of VXAZ01005708.1, from coordinate 518,106 downwards.
TTTAGTTGAACTAATAATTTAAAGATAACCATCAGGCATTTTTCAGCAAACCCCTCACTGAAACAATTGCATGTTTCATAGTTTCCAAAAGCTTCCACAAAAGTCAGCAGATTTATGATTTAAAGAAAAACACCCTATCACATTTAACAGCTTGTAAAAACAAACTTCCTCCCCAGTTAGACATTCCCTGATCACGGTGTAATTTTTTTAAAGGGCAATTACTGGATAGGAACTTTGTAAATGTTTAGTTGAAGGTCTCTTGCTGTCTCAGTGAAGTGTTCACACTGAGTGTGTACTTCTGCTTGCTCTTGTGGTGCACTTGAGCTGCACTTGCTCACAGCACTAAATTCAGCTCAGTGCAGACAGGTTGTGAAAAAAGCTGACCTTTAGCAAAGAGGAAACAATCCTCAGCCCTTGAAAATACAGGAACTTCTGTAGAAATTCATCATCACTTCTCTAGTAACTCACCAGGCCTTTCAGGGCTGGACTGTGCTTTTGAGAACTGTTCCTCACCTCATGGGGTCAAAGTTCTTCCCACATTTCACTCTTGGGCTTGAGAAAAGGAACTGGAATCAGATCTGGAAAAGGGGTTGTTTTTTTCTTCCCAGGTAGCAAATCCAGTCTTCCAGCTAGGACTGTTGCCACGATACTCTCGGTTTTTCACTTGGTGACTGAAAGTGATGTGAGGAAAATACAGCACTAGAGCCAACCCAGTCTCTGGTTAAAGTTAGGGTGTAAAGTTGATAAAGCCTTCATCATCTTCTGTCTCTTCGTTATTAAAAAAAAGAAGAAAAAAGATGTGATCTTTTACTTACATAGCTAGTCTGCATTTTCCTAATGCATGTATTTCTCAGTTACGGTCCCAATGTTTCCCCGCCCTCAGGGAACTGAGTCTACTTCAGTCAAAATATGGCAGCAATGTTTGAACTTGCTCATATGGATTGGCTAAAAATAACAGTGAAATCAAAAATGCTTTCAGTTGCTCAGCAAACCATAGCCCATATAATGCTGCATACTACTCAGGAATATAACCACAGGAAAATCAGGAAGCTGGGAGATTTCTCAGAAAACATAACTGGACTCTATTTAACTTATTCTCTGAGGTACCTTTAAAAATTCAGTTATGTAATAAATGTGGTCAGGAATTATTTGTTGAAATGGTTTATATGTGTGTTGGAAAGTGGCACTTCATCAGAACCACAACTTTTTTTTCTTTTGCTGAAATATTATTCCAATTTCAATAAAACTTTCAACAAGACAAATATTTTAAGTCCAAGGCAGAATTTGGTGGGACTAGAACTGGGGCTGGTATCTGGGGATGTCTGTCCAGGAAAAGTTTCTAGTCCAGAAAATGTGGTAACAGAAACTAATTAATGCACACGGCCTGTAATTAGAATTTAAATGGAAATTAAAAGACAATGTGCAGCAATGGGAAGATAAATGTAATGGCACAGGTTTCCAATTGAAACAGCAAAAACACTCATCTGATAAGGCATAGATGCTTATTTAGTTAAGACAGGGCTTCATGAACTTCTGTTTGTGAAAGAGATCGTGTGTGTTTGCCTCTAATTGCTGAGAGGGAAAGGGAGACACTGGCAGGCCCATTCTGTTCTTTTATTTTTTAAAAAGTGTTCTAAATTCTTGTCTTCCTCTTGCTGCCTTATGGTATCAGGCTTTGAGCTTCAGGTGAGATGGAACAATAAAACTGTTCCCTTCACAAATATGTTTGTAAACTCAGGCTTTATCCAAGCACTGAATTAGTTGCCCAAACGGCAGCTAAGTCACACCATCTAAATTCTGTGCATTTTCATGCAGTTGCATTCATAGTTATAGTGACATTTCTCAATTTACCAAAGCCCAGGAACAGGGAAAATGTGACAAAGAGCTGGTGTGAGAGACAGAAATTATTGACATAAGAATCTTCTAATGCTTAGAATGATATCCATCAGCAAAAGATTCTTTAGTTTCTCTTTTCTGTCTGTTTATTTCTGGTCTGAAATATCTGCAAAATTTTAAAAAGTAATGCATCGTATTTTCACCAGGGGAATCTTTGAAAACATTGAAAAGCACAATTATAAGTGCAGCAGGGCACTTTCTGTTCCTTTAAAATAATAGACAGAATTGAGGACATGTTGTTTATTGCACCATGCTTAATAAAACAACCTTAATATAATAACTTAACTTAATAAAAAACAACTTGGTGTTCTCAAAAAAAAGAAAAATTATATTGGAAAAGTTACATTGTGGTGGGTCACAGTGAACATAATTGTCATCACTAAATCAAAGATGACTCTAAAATTAAATTTCAGGTCCATCAATTTTAGGCTTCTAAGAGAACATCAAATCATTTAAATTTTAAGAGAGTAATGGAAAATGGCAGATTGTTTGTTCTGTATTCTCAAAAAGCAGTAAACTCCTGAGAAATGAGGGACTTGAGAACTAGATGGCCTATTCTGATAGTGATGTATTGAATGGAGTACTTATTTTCAAACTGATGCAGGAAAACATGAAGATCTACAATTAATTAATTTAGAATAGTTACAGGTACATCTTATCTGCTAAGTGGTTTGTGGTTCACATCCTGTAACACATCACGGTTTGAGCACCTAAAATGCTAACAGAATGAAATGGTACTTGAGAAGATGTGCCAATAAACATTTATAGAAATGGGTATTGGATAAGGAGAATTGGCATCTTTAACAAAATTAAGTTACTAGTAATGAACTGTCATTTTTCCTGTCACCTTCAAACACATGGTAATTCTGACAGGATACAAAGGAGCCCATTCCTTCTGACATGATTTACGGGAGATCAGCTCCAGTGGGATGTCCTAGCTATAGCAGTTTTAGCTGACAGAAGGAAAAATAAGATTTTAACAAGTCTTAATTTAGCTTGGTTATGTCCGTAAGATACCCGGTGCCATGATCACGGCCATGTTCTTAATTCCTCCTGCCTTCACCATGCTCTCAACCAGCCCAAATCCAGCATTAAACCCCTGACACAATTCCTGCTAAGCCTTGGAAGTTGGAATTTGATGGTATTTTTTCTAAACTTTCGACCGCAATTCCAAAATACCAAGGCTTTGAACTGTCTTTTCTGTTCCTAACTTTGGCCCTCTGAAAGTTAGGCCTCGGTCTAAACTGGGTGTCCATCCATGCTTTTAACTTCGTCAAAAAACCAGAGAGGAGGAAAAAACCTAAAACCTATTAGAGAGTAATTTGCACGTATTATTTTGGAGATGCATTTTAGGGCTGGGGTTAATTTCTCCATCTCTCTCTATTAGTGCCACAAGTGGCCTAGATTAGTTGTAGGGCTCTACAGTGGAGAGATGTGCCCCTCCCAAGGAGGTGCTACTTGAAATCCCAGAGAGACTTCCCTGTAGTGCAGAACGAGCACAGCAGCTGCAGTCTGGATGGGTACCTGGAAAGTCCAGCTCTGGAAAACCTGTGATGAGACTGAGTTGCTCTTATTGTTGCTGTTTTCTACACACCACAATTTTTTCTGATCACAACCACAACAAGCTCTCTTCTTGCGTCTTTTAGGAGAAAAGTAATCACCGTGTAAGGAAATACAGCTCTCTGAGAGGGCTGTTTCTCTACCATTCCGAGGATCTGTGGGATTCTGTTGTGAATTCCACCTGTTGGTTTTTCTGTGCCTTAAATCGTATCTCCCCTGCTGGGGGAGTGTTTCTAAGTCCTTGCCTGGATTTTTACTTAGTTAAGGACATTCAGCCTTCTCTGCTTTCAGATAGTTTATTAAGTCTTATCAGAGAAGTTAAAAGTACAGCAGAGGGATGTGAATGCTGAGGAAAATGTGCAGAATGTCTCAGAAATTAAGATAACCCGGTGTTTTTAAAGCTAAACAATCCAATCAGTGTTTGAAATGACAGATATTTTCACTTTTCTACCAATATTCAACAAATGTTTACAATACATCCACAGGAACTGCGGATTTCTTTATCTAATCACTTTAAACAATTTTGCCGCATTAAATGGAGTAGTAAGAAGAAGAAGGTTATAGAACAACAACAATCCTCCATTTTGGAGTTTTTGCTTTTTATCTATTTGCTACATTAACAAACCCAACACCTTTATATTTTCACCCTGTGTAACCCCACATAACATTCTATCATCTAGTTCACACCGCAGTGCATTCAAATTCTTCCCAGAGAGTTGGCAGCTTTTTCCATGGACGAAGGTGAAAAACAGTGCCATCCAGGGGGGTAAAACTCCTTAAAACAGGCAGAGAAATACTCCCCGCACTCTGGACTCCCACAGGATCAAAATGGATATTCTAATGAAAGAGAAATTTTCATTCTTTAAATAAAGCAGAGTCTGACCATCACGGGTGTTGTGTCATGTTACTTGACCAGTGTGAATTCCTTCTGCCTGGTTGCTGTCTGTGATGGCCAAGGTTTAAACTGGCAGTTCTGAGAATGCTCAGGACAGGTGAAGGTGTGGATTCACTCCTGGTTTCCTCAGGAATCTTTAACCTTCCTCAGTCAGTTTTTAGTTTTAATTAAATTAACGGCTATTTCAACAGGACTTGAAACAGGTATTTCCATTTGGATTTTTTGTACTTTTGAAGGAGATGGGAGGAGGGGAAGGCAAAGACATTGCTAGAGAGAAAAGGTGATTTACACTGTGATTTACCAGCCACATAATTGGCGGTGGTAGCACTCAGCACTGAGAAGAAAAGACATTTTACCATGCATTATTATATGGTACTACTAATCCTACTTCAGAACTTACTGGTTGGGGCTGCAGCTGTTTATTTTTAAATTTGTTTGTTTGGTTGCTTTCTGTATGTTGCAGAACCCTTCCTGTTGACATGAGGAAATGGATGTGTTTGAGAGAAATGTCCAGCAGGAGAGAATCACCAAGGCACCGCATCTGGAGCTCAGAGGCCTGTGCTCAATTTTCACCTCTGACAAGCTCTCTTGGCTCAGTGTGAGCAATTTTCTTCTCCTTGGATTGCATCTGCAGTTAGAAAATGAGCCCTCTCCTGAGCAGAGGTGTTGAAAAACTACATTAATCTTTGTGGGGTGCTCAGACATCGCACACCAAGTAGCTGGATAGAGAGCTGACAGCCAGGACTAGGCAAATTACTAATTGCTTTCCTTCAGCTCAGGCTTTTTTGGATTGCTTTGTGACCTGTTAAGTGGGAAGACACCAAGATACATGCATTACCTATTAAGCATATGACTGTAAAATACAGATTTGTCTGTGACAGAGCCATGCTAGAATGATAAAGAGAAGCTTCATTTTTCTGCTCTATTACTTTTCTTCACACAGCAGGGTAAAGGGTGGTTACATGAAGATTTGAAAAATTTTGTGCAGAGGCAAATGGGAAGAAAACTCTGAAGAGTTCTGTCAAGCCTGCCTTTCCAGGATGTGAACTCTCACAAAAAATTGATAGTAGGATATAATAAAACATGGATTTCCTCATAAAATACCTGATCCAGCCTTTAGTTGCCTGCTTAGTGATACTTAGGACTGATCCTAGTATCACTTTCCTTTCAAGGAAATCTGTCGTGCACATTTGCTTGACTAAGTGCCCACAATGTTTCTGTATTTTTGCCATATGATAGCATAAGAGTTGTTTAACTAAGGACTTTTTAGGTGTTCCTCTTCCCCAGAAAAAAAAAGTCCCTGGACTCAGGCCAATACATAATCGGACTTCTGAAAAGTCATTGTGTTTTTTAAAGGCAAGTGGTAACAAAACTAAAGAACCCAAAAACGCCTGGAATACCAGTTCTGGAGGTGAATTCTCCCAGAACTCTTGCTACAACACAGGAAAACTGAAATACCATTTTTGTGCTAAATATTAACAACAGTACCACAGTTACTGTTACTCTGAGCCTGTCGACAATGTGAATCCAGAGGTAAGTGATGTATGTGTTTCAGCCGTTTGGGCTTTTGACCTTTTCAATATTTGTTTGCCATTTCATTCTCTCACCTATAACCCGGAGATTTATGGCAGAGCAAACTTATTAATCCTAACAGCCATATTTTCATTTGGAAGCTGGACTGACTGTCAATAAACATCAAAAGAACTCCTTGGCTTTCAGGGAACACCTGTGAAAAGAGAAGGTTCGTGCGTCACACGGCATTGCTGGAGTGAAACACGTTTATTGTGCTGCAGTTATCACTGGGAAACCTGGCAGGACTCCTCACACTCTGGGGAGCTGAAGACAAACCTCTTCAAGGGTTTTTTTTGTGTGTGTGTTCTTGGCATGCTTTTCAGTGAGGTCTTCATCTTTTTTATTAATCAAAAGCAAGTTTTAGGGCTGAGTCTACAGCTCCTCCAAAGACAAAGAGTCTTTACAAAGTTGACTGGAGCTAATTTTGGTGAATAAGCTTCACGCTGTGGACCCAGGCCAAAGCCCATTAAAGTCAACTGTGATCTTTCCACTGACTTCTGCGTATTTTGCCTCACATCCTTGGGGCAAAATGCTGGCACTGTGAGTCACGTGAAAATATTTTGCCCCACAATTAATGAAAATTAATTGGATTCATGAAAATACTCATGAGAGCAAAATGGTAATCAATATGAGAGTGATGGATTAGCAGTGAATGTTGTCATTGCCGCTACATAGTCCACATTTCACTTGACTTTTGTGTTATTTTATGATCAAGAAGTAACAGTTTTATTTTGTGATTATGCTGCTTTTCTTGCATTTGCAGTGACAATTTTTATAATGTTTATACACTAATTGGTGAGATTTAGCTGGAGATGAAAAGCTATATATTTTTAAAATTTCAGCAGTTTTAGTGAAGCAGGAAATTGTACGATATAGCAAAAATGTATAAAATTTAAGGCACTAGAATTACAAACATAATATTGAAGTAAGTGGTCTGAGCTTCAAAAACAGCAGATAAAAATATAAATTTTCGTATCTGAATGCATTTTTTAAAAATAGTCCTTTTTTTTTCGTTTGACAAGCCATGTTCTATTTATGTGTAGGATTTCTAGGTGCCAGACCCCATTCTTACAGGAATGAAAGTTGATTCTCTTTGGTGCTAGCAATATAAGTACTCATCCACTTCTAAAACTATTCCATTTTTTTTTCCCTGATTATGCTGTTTATAATCAAACAGCTTAATGCAACATCAGCTGTGAAGAAATTCATTGAGGATTGCCACCCACACTCCAAATGTTATCCCAAGTGAAGTGTACGTTTTTACAGAGTGCTTCAGAATGGCCTCCTAGACAGAGGGGGTTATCCCGCTGCTCCAAGTCATCCCACCAGCTTCCATGGCCCTCCTACCCTTTTCCTTTCCAGTGGAGGTGACTCCAGCACACAGCAGCACGCCCAAGCTTTCTCAGGTCCGGGTGCTGTCTGCAAGGCTGGTATGATTTGATTCTAGTGGAGGTGGCACGCGTCTCTGGGAACACTTGAACAGCCCCACGCTCTTCCCACGCTCATATTTTCTATCATCCCCACTGCACTGACACTTCCTGGCAGCTGCCTAGACCTGCCTGCCAAAGAATGCCATCCAATGAGTGTGAGCGCAGCATCCAGCATCCAGGAATAATATTTGATGATATCCGTTTCTGGTTATAAACACTTTGCCACAAAACCCAAAAGTACCGACTGTTCTCGGAACCTTTATTTTCTTCTTCCTGTGAATTCATGCTCCCTTAATCTTCCTAGGTTTTTTTTTTCAATCAGTTTGTTTTTCAAGCGTTTGTTTAATTTATGAGTTTATTAATTTTCCAAGCACTTTTGCTAGTAGCATGATTTGTCTGTGTTTTTCCAACAGGAAATGAAATCAAGACTGGTGAATGATGCCAATTGTCAAAACTTTATTAACAGCAGAAAAATGTTTTTTGGAGAAAAGTTGAGTTTTACCACCTGTGTTCTCAGTCTTGAAGACAGTGTTCTATGAGGACTTGGGCAAATCTCCTCCCAGCACTCCACCTCTGTGTAACATGGTGATAATGTGTTATCCGGCCTAAAAAAAACACAGTTGAAAGTAGAAATAGAAAGTCTGATGATAGGGATGCAAACTGTTCTAGCTGAGCCAGATCTTGGACCCTTGAGGATTTTGCAAATTAGCTTTTGATGTCCAGTTCATGATTCTCAACAGTTTAAAAAAAAATAAGCTAGAAGAAGAAAGCCAAACAGAATGTGACAGAATCCTTCACTCACTTTTCACTCGGACAATAACTGGATTTTCAGCCAGAGTTTGCTTATGTGCATGCAGAGCAAAAACTATCAGGGGTCCCTAGAGGGATAAACCATTTTTTATAGTAATCTGCAAGAGTGTCTTCTCTGACATCCACTGGATTGGATGGGCTGGATTGAGTTGTACAAGAGAAGAAAAAAAGGCAAACAAACCCCAAACTTAAATACCACATTACTCAATGAAAATTTGCTTTCAAGTGTTTTCAGGGTTACCCATGTGGGAGAATGGCAGTTGTTTATTCCAGCTGGATAGTACAAAATGTCTCCTTTTACCCAGATATTGTTATGAAAAATCATCCTTCATTTATAAAACATGTTTGTTCTACCGTGGGTTCTTTTGGGTTTTTTGTTTTGGGTTTGTTTTTTCTTTCCATTCTTTGCTTAGAGTTATCCTTTATAGAATTAATTTTAGTCTCCTGATACATGTAAGAGAACAGTTATGTCCTGTCTTCTGGAGTTTGTGCCTTGAGTCACAAATCCAGGGAGAGTGCAGGGATGGTTATCATCCAATACAGCAGTGGCATGGTTTGAAGCTTTGAGAGTGGTGATGGATGGACAAGGGCCTCACAGTGATAGGAAAGCTTTTTTATAAAACTCCTCAACAGCAGTGTACTGGCTTTATTAAGATAAACTGAAGGAGACATTAATTGGAACCATGTGTATCCATGACAAAATAAAAGGGAAAAATGTTCGAAGGAGAGATAGAATCAAATGGGAAGACTGGGTCTAACACATATTTAATGTGATGCTGACAAGCCTGAGCAAATTCACTGGGACCTGAAGTATAATCCAAACCAGCTTTAAGCGAGGTTCTGAAATTGAAAACTATAAAGTGTATCTTATAGACTGATACACAAACTGATTGCTCTTTGAGGGTTTGGCATTAAGCCATCCAAGTACTGAATTTACAGCAGATGGTGAGGGTGTTGCAACTCTCAATCTGGTAGAGGTAATATTAAAAAAATTAAAATAGACTAACAGTAATCTTAAAAACAATGTTAAAGTGATACTTTTTCTTCCTGACACCACTAGTAACAGGGAAAATATGAATGCAAGTGCTAGTCTTGACTCACAAAGTGTCTTTTTATAACAGGTTATTTTGATTGCATTTTCTGCTTATAAAACCTTCTTCTGTAAAATATGTGTGGATTTGCATTCCTAGTTTATTATACTCCTGTTGCCGTTCCTACTGGGCCTGTAATGTTTACAGGGTGAAAAGAAGAGGGAACTTGTTTGTAGTACTATATTCTTTGTGTGATTTGACAGAGGATTAGGGAAGGCTAATTTGGGTGTGGAAGTTGTGCATGGCTGGCCTCAGATAACATGCTGTTATTACACCTACAGGGAGGAAGCAGGGAGAAAATTCTTGGAGCTCTATATAAGCAAAGTCAGGATTTTGATGGCAGTGTGTGAAAATGCACATTTGCTCTCCACCAGAAATTTCTTTCTCCTATAAGTTTTGGAAAAAAGCCATGCAGGAAGTAATAGTTTTTTTTCCATACCAGTGGATCCCAAAACACCTTATAAAAACATGCATTTGTAGCAAAACAAATATGCCTCTGTATGGGCTGCAGCATAAACCACCTAGATAACCATTGCAGAGCAGACTTGCAGACACAAGAATATTTTACTCTCCCAGACATTTTTATCCTTATTAAAACAACCTACATTATCAGTGTACCACAGACATAACCAGAATTGTTGAGGTTTGCCAATTAATTTTGTTAGAATAACCTAAGTTAAAGAGGTAACATCAGATTTACCAGTCTGGGTTGTACACAGTGGTGTCTGGAGCACTTAAAGCAGTGTAACAGAGAAATTAATCAAGCCCTTTTTCGACAGAGCTGGTTTTTTTAGCGACTTTCACTGTTATAAAATCGAATGACACGTTTGTGAATTATGAATTATGGAATTAAGAATTGCAGATCTATGTAGCTCATACTTTAAGGGCTACCTCTACTGTTAAGTTAGAAAGAATCTCCTTGAAAAAACATTTAAGTCTGACTAATGTTCATAGGAAGCAGAGACTGTGCCATAGGGGTTTTTTTTATGTGGAACAGAACCTATTAAGCACCTCATGATGTGGAGGCAATTCCAATTACATGAACAGAATTTTCTAGATTTACTGGCAAAGTTCCTTTTCAATGTTACAACAAGTGGCCACCGGCATTCTTTAATGCCAAAACAGCATTCAAGTAGTCCCACCCTGGTAATTTTCTAGCCTGGTTTTGGATGCAGTTACTTAGAATTCCACATCCAGTAAAAAAGGCAATAACAACTTGCCTGTTCCTTCTTCCTAGTTCAACAGTATTGTCTTTCTGGAAAACGTACTCCTGTAACTCGAAGCTATATTAAAGGAAAATGGCCAACATAATCCTCTTTTTCATCTGAATCATATCTCCGTTTAAGAATGCACTGAAAACCAGTAAATGCTAGTTCATTTTGGTCTCCATGACGCACGCAAGATAGGGCAGAGCTGACCAGCTGCAGTGAACCTACTGCTAAGCTCAGCCAATAGATTGCTCCATCCTCGAAGCAGATGTTTCTCTTTTAGACTAATGGAACTCTTGCAGACCATATCCCTTCCCAAGAGAAAACACCAGCACAGTTGGAAGCTGGAAGGACTCATCTCAATAACAGAAGCAAGGTGCCAGCAGCATCAGCCACAGTTTACTAATAAAAATCCATGTACAGAACAGCAATTGCATTCTGTTTTAGCTTGTTTAAAAGAAAACCCACACAAACCAACACTTTTTCTTCTCTGCATGGCCCTCTTAGATGTAGTGTTTCTTTGTCCTATAGCAATAGACTTTTGTGTGAGAGAAGAGGAAATTAATCTCTTGCTATTCGCCTCACTGTAGCTCTGTCAGTCATAAAATGGGAGAGAGAACTGAATTTATGTAAATACTCATTGTTAAAATTCACGTCACAGTTGATAATTGTCCATGTCCTGGGCAAAAATAAGGAGAACTTCATTATACTTTGAAAGCATAGACCAGGTTTGGTTTGAGTCTTATACCTGGAAGCACCTCTTCTGGTGTCAGTCCATTCATATTTGTTTGTGTCACGTTAAGAAGAGAGAAATGCTCATTCTGTTGCTCCAGAGGATGAATGGCATTGAACAGAGCAAGGCTTCTATATTAGACTTTGCATAAGAATTGTTTCCAATTCCTGAAAACATTCTCTTTCCTCTTGGGACTTGTACATCTGCTTTTGTCTAGTCAACGGTTCTGAGAGCTACTTTTAAAATGATAATCAATGTCGGGGTTTCATATCTTATGCAGATGTGACCTGAAACCTGGAGAGCCAAATTTCATAGAAAGGACATAAAAGACGGGAAGTTGGGGAACAGTTTTGTATTGCTTCATTTCTGTTTTCCAGAAGCAGTGGCAAAGAATTGAATCTCTTCTCTTGGAGAAAATGTTTTAAATTTTAGCTAGGTCTGGAACAAAACCTACCTCTATCTCTCTGGGTTTGTTTTTTTTACATTGTAACATAGTTGGGTTCAAACTTTACCTGGCTTCTACAATGCACACATTTCTCCCTGGAGAGACACAGTGAGGGGAGGTGCTAAGAATTTGATCTATTGGCAAGGAGACAAGAGTGAGGGAAATTAAGATTTTAGTGTCAGAATACTCCTTTTCAAAGCATTTAGGGAAGGCAGAGCACCCGAGAAAACCTCACCACAAAATGGGAACTGCTGCTTTTTCCAGCAGCCCAAGTGCTGGGCAGCTTGCTGCTCACTTTTCTTGCTATTCATGTGGAGTTTTGGGGCAGGTAACACTTACTAGCACTCAGAAGTTCCACTACACAACGAGCATTACACTGTGACCACCAGCACCAGCTGTAAGCTTTTTTGCCCTGGTGAAACCTCTGTTACTGATGTCGAGGGAAAGAGTAGGGAAATCAGCAGTTTCCATTATAGTCCAGTTGAAAGGGAATGGCAAACAACACTGTATCTCACATTTCATTGGCTGCATAGAAGTGCTGGCTTTTAATAACATCTTCTTAAGATTATTTATATAGTCTATTTGCCATTATCCATATCAGTTCATGCCCTTTGTGTATTTTAGATAACGTTGTGTTTCCTTTGACTTAACATTTGGTGTGCTGTGAACTTGCCAATAGTGAGAGCATATCGGGGTTGCCTCTGTCTGATCTCTTCCACAAGCTGTTTATTAAGGAACAACTCATTATTAGAGATTGTAAATTCAGCTTTTACACTGGAGGTCTCTGTAGCTACACTTGCAGGGGCTCTTTGCCTGTGCTTCTTCTGTTTAAAATTGTATTGGTTGTTTGAATGCTGAGAAATCTTTCTAGATTGAAATGAAAGAAGTCAGGCAAAGCTCAGCACCTTTTTCTGACTGATTCTGGGAGACTGTGCAGTGGGTAAACCTGAAATTCCCTAGAGGCTGAGCTTGCTCAGTTCTGGGAGTCAGGTTTTGTTTTCTCTAGAAAACTGGGCACCCCCATGAGCTGTAATCAGATCCAAACTTCTTCTGCCGGCTGCATGGTTCTCCTGAAAATTTTTGAGCAGAATCTATGAAGATCCATTTAATACACTAACCAGAGCTGCCTCTTGTGTATCTGTACTATTGAAGAGCTGGGGTGGGGCATTAGACAAAGCCATCTGAATCAAAAAATGTGTGTAGAAAAAAGAAGATATCATACCGTGAAGGTATCATCTAATCGCAACTAAACACTTGGCAAAAAACATGAATGAATATTGGCTGGATTGCTAATGACCTGCTAATGCTGATTGCTAATGATTAAAAATGTAAGCATAAGAAAGAAAAGATGCTTTCAGACCCTGCAAAATCTAAGTAATAGCTGTATCTGCAGAAAGAGGTTCCTGAGTAGATAGGATGCAAACTATTACAGTTCTGCCTGCCTGCCTAAAAGCAAATACAAAAAAAAAAAAAAGCATCAAGGACAGAAAACAGCTCTTCCCAGAGTACAGGCATCTATCAACCATCATATTGGCCTTTTACCTCATCCGACTCCCCAGTCATTTGGGAGTCAAGCCCCTGTAAAGGATTAGTACAGCCTCCTAAGATTTGTGAGGATTAGGAAAAGTATTGTGGTTTTGGTTTCTGGATTTTTTTCTCCTCCTTCTGGATCTTAGACTACACACTAATCCGATGGCCAAATCATAACTGTGAGATTGTGGAACTTTTATTTGTGCTGACAGCAAGGCACACGGCATTTTTATTTTTTGTTTTCAGTTTCTAGTGTTAAAAAGTATTCTGCAGGGTAGACTTTAATTTGTATTACAAGCCTGCCTCTCCAGAAGAAAAACAATATTTGATGCAAAAATTCCTCCTCAGAAAGGCTTCCAAAAATGAAAGAAAGGAGGAACAGATTATTCTTTCCAGAATCTGTGTTAAGAAAGACTCTGAGCAAGTTCCCTCAGAGGGAATACCCAAGAAGTAATTCTCTCTTTTTAGGACCACGGAAGCCACCTAGGGTGCTCCTGTGTAATAAAAAACCAAGAACTCCTGATTGTCACCTGCACCCAAAAAGCAGCCCCTGTCAGGCACCACAGGTAGGATGTGTCATGCTGAATGCACTTCAGTCATGTGAGATCCCACCTGCAGTGCTGCATCCAGCTCTGGGGTCCCCAGCACAGGAAGGACATGGACCTGTTGGAGTAAGTCCAGAGGAGACCACCAAGAGGTTTGTACAGTCAAGGAAAGGTGTTTAGAGTTTCCTGTAGGCTGGGGAGGATTGTGAACCAACAGTGCTGGTAATTTAAAAAGGAAACATAGACATATAATTCTGACTCTTTTTCCTGACAACTACCCGTGGGACAGGGGTTACATTTCACCAGCCTGTTCCCACTGACACATACCCACAACTTGCTTGCAGCCCTTTGTTGGTTGCATCTATTTTTGCACTAAATGTTGTCCCCATCCTGAAAGTTCATCTCAGTTATTCCTCTGCCTGTACCTCTGCTGTCCCTCCTGTCCTTCCTGTCCTCCATTCCTCCTCTTCTCCTTCAGCTCATTGCTCGTCACCCGCTTTTCCCACACCATTCTGCAGTTTCATTTTTATTTCCACTGCTTGCTTAGCAACTGACTCCCTCTTCAAAGTTTGCATCAGAAGTCTGTCCTGTTCTGCATTGCTGATATATTGGTTCCTGAGGTCTTTCTATAAGTGAAATAACAATCCTGTTTGCCCCAAATGGAATTTAAGTGCTTCATAGCGGACAAAGCTCTGTGCTTTTGTGTATTGCAAATTACCAACTTCTTTTTTATGTCTTTGGTTTTAATAACAGACACATAGCAGTAGAGACTGGAGTAAAAATGGTGTGGAGTGGCATGTTCCCGATTTCATTTAAGTATTCTGAATGTGAATACTCTGAAAGACAAAAAGATTTAAGCTGAGATATGCTCTAGGCTTTTGTGATAATGGAAAGCTTGACGGGAATTCATTTGTGGGTTTCAGGACAGAGTTCACATTTATTCACTTCTTAACCACTCACATTTCCTTCATCCATTCAGCAGATAAAGCTGCTATCTAAATCAATAACTGTTAGGGTTAAGGTGTTTCCTATCATAGTTCTGGAACAAAAACATTTTTATTTGTGTCAAACTGGAGTAATTTCCACTCCTTAGTGGTAAAACGAATACATATATATACATGTCTCTATACATGCACAGGTACACAAAGATACACAATGGATTAAGAGTAGGTGTACAATGGAAAAATGGAACTGGAAAGATTAAACTATATTAATGAATTTTAACATGAACAAAAAGTACTAACCTCTAGAGAATGCTATTTGCTCACTGAGCAATTAAAAAAACCGAACCTTTTACTGTCTTGGCAAAGGGATGTTTGATTTCTGAGATATTTGGAAGATTTATACTTTAATGTATACTTATACAAATTTACGTTTCTGTTGTCACAGTACTTTAATTCAGTGCTCAGCTTTGTATTTTGAGTATATCAGTCAGATCTGGTTTCAGTTCAGGTTTTCAGCAACTGCTGTTGCTGTTCTGTTCTTTATCAGAGTTGTCCTGTGTCTGAGTTAGATGTCACTTTCTTGCCTTTTCCCTAGAAATTTCCCAGAAAGTTTATGTATGCCTCTCTAATTTTTCTTTCTACCTTGTGTTCATGTCTTAATTCTGGAGGAGGATGCCCAGCTGTCCAGCCAGGATAATCCAGCCCAGTCATCCAGAGTTTCTCTTGTCAGAGCACCCACTCAGACACCTCCGTTCTCTGAAGGTCACAGTCCTTTCTCCAGAGGTGATGAGCACCCACCTTGCTCTTCACTGATTCCTGTCACACTTCTGCAGCTCCATGGAGTGAATGCACTTCTCCAAACTGCAGCTGGTAGCATGTAAGTGACTCTCTGCATGCCAGGCAGACGAAGTCACTGACCACTCCACCTTTACCTACCCCCTCTTCTGCTGCGTTCAAGTTTTCCTGTGCATTCCAAGATGCCTCCGTTTATTTAGCTACTAAATTCCAAATTCCCTTCATTCATCATGAACTCACTTAATTTTCTCCAGCAACTACTATTCCCAGTCTTCTCTGTCTTAATTAGAAACTCTTTACCGAGCCATTCCTGCTCTGATTAGTTTCTTTATTTGCATTCTGGTATCCAAGTGTTGTTTTTCTCTTTAGTCTCCATTCCTTTGTCTCACTTTTTGTTCCTCTCTAGTTTCAGCAGGTTTAATTCAGCAATCAAATCAAGCTCTGAGGTGCAACAAAGTGGTTGCCAAAGACCCAGAGCTTTCAGGTGAGGTGAGCAAAGTTTAGCCCCTCGGCAGCAATGTATTCATGTGCCCTTACCTGGAAAATATGTAACAGAGAGTGAGTCTTTAAGAAGCTGATTTGGTAAAATGAAAGAAATCTCTTTTGAGCTCCTGCTACCTGAGAATTTTCAAATGGCTAAATTTGGTGACTTTTCAGAGCATGAATAAAAGACCAATGTAAAGAGCTGCTCTTCTTCTCTGTCAGGATTGCTGCTCCCAAAAGAAGCTTCTCTCTTGATGGGGAAGAAGGTAAGTAAGCTGTTCTTAAAAAGAATAATAAATCCAGGGTTTTTTTTACTCTAGTTTTTAGTAATGATTGGGCAGTTTTGGCTGGGATCTTACATCTTCCCTCCCATTTAACTAAAACAAAAAATCAATCTGAAGCAGAAAATGAGCCTGGAAACTTTCAACCAGAACAGTTGGTTTAGTCATGTTTTAAGTAATGGGAAACAGTGTTCAGTGAACTTTAATAATATAGGTAGTTCCTATTTTACTTATAACAAGAATTTTAGTGTGGAATATGTGTGTGTGTTTCATTAAAGACACTAAGCTGAAGTCCTTACTGTTTTTACTATGTAATGAGTATTGTATATTTAAGTGTAAGAAATGTACTGAAACTTACTGGAAATCGGGAGAATATGTGAGCTCTCAAGGTGTTTCAGTTTAATAAACCACTTCTATAGGATGTACTGGATAATAAAATTTGATGCACTTCATAAAACGATGTATATTTTAAAAATATATATCATAGTAAAAGCCTGGTGGAAAGAAAGAATTTTTGCTTGCTTTCTTGGGTCTGCCATGGATTTCCCAAGAATGAGTACAATAATTCAGCCTTCTGTTTTCTTTTGCCTTATCTTTAAACATTTGTCTATACATAATCCTTTTTTCTCTTCTGTTTCTTATAAATGCTTCTTAAGCCAGGATTGTTCTTTAAATGAGCCTGTAGCAACTTGCATGTTTGATGGTCCTACTTTTTTCTCTTGATTACTGGCAGAATTTAAAATACTGCTGTCAGCTAGTCTTTTCTAAACCTATTCCAATTCCATATGATGACGTTCTTGGCTTGCATTTTGCTTTAAAAGTATCCCAAATAAGCGTAATCCCTTGTCTGGGAATCACAGAACTGACACTACACTGACTCTGGGCTCCTTCACCAGCCTGACTGGAGCAGTGTGAATTTTGTATTGGCAGTGTAAGTGACTGCTATTGGTTTGTTCCAGACAACAGATATTTTGTTAATGCCCTGCAGCCTCTGTGGAACTGACATAATAATGTTTGTTAACACGATTCTGTGGCACACATTCCTGGAAGGCTGAGCTGATTGCTGATCCCATAAATACATGTGTGTAACTCATCATGAGGTGCAGGCTCCTGCTCCATGTGTGCCAGGAGCTAATGGGCTGGATGAAAGGGCTTTGTCCAGGCTTTAACATACAAGTTGTTCAGTATACTTGGATACAAATCATTCAGCCCAATAGGTTCAAAGAGACACCACAGGAATCTGAGATCACAGGAAACTTCCTTCTGTGGTCCTTTTGTAAGGACCTGCATGTTGATTTAACTCAAACAGAAAGTCACTAGTCCATGTGTATGTAATTAAATGTCTTTGATAACTTTTAATAGTAAATTACCTCGTGTAGTCTGGAATAGATTTAGAATGCAGCAATAATAGGGAGTATGGTGTATGGCATTTTGTTTTCTGTTTTGACTTGTTAAACTTGACTACTTGGACCTTTTTTTGTTTGTGTGTGCACTTTCCTTATAGATGAAACTTCCTTTGAGCAGCATCAAAGACTCCCTTTAGGAAATCAAAATTCCTGGGTTATTGAAACAGAGCCTTGTTGATTGAGCTGATTCTTTTATTAGACAGGTGAACTTCCCATGGGCTTCGAGTCCTGTGTAACAAAATCACCTTGCTTCTAAACCTTGTACTTTAGTAAAAACAAAGAAGCATCGCGTTTATCTGAAGGCTTCATCCGGGACAAAACAGGCATTAGAAGAGGCCTTCTCCTTTGTGTGCTAAATGTCTGTCACAGCATAACATTTTCAGTATTACCTTACTAACCCAAAACTTTGGAAGGAAAAAAGCGAATTCTCTAAGAACAGGTTTGAAACTTCACTTAAGCCGCGGGGGAGTGGGATCAAAATGTCCCGCCTGGATGTAACTTGGAGATACACAGAAGTCTCCAGAGGTTTTACAGATTGGCAGCTGATACTGTAACTAGATAATTGGTCAGGAGGTGTTCCAAGCCACATAAAAAGAAAGCTTGAGAAAACAGCCACAGGGAACTCCTACAGACTTTGATTTGGCATTGAAAGCTTTTGGCCATTGTGAGGGTAATCTTGGCATTGTCCTGTAATAGACTCAGGTTGAGTTATCCTGAGGGGTTTGGTTTCTGCAGCTTCAGGAGTAAGTGGGAGCTGCTGTAACATGTTCCCAACCACAGTGCTCTTAACTTGTATCTGGCAGGTGAGGGAAGCAGAAGATCATACGTCTCAAGCAGGTGAACAAACTGAGAACTATTGAAATATTTTCAGCTGAGTCTTGTGTCCTTAACTAAATCTAATTGTTGAGAACATGCCCTTTGGAGATACCTGAGTTGATCGGGTATCAGAGTTGATTGGTTGTGCCAAGCTAACGAAGGTGTTTCCCTTCAGAGTGACCTCTGGAAAGCAATGCCACATGGAGATTTCTGGTCATGCTTCAGTCACACTGTTCCATCAGAAGGAAGAGGAAAAGGTTAATTTGTGGCCAGACATCTTTTGTGGTCCTCTTTCTTTCTTCTGCTTTTCTTTCTGTGCTTTCTTCAGGTATTTCCTCAGGGAAGCCATGAGGCTGTGTCCTTATGCAGGTTGGTATTTTTCCCCCAGTTACTGACCAGTTGAAACACCTCTTCATTTTGAGGCAGATATCCAGGAGATAAAGTGGCTCCCAGCAAAGTTGTTTCCCTGATACATTTTATTGGCATCTGTTCCATCTTCTGAGCTAGCTTTGAGTTTGCTGCAGTTGTATTAGTTTTAGATTAATTTGTTTGTAATATGTGATAGGAACTAAAGGAAAATCTAGAAGCTGAGGCCATGTTAGGTGAGTTCTCATGTAGGCAAAAAAAATGGTCCCAGCCTAGAAAATCTTGCAAGCTTAAGTGCAGGACTAAAGGTAAAATTACGTGACAAGTATATGGCAGAGTGAGAATACCTTGTAGTGTGACACCTGCTTCAGTTTATGTCCAGTGCCCTGTAGGTGACTTGATATCTCCAAGGATGGCTTGCATGACATCCAGATGCCACAGGACATTGTCCAGTAAAATAAGTGAGTGAGTTTGGTAAGTGAGCCATCATGGTATATCTACTAGTGAAACAAGGATAGGAGCTACGACTTTACTTTGTGTTACTTTATGCAACTTTACAGCTTCAAAATTACTTTGAAAATAAAATGTTACTTAGTTTTTTGCTGAGGTTTGAAGTCAAAATCACCCACAGTTAATGTGAATGTTCTAAAATATTCAAAGGTATAAATATCAGTTATATGTTACATGTATATATTTCAGCAGAAATCCCTTCCAGGTGCCATAGATTTAATCTGTATCAGGAGGAAAAGGACCATAGACAGCTATTTTCTTACCGTCCCATTCTATGAAGCGACTTCTATCAAGCTTCCTTTCCTTTCCTTTCCCCATAGTATTGAGATTTAATTCCACCCCTGCCCACATCAGTCAAGTGAGACTACAAGTTTGAGTAAACATTTAATAAAAACCACTTCTTTTTATCTAGAGAAACTTTTTGTGTGCTATATATCTAAGAAATATTGCTTCTGAGTGAGGGAATTTGGTTTTAACTAAACTGGCTATGGGCTTTGTTGCTTTTTTTCTTAAAAAAGAACTTGTGGGTTGTTTGTGGTTTTTCATTTGTTTGTTTCCTGATTCTAAGGCAACTCTTGCATCCATATTGGTCTTGGCCTCAGAGTGCTTGAATTTAGGGAGCCTATGAGACCCTTTATGGATCCAAATTTCTAGTCCATTTCTCATTTAACCAGAACTCCTGGTTAAATGGACCAGAGCTTAGCACAGCAAAAAGCAAGAGAAGTTAAGTAATCAGAAGAGGGGTATCCTTGGGTTATAAAATGTCACTCAGGAGTGTATAGGGTTTGTTCGCTTTTCTGTGAGATGTTATATTTTTTTAATAATGAAATCTTGGATTATTTACTTCACTGTTAGAAACTGTTCTTTTCCAATTAAAAAAATCAGGGTATCCCTTTGACCAATACAAATTCTTATTTACTTTCTCAGGCTCCATGTACTGGGAAGATTTTTTTATGATACCTGTTTTTAAAATGACAAATAGGGCTTTATTCTTGGCAGATACCTATCAAATTTTAAACTACCTTCTGACAGTTATGATGATAAGGAAGCTTACATCTGTGTTAACCCTACTGTTGTCTGTGTCCTGTTTTCTTTCTTTGTTTTTTTTTTTTTGTAAGAAATATTTAGATCTTACATGGGCAGAACTAAACCTCAGAGTCAATTTTGTGCCACTGCTACTCCTCAAGCAAATGCATTCCTCCTTTTTCCCAGTTTACTCATCTGAATGTTGGGTGCAAGAAATCTGCATCTTACCCAAATGTCTCTGAAGATTTCTATTTCTTTTAATAATTATATAAAATACACACACACACACACATATATATATATATATACACACACACACACACAAGAAGTTATAGTACATGAATTAAAGGCTAAGCAAGTGCTGTTGCATGTTCCTTAAGCTGTAACACCTTGCAATTAACATGAGCTGTCAATATTGGTGCACTCAAAAAAGAAGTTTTTTGAAAGCCAAAGTTTTATGCTTCATTCTTATTAGCAGAAAGCTAGACTTTTGATTTTTCTAAGTTCTTGAAATCACCTAATTAAAGATTGCTGGTGTTTGCAAATTGGATCCAATTTTTCGGGCTCTTAGGCCAGTTATCTTTGTCACATCATTGGATCCAATTTTTCGGGCTCTTAGGCCAGTTATCTTTGTCACATCATTTTCTTCTTGTTCCTACTGACATGAATAAGTAGCTTTAAATTGTGCTGAATTGAAAATCAGTTTTAAATTAAGCCATCCAGGTTGAATAAATCACAATAAACTACAGACAAGCAACCAAAGATGAGTCAGACATGATGTGATGAGTCATGCAGTGTAGAACATATCAGATTGAATTGTACAGAAATGTCAGTTTTTAAGCAGAACTTCACGTGAAAGTACATTAGGAGTTAGCAGAATTATTAGGAGTTTCTGTTTGGGTATTTCTATATTTTTATTAAGTGAATGTAAACATTGTAAACATTAGGAATGATCACTATGCCTTTCTTTGAAAATGATTTTCAGGATATTTGAAAGAAAAGTCATCTTCGGAGTATTTTCAGCTACATTTGCACAAAGGCCGTTGCCATTTTTGTGTGTTGCTGTTTTGGCACCTCTGCACTAACTCCAGCCTCTCCTGCAGCTGAGAGCACCCAGCCACTGGAACTCATAGGGTGCATTTATTTCTTTTTAATAGGGAAGAGTGAAATTCTTTGGAAAGAATATGGGTTTTAGAATTTACTTTGGATTGTAACTGTGCAATTAGTTTTCAAATAAGAGATAAAGAAATCCAGGCTGCTGGCAGTCAGATAAGGTGTCACGCATATCCCTTTTTCTTGAAAGTTTGGGGTTCATCACTGACTAGACATCATGAATCTTACAAGTGATCTACTTTCTAAAGTTATTGGCTTGGAAATGTGCTCATGTGAAAAGGTGTGATTAAATATAGTCCATGCCCTGGGGCAATCAAGAGTATTCCTGGATGAAGGGAAAATCAAACTAATGGTGAACAAGCCCCCAGCAATTTCCTGGTATGTTGCTTAAAAACAGACATGATTGTATTTCCTTCCTGAATATCAGGATAATTGCACATTTCTGGAAGGTCTGACTGATCTTCATAATGGAGAGTTAAATATGAGTTCAGATCAGAATTTAAAAGAATCCATAGTTCAGTGGGAGAGGCTGCAAGCTTTTAATTTGGCGTCTTATAGAAAAAGGATGGAAACACAAATCCAGGTATTCTTAAGATTCATTATTATGTCCTTCAGGATTAGTATTAGATCAAGGGGCTCTTTCTGAGCTTAGTTTTATTCTGTTATCTATTAATTCTGTTAAGAGTAACCAAAAAAGTGTATTATTCCTTCTGGATTTTCAGAATGATATGCAGTTTAAAATATCAAATAGGTAAACATTATCACAATTAAAATAATTTCAACACAGACAGATATAATTTTAAACACTTGATTTACAAATGCGTTTCCACCAAGAAATGGTGACCACAATAATCACAGAATCTGGGTCTCCAGTACCTACATAAAACACAGAAGAGGCTTCATTTAACTTGGATAATTATTTTAAAAGAAAAGTGGTATAAAAGCTAAATGTTGGCAGAGGGAGAATGTTGTTTGTGACTCACCTGGTCTTTATCAGAACAATCAGGCTCCTGCCAGTGCCTGACCATGGCAGTGTTATGTTTGTGAATTACCTGGCTGCCTGCAATGTCTCTGTTTCCAGGAAAACCCATCCCAAAGATAGTTTAAGAAAGCTAATTTGTTTCAATTATCAAACTTCTCATGTAAATTAAGTGGAATCCGGATATTTGGGAGTATTTTAGGCATGGAGAGCTCATCTATCAGTAGTCTACTCAATTTAATTGTTGAGTAGACTACTCAAAAATTGCTACTCACTTTTCAAATAATTATATTTTTGGTGTATTTTTTTTGCTCTGTAGTGTTAGACAGTTTTTCCCACCTTTTCTGATGATCATAGAGACTAATATGCATTTTGTCATCATGTATGAGTTACAATTAGTTTTTAAACTAAATTTTGAAAATAAATATCCACTGCTTTGCCCCGGCAGAACAACGTTCCACCCCTAAAAATATTTTTTCACACCTATTTTATTCTCAGCCATGTCAATCCTTGTTCTAAAAAATGTACAGCATTTACTCAGCCTGTCCATAGCACTGCGAGTTCTTTACAAGGTAATGTCTTTTGTATTTGCTTCTACATCTGGAAAATATTATCTGTATCAGTCTTTTTTTTCCTTAGCTCACAGTAATGCACGATTCACGATGAGGTGAATTGTTACTTTTTTAATAAAATGCATAATTTTGTATAAAATTTTTATAAAATATTCAGTTAAAAGAATAGAAAGACTTATCTTGGATTTTTCTTCATCTATGTCCAAGTATATCATCACCTGATCTTAGATGTGGTGGTTGATTCCTGTGAAATTAGAAAATCAGTCATGTTGTGTCTGTATTGTGCTGGTTCCAGGGAAGTTGGCTTGGAGCCAGAAGGGAAATGTATGGAAATCTTTGTTGCAGCATCATTCCCGTAACAGATAACAAAATAGTGTCTTGTTTGGTTTTGGAGGGGATATTAATACAGTAGAAAAAAATTACAATAATTTGTTTTGATCAGCATAAACCTGTAGGGGTTTTGTGGGTTTTTATTTTGGTTTGAGATTTTTTTTGGTGAAAACTGCAGCAGGTGACTGAGAAATAATGTGCGACAATGAGGGTTTGCTTGAAATGAAGAATCGATCAAAAATTAGAGAAAGCATAGGACTTGCAAATAATTTTCCCTCTTTTTGTCCCTTCTCTTGATGGTCACATGCTTCAGGCTGCTTTGTTAAAGACAATGAACTTTGTGAGTCAACCTTTCTCTCACCTCACGTGTGTGTTTCTGAAGGTTTTTCCACCTTTTGAGCATCATGGTTTTCTAACGCAGACAGATTTTTGCAAGTTCCTAGTACGATGACTCTTAATTAGGACTAGACAAGACCTAAATGAAGCAATGAAACTGTTAAGTTTGTCAAATTTCAGGCCTGTCACATCAGGGAAGTTCAGTGGCTCATTGTGCCCTGACTATCTGAAGGCAGCAGTATCAGCTGATCAAGGAGCTCTGTAGTACATAATAGAAAATTCCTGGTAAAATGTACATCTCGTGCACTGTGGGTGTGGTTCCACTGTCCATAAACTTTTGTTGTTCTTATGATCCATACTTGACTGTTGACATTAATTACATCTTGTATCAAAAAGCTGCATCACTATTTTTGGATGTAAAACTTGGACCATTTAGGGATGGGCAAAAGGTAAACTCCACTTTGTGGGGAAAAAGGCTTCTGAGTAGACTCCATCTGTCTACAGACCCTGTGTCTATTTGAGCTAGCAATTACAGTTACTGTACTCCTTGTGGAGGACAGCTGTGTATGAACCATACAGAAAATGCAAAAATATTTTGTTGTATGCAAATAACAAAAGCAAAGAGTTTTCTGCAGCTGCTTCTGGACCTCTTTAGACCACAATATATGGGCCTAGTGGCCATTTTTGTAGTTACAAGAGTCTTACACCGCAGGTAATAGCATATAAAATATGCCAAAAGCAGCTTTTTGAATAAAAAATGTACTTCACAATATTTAGCCAAAAAAATGGTAGATAGCCTTTGTTCCATTGGCCTTCAAAAGGTTAATCTGGTATGAATCAAGGAAAAGCAATATAAATCTTATGATGATGAAGAATGGAGCTTTCGTGGGCTTTTTTGTTAATTTTTTTTAAAGAAACAAATCGTAAACACATATGATGCCAGCTGCCACAAGTAACCATAAAGTTGAGGGGTTTGCATGGGGATTTTGTGAATTTGTTAAGAAGTACCGAATTTGGACCAAAGCAGTTTCTGTGTGTGGTGTTAACTACTGTAATTACTGTTTGATATACAGACTAATTAATGCAAGACTAGTTCCTTCTTTTTCCTTCCATATTTTTGCTGTTTTCATGTGCCTAGGAAGGTTTTTTTAAAGTAATGACTTATAGACTGTAAGCCAGAGGAGACAAGTAACATTATGAGCTAGCTTCTCTTCCTGGGCATAGAAAATCACTTCCCAGTTTCTGATTTTTCCCAGAAAATCACTTCAATGAAATTGACCCTCGTAGCTCTTGTCTCCAGTTAATCAATCTCTTTCCTACATTTTGAGGCCAGGTAGTAAACTCAGCTTCACTATGGCAGAAACGAGGCAGAGCCGTGGAGTGCCTGAAGTCACGAGGAGAATTGTCCTCCAAGTTGAGGCTGACTGTGCTCTGTGTTATGATATTGGTTGCAGTGTGATGCTGCCCATGCTCTGTTTTTAAAGATCCTGATTTTTAATATATTGATGACTAACTCAGAATCCTGGAAGTCTAACTGCTTTTCCATCCAGCTAGTCTTAGTCATCCATGACAGAGTTGTCTGATCTGCTCTTGAAGAAGAGTCCTCTTTTAGTAAACCGGTCCCATGCGTCACCGTCCTTGTTGTTGTAAAGTTTTTAATCTTGTGTCAACACTTAACTGTCCTTCCTGGCAATTTAAGCTCATTATTTCTTGCCCTGCTACAAAAGAAAAAACAAACAAATAATACTCTTTTTTTTTTTTCTAGTTACTTTTTATGTATCTGGAGGCTGCAGTTCGTCCCAAATATCTCTCATATTCGAGTGCTTTGGTCACTTAACCTCTCCTTAGGGGCCACGCTTGCATCTGCTGTCGTGGTGGCGATGAAAGCCCCTTTCACCATTGTTGCTTAGTGTGTGTACGTGCTGCTGGCTCGCAGGTGCATAAAAACACTGTCAGGAAAGATTCAAGGCTGAATGGATGTGACGTGCTGACGTCAATGACCCAGGCTTCAAAACAACTTTATAACCTGGAGAAAACAGAGCAAGTCTATAAAAGCTGTGGGAGTAAAATCTGTTGGTTTCTCAGCGCTGCATAATCCTTCCTCAAACACAGTCACCCCCAGCAGCCCCACACAGCTTGCTCAGCCTCCAGCTACTCATTACACGTTCAGGCTTGACTCTTCCCTCAAGGAAGCAGACAGAATAACTGTGCTCAAAGCACCTCTTATTTCCTTGCTGGAAACCCTTTTGGATGTGTTTTCTTGCACTCCTTCAAGGCAGTGACAGGCTCATTCTCTCTGGCCTAAGACAAATGAGCACACAGTCTAGTTGCTGCCTTCTTTTGGATGTCCTCTGGTGCCTTTATGTCCACCCCAGTCTTGTGTGACGGAGAATTTGTGACCATCTTGCACATGGCAGCTAGCTGAGACCTGGTAAACAAAAGCTGCTGAGGAAGGGTTTTCCAGACCGCCTAATTCTTACCAGCCGCCTTTGTTTTTCCTTGGAGTTTGCTGTTGTACATTCATTTTAAACCTGCGGCCTGTCAATAAAAGGTGTGGGTTTCCTCCACCCCTAGCCACAGATCCTCCTTTGTGTTGATATATCACCTGTGTGGTGAACAAGATCATTGGACTGATCCAGCTGAAAATTAATTCAGCAACAAAACTAACAATGAGTTTTCTGCACGGCATCTGCTTTGCAGTGGGATGGCACCAGCACCACTGGGGGAATAAAGAATAAATTTGGGCTGGCACAGGGCCAAGCATGAAGAGTAGCAGCCCAGGCTTAACTGAGGTCACTGACCAGCCTTGGAGGAAGCTGATCATTTTTTATCTCATCCAGATCATTAAATCTCAACCTTGCCTCCTCAGCAGAGTTGTTCAGTGGTTTAGGCTTCTGCCTCCACCAGTATGTGGGACCTGTGCTCTCAATTCCACCATGGTGTCATATTATTAGGCAGGATGTCACTTTATTCTGCCTGTCCCAGCACACCTGTATCACTGGGAGTGCTGTTTCAAATGTGCTGCTCCCCACAGCTCTGAATCCTTAAAACTTGATTTTATGGGTTCATTTCTTCCTAGCTTGTCCATGTCTTTGGAGCTCATAACTGAGGCAGGTCTTTAATGTGAGCTATGTAGGCTCAGAAACAACAAAAGCAGCAGCTTGAGAAGGGGACAATCCCACATTTGTAACCTTTTTGGACAGCAGCACATGTACCAAACCAGCTCTGCTGAAGTGCTGCTGAAGTGCCACATTTCAGAATAAGCACAGGAAAGACTGCACCCTTACACCAGTTTGGGTGCCTTGCACAGGACTTGGAGTTTAGGCACAGAGGTTCCTGCTTTGCTGAAGCTGGGTTTACCTGAGTGACCCTTCATGGGAGATGTGCCAAGCAAGCAGCCGAAGTCACACTTGAATTTTCAGCACAGCACCCCGGTCCCAAGATGTTGGTTCCTTTTTGCATCTTTATTTCTGCAGCTGTGTGTTCTGGATCCTACGGGACTGCCTTCCCAGGGCCAGGGAATTCAGTTATTGTTCCTGTGCTCCCTATCTAACACGATATACTGTACAATAACACATGATATTTTTCATCCCTGCTTTCCAAATTGTTACATTTCACTAATCCCCTTCTGCTTGTACTGGTAACAAAACAGAACCACTCTCAAGTCTGTCGCTGCATAATTTTTCTTATCAAAGTCCTTTTCCCATAAAACCTTATGTTGAAATATTCAACAACCTTAGGAAAGCATGTGACTTCCCCTCCTCAATTACTGCCTGCCAGAAGTTGGCTTCTCTGTTTAAAATGAGACCTTCAGACCATTTGGGGTTTATCTACAATAAGCCCACAGATGAGGTTCCTCCTTGACCCTGCAGCTGATTGTGAAACTGTCACAAGGAGAGAGTTATGCACTTCAAGAAGGCATAAATCACAGAGTTAATCATAATCAAACTGCGGAAGTTAGACAGGAATCAGTTAAAGGCACAAAACCAATCTAGCAGCCATTACAGCTGCCCATTTTGCAAATCCATCATTTGGAAAAAGATAAGCATCCAAGGAAAAACAAATGCCTCTTGCTTGAATGCACACAATTTTCAATACAGAGGTGGTTGCCTTGAAATCCCAGCTCTAATTTAATTTGCTTTATTCAAAACATTAATTAGAGGTGAGGATGGAGGAGGAAAGGGGTTATTTTGAGTTTCGCAGGGGCATTCTATTGGGCTTTTCTGGTATGTTTTTGGTTTGGACTTTCTTTAGGGGTATTTTGAGGTTTTTTGCTTCCTTTTTTTTTTCTTTTTTTATCACACTTATAAAGTTCTCTGTCCTGCCTGACCCAAGAGAGATTATCACATGAGAAGGTTTTCCAGTCTTCTAAAAATCAATTAGATATTGGACTGAATGAGCACAGACCTGGGCTCAGAGGCGATGTGCAAAATTCAAACCTGAGTTATCAGCTGTCAGCTGGAAGTCTAAATGTAAAACCTTCTTGACTCAGATTATTGAGTCCCTTATAGGAATTTCTGTCAAAAGCTTTCCTGTGGTTGTTACTTAAGAGCAATTGTAGTATTGCCCTGGACAAACAAAACTACAGGAAACAGGTCTTGGCACAAAAATTATTTGCTGCTCGATTGAAGTGGAGGCAGCTAAAGGGGTGGGAATCCAGTTTCACAGTGAGATAAAACAAAAACCTTTATTTTTTTATTTTTTATTAGGGCTTGGTGGGCTTCGGTTGGTTAATTGGGATGGGGGGGTTGGGGTTTGGGGTTTTTTTTTCTGGTGGGGTTTCTTTTTGTTTGGTTTGGTTTAAGTGTAGAGAGGGACAAAAGGAGGTTGGAAGGAAAACAAAAGATCAAGAATAAAGACTTCAAACCTGTCTGCCTTATCCAGGGTGAATTCCAGGACCAGCTGTAGCATTGTCTTCTCTGGCGTATTTTTAAAAACTATTTTAAAAATAGTTCAATTTTAGTGCAGTGTAGCCTGGAGAGGAGGGTTGGGACCCAATGTCCAAGGTAAGTGAGTATTCCATGGAAACCTGAGTGTGGGAGCATTTCACAGTGAGGCCCAGTGGGTGTTAGATGTTTATACAGAATAAAAGGTCTCCAGTAGGAGACAGAGAGCAGCCCCCCCAGTAAGACTGATACAACCTCAGCCACGTGGTACACTGGCATTAAAGCAGTTTCTGTGGATACATTGACTTTTGTCCAGAAAAAGGGGAAACTAAAACTTGCTTGTGTTATGGAAGTGCCTGAAGCACTGAATTTCTCTGCTATTATTTTTCTTCTCTGTGCTTCTCGTCCTCTCTCTGTTTTATTTAATTTCTTTTTTTAACTGGAAATTCCATTTTTCTTGATGCATTTTTCTTGATGATTTCCATTTTTCTTCTTGCTTTGTGCCTGGTACTGTTCCATAAAAAGTTTTGCTCTTCATACATCAAGAGTTTGTGACAAAAGAAATAATTTCGTTAGAAACCCCTTGATCAAGCTGTAAATGGCACACTGCATCCCAGAGCTCTTCTGTACAAGAGGAGAGAATGCACATTGCTGTGCTCTGCTTCTGATAGTCCTCAACTCTAATTAAAGATGCTTTGCCATCTGTGAAATAGTTCCAGCAAGAAATGTGAAGGCAACTCCAATTGTATTATAATCACTTCTAGCCCAAATGTTCCTTTAATGCTGGCTCTTTTGCCTAATTTGGGAATAAAATCCTCTGTGCAAACAGTTTTGGAGCATGGCCCTTTCTGAAATGTCTGGATTAGTGTTCTGTGTCATTCAGGAAGTCAGATTAGATGACCACAGTGCTTCCTTCTGGTCATAGGTCCAAGTCAAAGTTTATCATTTACCCTTTCCTTTAGCCTTTTCCCCTACCACTTTCAAAGTGTGAAATCCAGGTGTGACATGTGCAAGGGCTCTGACTGGAACATCTTTGTCATCCCCTTTTTTTTTGATATATTTTTCAGCTACCACTTCCCAGAAACTCTCTGGGATAACAAGAGGTGTAGTGGAGATTTACTGTTCAGGAGAGTATCCTCAGCTAAGGTGCTACAGTTGTGTTTTATTTTGGTTTGGGGTTTTTTAATCTTAAAAAACCCCAACAAAACAACCAAAAAATTCCAAAACAATGCCTCCCCTCTTCCCCCTATCAAGAGACTCTACCTTCTGAGGGAGACTCGTCAGAAAAAAAGATCCTCTTTCATTTCAGAGGACGGTTTAAAAACTTGCAGAAAAGTGGAGCTTTCCTGTGATGGTCTCCAGCACCTGCTGGTGTGCAGCAGATGGTGCTGAGGAAAGTGGAGGTTTCTCACAAAACCACGAGTGGATGTGGTTACTGGGTGTACTTCCTTCTCTCCATCGTCCAGTGCAATCCTTACTGCACTTGCTGCATAGATGCCAGATGGCAGGAGGGAACCTTCCTCAGCCATCGCCCACTGGAGATGGAAAAATTATAGGTCTGTTCCCCAACCATGTCTTTAATATTCCCCAGGGAATGTTATGTTCTGCACTTGTTTTAACATCCTCATCTATTGTTAAACTGCAGATCCAGCTTAAGGCATTTTGAAAATTGCATCCTATTGCCCTGTCGGGTAGGGGCTGGACTAGATGAACACAGCTATATCCCCAAAACCTTGATTTTGCCTTGCACTCGTTTGCCAGAAAGGTTTCCACCTTTGGCTTGCACTGACAATGATCTTATTTTCTGGTTGTACAATACATTGCAGGCAGAACTGAGCAAGTACATTAAAAAATTTGAAAGCACTTGTGACATCAAGGGATAGATTGAATCACCAAGACAATTGAATCATATTTTCGGTAGAAGATAACATTGCAGAATGATTAAATCCATGGGCCATTTTAACTGCCTTATGTCCTCTGCTTCAAAATATTGAGGCCAAAGTACCCGAGGCCTCTGCTGCTCAAAATGTCACTTTGAATAGCTGTCTAGGGCTATCAAGTCTCCCCTGGAAGTGGAATATAAAAAACCTTCAGTGTGACTCAAAGTGGAAGCATGGAGTGCTTACAGACCATTTTCCATAGAGGCTGTCCAAAGTACTTGGTGGAAGGGGGATGGGTGATAACCCCATGGCTGTTGATAAGAACTGCTATTTTATTTTAGCTCAGACACTCTTAGTCCTGATGGTTATTTAATTTACTGGATTACCAGATATCTGGCTACCACTAATCCACTACCACAGAAGGGACTTTTGTGAAATAGTTCCAGCAAGAAATGTGAAGGCAATTCCAATTGTATTATTCTTCTCCCTTTACCTGAGAAAAAACAACATGCACCAGAATTGGAGCTACAGGGGAAAGATCAGACCTAAGATGCTGCCATGGAGTCCCCAAGGAGACAGTGGAAAAGGCAAAAGGAGGTGGCTACTGCAGGTAGGATCAACCTATCTGGAGATCTTTCAGCTGGGCTCGTGTCCCTGCTCTTTACTTGGCTGGAAAAAAATAAAAGGTGGTGTCCCACAATCACCCCTAAGGCTACTGTGCTGATTTGGGTTAGGCCTTGTAAACCTGGGTTCAGTTCCCTGAACTGAGTGCAAATTCTTCCTGTACCAACAAGCAAGCCATGCACCTTCCCTGTTTGTCACTCCCCTGTCTAGGCCATGTAGATAAAAGCCTCCCCATTATCTCAGCATGGACTTGAATTAAAGAGTGGGAGGTTCTGTTCTAGGATATTTTTTTTCCAAGTTTTTCTGCTGACATAATAGATACCGGATACTCCTGGAGAGGGAGAAAAAAATTATCTTTTAGAAAGTAAATGCAATTAGAAAAGTCTGTAGAGGAAATTATCTGATGGGTTTTTTCTTTCTTTGATTCCTCTTGATTCTCTGAAAATTATTTCTTTCTGAATCAGCTGTTAACTGGGATAGTATTATTGTCTTACAGAAGGCTCATCAGAGCTTATTTGTTATTTGTTTTGCCATGACTCCAATAGATAACATCGCATCTTGTGTTACTTTGACTTGGAAAGAGATGTGTTAGAGAGTTCCATTCTGTAATTTGCAGAGTAAAATAAAGTACCCCTATCCTCACTGGATAATCAAAACCTTTAGCACCCTAATGGTAGGCTCAGCAAGAAAGAAAATTTCATGAGGTGATTCTGGTTGTTTTCTGTAGGAATAAACCCGTGCATCCAAGAAAACACTGTAAAGGGGGACCGAGGCTGGGATCTGATGTGACCTGGAACTAGAGGAGGGAGAGGCAATGCACCCCAGATGTGGTGTGTGCTGCAGGGCAGCATGCCTGGGCTTTGCCTTCAGTACTGCAGCACCCATGGGCCCTGCCTGGCCCAGACAGCTGCAATGGGCATTTCTTCCAGAATCCAGAATTATTGTTTCATCTGGCCAGAATCCGCAGCTTAAGTACAAAGCTTTTGTCTTCACCTTTATGGTCAGACCTGTACTTTGAACGCTCTGGTCACCTTTGGTTCAAAGGCTGATGACACATAATGGGAGTATTTTCTTAGCCATTAAGGTAACCTTTCTAAAAACACTGGATATTCAGCAGCGCTTAACCATGCATACACCTAGCTTCTTGTCTGTGCAATGAAATTAGTTTAGTGTTTTGGTAAGGGACAGAAGAGCCACCTATATAGTTCAAACCGAAATGACAAAATAACTTGGCATATTTTATTAGCAGGATCACATGATATTAAAAATGTTTTATGGAGGAAATATTTTAAGCTATTAAATATTCTGTTTGTTTTTCTGCCTATTGAGATAACAGCAGAGTGTTTTGTCTACATGTAACCCATCTTCATTAGCTGCTGGAAGATGCAATATTGATTCAAATTTCATGGAACTTCAGCTCAAAAGACAGATAATTTATAATGCTTTGGATGGGAAGTTTCTGAGAAAGGAACTTCCTTTAATAATAGAGGGTTTATTGGTTTTCTTCTTTTTTTACTTTTTTAGGGTTGTTGGTGCTTAGCATATGCCTTACATTAGTATAGTATACAGTAGTTAGTGTGTTACTTTTCTTTGGATTTATTTCCATCTATATGCTTAGACCTCTTGTTAAACTGCTGGTACTATTAACCACCAGCAGTATAACTAATTATCTTTATTATGGTAAGACCTGGATGCCACTTATAAATATGATTTTGTTTCACTAGATGCCTTATAAACAGGCTAAAGCAATCCATGGCTGAAGACTTCACAGTTCCAGTATCCCACAGAACAATATATTATATTAAACAAGCAGATAAACATTGCATAGGGGCAGCAGATTTTTTTTATTTGATTAATTTAATTTGATTTGGTTTATTTAATTTTTTTAAATATTAAGTAAGTGGTGCTCAGTAAAAAATGGAAGGAGATTATTTGATTAGGAAATCAAACAACAGGAGAGATGAGAAGGGAAGCACTGGAGTGAATTCAGCAGGGATAAGAGAAAGGGAAATAAGACAAACAGGTACACTAAGGGCTAAAGTGAAGTGTCAAAGAGAAAGCTGGGAGGAAATATATGGATTGAAAACTGTAGTAAAATTCCAGAAGATACCATAACACATGATATTATCAGTAGGTATTGTACTGGTCAGTCTCCAGATGACTGTGGGGTTTTCTATTAAATGTGAGGGACGAGACCAGCATAAAGCGCTCTTGACATCAGGGATCCAGAAGGAACTTAAATTCACTCCTCTTATCCTCATTGCAGCTGAGGTCCTTGGTATGTGCAATTTGCCCTGGTAAGGGAAAGCAAGGGAAGCCGTGCTCATCTGTTAGAGAATAGTCCTGTTTTCCATGTCATGCTTCAGTGGTCACTTTCGTGCCTCTTTAATTAAAACACTGGCCATAACAACGTGAAAACTAGATGTGTCCTGTGACATTGATAGTGGTTCAATTAGTAGCTAGTCCGTGGCTATATGAATATTTGGAAAAGTTAGTTGTTCCCCTGTACTGCTTTTAGAGAGGAAATCTTAATCTGGAGTCTGGTCTTTCATATTGTTTTTTAAGGAAGTTGAGCCTGTGCCATCTGCCTGCCTTCCAGATTACTTGGGGAATTTCCATGTCGCTATTCACATAAATTGATACATAATTTAGGTTTTATGCTAGATAGTCACCTTGAGGCATTTCTTCACTGATTCCAATGAGGACATAAGTTATCTCTTGCTGTAGTCACTACAACATCATTATTCTTTTAGAACAAAAGCCTAAAGGAAAAACAGTTAAATACATTTCCTGTCATAAACCTGAAATCTTGAGCCAGTAGCTTAAAATGCAAGAACAAGCCATTAAAAACTGCCCACAAACATGAAACAACTGTTTTAATTTGTTGCCAAAACCAGTTTATCAGATTAAGATGGCTGACTGACTTTCCTTTTTCTGGTCAGTGGTTTGCTGTGTGGGATGTCTTTGTGTCTCTGGTTTAAGAGCCTGACCCTTAGTTATGAGAAATAATTTTTTGCTGTTCTTATGAACAGAGCTGAAGGAAACTAGAGCTTCATTTTTACTCTGCTGCCTTTAATGTAAAACTCCAGTACAGCCGATTTCTACAGTCTGCAACAGAGTTATGGAATCTTAACTCCGGGTAAGGATGTGGAGAGTTGTCCTGCTTTACAGAGAGAGGACTTGGATAGGCTTGAGAGGTGGCCCCGTGTGAACCTCATGATGTTCAAGAAGGCCAAATGCAAGGTCCTGCAGAGGGTTGGAGCAATACCAAACACAGACACAGAACGGGAGGAGAATGGATTACGACTAGCCCTGGGGAGAAGGATTTGGGGGTGTTAGCCAATGAGAAGCTCAACAGGAGCCAGCAATGTGCACTGGCAGCCCAGAAAGCCCACCATGGCCTGGGCTGCATCCAAAGTAGCCTGACCAGAAGGTCCAGGGAGGGGATTCTGCCCCTCTGCTCTGGTGAGAACCCACTTGCAGCTCTGCACCCAGCTCTGGGGTCCCAGCACAGGAAGAACATGGAGCTGTTGGAGTGAGTCCAGAAGATCAGAGGGATGGAGCACCTCTGCTAGGAGGAAAGGCTCGTATAATTGAGATTGTTCATCCTGAAGAATGGAAGACTTTGGGGAAGCTGTAAAGGGGGCCTACAGGCAAGATGGAGAGGGACTTTCTGGAAGGGCACGTAGTGACAGGACAAGGCAGAATGGCTTCAAACTGACAGAGAGTAGGTTTAGATTGCACATGAGGAAAAACTTTACTGTGAGGGTGGTGAGGCCCTGGCACAGGCTGCCCAGAGAAGCTGTGGCTGCCCCATTTGTGGAAGTGTTCAAGGCCAGCTTGGATGGGGCTTGGAGCAGCCTGGGATAGTGGAAGGCCTCCTTGCCCATGGCAGGGGGTTGGAACAAGATGATCTTTAAAGTCCTTTCGAACCCAAACCATTCTATGATTCTGTGATTCTACGGCTTCTACCCCAGAGATCTGGCATCTTTAGTAATTGTTTAGCTAGTCCTACAATGTTGTAAAAATGAATTTATGTTTGCAGAGGGCTCTGAGATGATGAGATGAAAGGTTCTGAATAAGTACAAAGTATAATTATTAGCTAGTGTTTAACAAGGTTTTATGATTATCACATTGCCTGTGTAAACAGTATCTACCCTAGAGTTAATACAGGGTGAGATCTGGGCATCCCAAACTACCTTTTTCCACTTCCACTGAATCTCATCTAGGAACATTTGAGATCTTTGTCTTTAGTTTGTTGCAGCTCAGTCCAAAACTGTCAAATGAGGCTACTCTTTGATAAAACATTGCTTGCTTAAATCTTGGAAACAGTCAGGAAAGAACCACTCGATTTCAACAGCTGCTTTTACAAGGGTGTCTTGGCAAGAAGTAGTCATTTATTCAACCATCAACACAGAATTAACAAGTGAAGGTACTCTTAAAAATTTCTTTAAGTTCTCTAAAGAAACGCGTATTTGAAAGGACATCTCTAAGTTTGACGTATTCATGTACACTGTAGTACACACTAAAGAAATCTATTTCTGGCTCAAGTCAGCAGTTCTAGGGTTTCTGAGGAGTTCTGCAGTAACTGGGTGTTTACTTCCTCCTCGCTGCTGGTATGTGACCACCCCAGGAACAGGCTACATGGCACATCACTGACAATCGTCAAGTTATAGTTACTTTGCTTGAGGATTTTTGTTTGTGGTTCCAGCTATCATTGTGGTCGCAATTCATGCACTTCGTATTTTAAAGGAGTTATTTAAGGCAATAAAATTCAGCAGGTAACAGAGGTACACTTTTGGTGACATGACTATTGTGATCACACGTGCACATTGACCTCCCTATCCCATCTCACACTGTAAGTTGTTTATCGTATTTATTTAAGATTTGTAGTAGTTTTGGTGTCAATAAGAACTCAAAATACCTCTCTGCTCCTTGTCAGAATAGACACTCAGAAATTTCTGCTTAAATGTCTGTAAGTTCATTTGAGCTTCTCTGTAAACTACATAAGCTGTTTTTTATCTCATTACTTAAGGAGAAAAAGAATTCTGTTTTAACAGAGCTGCACAAGGGTTAGAGAGAAAAAAAATTGTAAAAAGAAAGATAAAAGAGGGAGATTTAAAAGCTTATAGAGTCAAAGAGAATTTTCTAGCTTTCAGTATTTCACGGTACTTACCATGAAGGTCAGCATGTCTTCCTCTTTGTTTGAAACGTGTCCAATTTCCATTCAGATGCAGCTACTTCAAATGCCTTTTGTTCATATACAGGTTTGAGCAACTCCAGAATATTGTAGAGCAGAAGGGAGGGGATGAGAGGAACATCCTGACAAACCTGAAGGCCTTGTCATAGCTCATCACAAAGCAAAAGGGGTATTCCTGTGAAGGTCGTCCCAAGGATGGGCAGAGCAGCAGCGTGTCCACTGGCTAACACTGCCCAGAGGAGCTGTAAATAGAACCTTTTCTCTCCCTGGTGCCAGCTAGATGCTAGATTTGTGATCATGGCATTTATAGCTCAGCTCTTCTCAAACAGCCTCTGTGCCAAACAGTAGGCAAAAAAAGCAAGCAAGAAAGGAAGCTTCTCCAGATCTCAGCACGGGGGATGGAGAAAATCAGATGATGAATTCATTATAGGCACAGAGTATTTGTGGCTGAAGTAAATATTTCTCCTGGGTCAGATCCATTTCTATCTTCTCTGATAAATGGACTGGCATCAATGGACATATTACAAAGGCTTTATGCTTTGGCTTTACTTTATCCAGACGTATAGACAGAGGAAAGACATGTATTTTTCACTCAACCCAAGACCTATTAATCACAGCTTTGTCTGTGTAAGCTCTGAGGATCCAGGTCTAAAACACTAATAATTAAAAAAAAAGGTGTTTTCTTGTTGTAGTCCCCGAGCCACCAGCTGGGATGGCTGGGGAACAAGGGGGCTCAGCAGCTCAGTGGTGGGTGAATTCAGAGATCTAACACCCCCCACAAGACAGCTGGCCAGGATCCCCTCACCTGGTCTTGTGACCTGTGTGANGTTTTCTCTTTACCAGTTTGCCTTACAATCTGCAATTCAACGCTCTGTCCAAGAGAAGCAAACTTCAGCAGATAACACCCAGAGTAAAGAATCCATAGCACTGGACACAGGCAGCTGGCTTTCCAAGCACATCTATCCTGTCTTTGCTGAACTGGAGGCACTAGATCAATAGTGTATTAGGGTGGAGGGTTTTATTTGGGGGAGGGAGGGTCAGGTCTTTTTGGGGTTTTGTTGGGTTGGGGTTTTTTTTTGCAGGGGTTATTTATACTGTAAGAAGATTTCTGTCTTTACTTGATAAAAACAAAAGGCAAACCAAAAATACCCCAACATTTTTTATGCAGGTGTTCATCTGTGCATATGCCTGATTTTTAGTGGCCACTGGAAGTGTTGCATGTGAGATAATGATACTCTTGCAAGCTTCCAGTCCAAAGGAGAGAGAGGGAACAGCAGGAAACATAACAAATGGAAGGGAAGCTCAAAGTAAGAGCAGAGCAAAAGAGTCAATACTTCACTTCCAAGAGCACTTCCAAATCAGCAAACATCTGTCTGTTACCAAAGCTCTGTTGCAGTAGCATTTTCAAAGGAGAAAGCAAGAAGGCCAGTCTAGAGATCTATTAGCTGTATTTATCCAGCCTTTAAAGCATTTAAACTATTCAATTTACAAGCTCAAAACCAAGACAACCTTCTTCCCTGGTCCGTGTATTCAGCTCGGCTTCAGCAGTGCTCTTTCACATGTGTATGGGTTACGATGCCTTGTCCTTGCTTTTGCATTACTCTTGGTTCCACCCGTGCTGCTTTATGGTTTTTGAATAAGCATCAAGTGATTGCACTTAGCTTTAAAATAAACCGACAAATATATCAACAAACAAAAATGAGCAAAGTTTAGCTTTATTTCAATAAGCTTTGGCTTCGTAGGACTAGCAAAAGAAAACATGATGTACTCAAAACCATCCACAGGTGATGCAGAGTGTACATGACAGATGTGCTAAATAAATTTGATGCTGTCTTGTATCGATTATAAAGCTGAGGTTACCTTCTGCTTTAGATGTAAGTAGCTTGTTAACACCTCAGGGAGAGACATAGACTGTGTGCCCTGAAGGTAGGAGAGCTGCAATTGTGAACAAGCTGTTTTGCCTTCAGGAGTGGAAGGTGGGGGGAAGGAGCTATGGACAGTCATATTTTTATTACGGTTTTTAATCACACATCAAAAGCCAATCTGAGTTTCTGAAGGGCAATAACTTAGAACATTGAGGGAAATATTCCTGCCTCTCTAGATACTGATATTATATCACAAAACACAAAGTTGCAATCTTGTTTTGCTTCTGAAGTAATTTCCAGCCCTTTTTGATTCTGTCAAATCTTTTTAGCTTCTGCCTCTTGGCATGGCTGTATCAGTTTCTCTGAGTTGTTGGCATTTGGGGAAACTACTATTATATCCTAAAATGTTTTGTTGGGTTTCTGTTTGGGGTCGGGAGGGGAGGCAGGGCTGAGAGGGCATAACTATTTTAGTTTCTTTCTGTGCAGTGAAACAGGCTCCCATTTCCGGTGGGTTGGAGAGCCCTACAAGGTTGGGAGAGCCTGCTTTCAGGGAAACGAAGTTGCACTCACAGCCACAGTCCTTTAATGAAAGACAGGAGGTGATAAAGGAGTGAGTCACCCAGCCCACGTGTGGAGTCTGGGTACAGCCTGTTCCTGAGGTCCCATAAAAGCCACTAATTCCTGCCCCCAGGGACACACTGTGGTGGATTAAACTGTTCTCAGCACCTTCTGAGTTTTCCTTATGGTACCAGAGTGTCAGTCCTAAGCCACGTCTTGTTCAGAAAGTAGCACTAATCAGGTCTTCTAGTCTTTTGGGGGTTTTCTTTGTTGGGTTTTTCCTGGGGGAGTTGTTTGTTGTTGTTTTTAAATTTCTCTGCACCTTAGGTGATTTTTAGAGTAGCTGCTTATGCACTTGTCGAGGAGGAGCAGGATTGTGGTGAGTGGTCTGAGTTTAAAACTCTGCAGAGTGTTTTAGGAGCTTTAGAGTAAAAGGTGATATTGATAAAGATCTTTGAAAGAAACTTTAATAATAGAAATGTAGCCAGTTCTTGGCAAGTTTAATGCTACTGCAGTGTGCCTCTAAACTGACAGGAGGTGTTCTTTAAGTAGGTGATTATTTGGCTTTGATTATTATTTATTGTTTATTGGGAAGGGGAGAATTTTTCTTTGTGTTTTTTGGTGTTCTCTTTGGTGGGGGATGTTGTATGCTTGGGTATTTTGTGTCGGGGGGCTGCATTTTTGTTTAGTTTTTGTTTAGAGGAGTGGTAATACAAGCAAGCCAGCAGGTGAAGAGCAGTGCTTGAGTGTATCTTTGATTTCCATGCCCCTCATCCAGTTAAGGAATTTTTGTTCTCTGTTTTAGGTCTTTCCTTGAGCTTAGGGGTTGGCTCCAAGATTTAAAAAAACCCACCACTACTTCATTTATCAAAAGGCTTCTTGGAGAGTCGTGCTAAGAGAGTTTATGAGCAGCTTCTGGCTGACTCACTAGCAGAAGTTACTTGTACTGAGAGGCAGCAAAGGGGGAAATTGATCAATATTTGTATCCATTTTTCTAAGAAGTCATTTGTTAGGTGACAGATTGCTAGGCTTGACCAAAGAGAAATTTCTGTGCAAATAACTACAGGACCAGGTTCTGTAATAAAATAGACTGGTATAAATCTCTAGAAGGGCTGCTGATGTCCAACAGTGCCAACAAGCTACACTTCATATGGCCTTACACACTGTTTACAATAGCAGACACCTTTGGGCAAATAATCTACGTTTCAAGCTTTACACTTGTGTATCTCTCTTGTAAATTGTTTGTAAAAGATGCTGGGTTAACTAAGATACCATATGTAAATTAAGCAAAAGCTAGCTCTGCAGTCATGTAGCCTTAAGTGGCACAAAAGCTACTGAAAAACCAACACAACTTCTAAACTATTGTCCAGATTATCAGTCTCCCCAAGAGAAAATTGTGCTTTTCAATTTTTTTGCAGGGAAGGCAGATATTTTTAAGCATGTCAAAGAAGTGATTTGTTGAAATAATCATTGTTCATGTGTTTATCTGAAGGGTATAATGTAATTTGCCTAAGTACGAGTATGTAACAAATAAAATGGGAACATCTATCACTGGTGTGCAGTATGCCCAAACTAACTTTGAGAGTCATTGATTTTAATTGTTTGATCTCTCAGCCTTAATTTTCTGCCAGATGGGTTTTCTCTGCTGTCTAAAGATGGGCTTACAGCCAGGTGTGGGACACAGAAAGCCTCAATGATTTCTCCTTCATAAACGGGCAGTTTCAAACATAATCCCACCCTATCAAATTACTACCCTATTAAATATATTATCAAATATCCTACCCTATTAAAGTACTTAGATCCCAGCTTTCATTTCCCAAAGAAAACTTGGCATTGTGTGTGAACCAGTATGGCAGAGCCACGACCATGATTTCCATCTTGCTGTACTCTGCTGCTAATGGCAGCTCCCAGTCTGAGGCACCACATTCCTCTCTATCCAGTCACTGTACTTTTCATTATGGCAATGGATATTTATAATCTTCATTCAGCACTTTAACCTGGTCTTGGGAGTAGGTGGATGTCTTGGTTTGAAAGACAGGTGTCTGCTAAGGAAGGCAGGAGCCCCCCTTGGA
Source organism: Gymnorhina tibicen (assembly GCA_013399875.1). Classification (NCBI taxonomy): domain Eukaryota; kingdom Metazoa; phylum Chordata; class Aves; order Passeriformes; family Artamidae; genus Gymnorhina; species Gymnorhina tibicen. The sequence goes on along the minus strand of VXAZ01005708.1, from coordinate 477,349 downwards.
ATGGAAAATGCAACCCCCTTCCCTCTGAATTATTACAAATTTGAAATTAAGGGGCTTTCAGGCAAAGATATGAGGAACAGGAATAACAGGCTTTTTGCTAATATATATATATATATATAACAAAGCAATAGTACAGAGATACTGGTTTAACCTGGCAGAGTCAGGGGTACAACCTGGCACCCTGCCGGGCAGGGTGTTGATAGCAGTCCGATTCGGTGATAGCTGCAGTTCTCTCTGAAGTGGTTCTGTTGAAGCACTGATCTTGTAGAAAAAGGTCTGGTCCTCCTCGGAAAAGCCCAGTGGTGGTTGTGTAGCTCTTGTCCTCTGGGATCCCAGTAGGTAAGGCTGCCTGTGCTGTTCCAAACTCCAGATTTTATCCAGGTGGGAATGCTTGGCTCCTTCCCCCTGGGCAGAGCATCTCACAATGGGATGGTGAGTCATGGGGCAAGGCATTGTTGGGCCCATTAACAGGAGATAGTCCGGAGGGAGGAGGCAAGGAACATTGCTACACCTGGTCTCAACAGCTCATGGTAATAGAATACACTGTAACCCAGGACAGTGGAAAAATATCAGCAGGTGGTGGGGGAAGACAGAGGCACCTGGCCTATCCTGATTGCACAATTAGGGCTTTGAGAGCAAATGTAAAACAAAGATGTGTGTATGAAGTCACTCCATCAGCAAAGCAGCTGGAGATGCAGCAGACGTAGAGGTTCTAGAGCATTCCATTAAACTTTCCACCCATCAAGATACTCCTCTTCTACAGTAGGTGGCAGTGGGGAGAGGATGTGGTCAACAACTTGTCAACACGTTTTGAAAGAGTGGACTCTACCCGTCTTCCTCAAATTTAGTAAGATACCAAGGTCCAGCACAGCGCCCAAAACATCTGTGAGAAGAGGCAAGCATCAGGTTGGCTGAAATAATTTCTGTGCTCGGCACTGCATATCCTAACTCTCCCAAATCTTCTTTTAACTTCTCTAGAAAAAACTGTCTGCTTTGTGTTCTAAAGCGACTCCTGGTATCCCTTTTATCCCACATGTTTTTATACTTTTCAGTCAGACACCTTCCCTAAGCTTCCCCATGTTGGTGCCATCTCTCCAGTGCCCCAAATGGCCACTCTGCCCATGGTCTTTCTGTTTTTTAGCTCTGACAGCTTTCATACAGACATCCATGTGAGTGCACAGCCACCAACTGGTGTTTGGGATTTGAGAAGGGACTAGGAAGCAGCTCTGCATTTTCTTGGAAGAAATTGCCTTGCGGAGGGCTCTGCCTGCCAAGGCTTGAGTTCTGCAGCACGAGCTGCTCTTTGTGCTTGGCCCAGGGCAGACACAACCTTCTGCCTGCAACCCTCCGAGTGGCCAAGGCCTAAATGCTTCTTTGTAAAGAGTGTGTGTTTACTTTATATGAATCTAAGACATTTGAAAAACTTGATTTTAATCAGTAAGTTAAAGGTTAGCTAGATATTTAAGGGGATACAAGAATGGTTTACTTTATCTTACCTTTAAATATTAAGGTTAGTTGGTAGAGCAAAGACAGTGCAGAAATTAATGGAGTGTATATATAAAATGGGAATGGTGTCAGAGCCAATTTTCTTAAGCATTATGAGTACTGCTGACGTAAAACAAAATAATATTTTTTCATTGTTGTGCTCTTATGAGTGCCTGTGAACTTGGAAAGTCAGAGATGAAGTTTAGGGTAATTTTTTGAGGGCATGTACAAAGAATAGGTGCAGATTGTCATTTTCATGTTTATAAATCACTTCAATAGTCTTGACCTGGAGAAGTTTATTCAATCTAGTGCTATCTTTCATGTGAAATAGCATGCCTGTAGTCTACAGCTTTTAAGGATCTGTTTTTTCCTCCACTGTATATTGTAGAATTCTATCCTTTCCTAATATGGTGTTTGAGAGATGTTTTAAAAATAAATCATATTGACATTTGGATTTAATTATAAATTTCAAAGATAGGAACACATAGTTTATACAATATTTCAGCACAATGTTCATCTGAGCAGTACACAATGAAAACTTCTTATTAAATTTACATTATTCAAGAAGCGCAAACACTTAGGTTTTTGGGAATTTGTATATTGATATGGAGAGAGATCAAAACAGTTGTCTGCTGAAATCAACAGCAAACTCTGTCCTCTACAGAAATAAACCTGTGGGATCGTCATAAATTACTCAAGCCATGGAGTAAATGCAAATCAGCTTTTCTTCACCATTTATTAGAAGGGTTTGTGGAAGCAGAGCTACGGAGGGTAGTTGTAACGCTGCTGAAGTTCAAGACAGCCAAAAGCATGGGGGCTGTATTAGCAGCACAGCTGTGTTTCCTTCCCTTTATCTGGGGCTGCAAAGCCAAGTCTGCAACGTCATGTTCAGTCTGGGGCTCCCCAGCACCAGCCTGACACGGACATTCCGGAGTGAGCCCAGCAAACGGCCCCCAGGACGGTTTGGATCTGAAGGCACGGAATGGATGATGAGCAGCTGAAAGCTGGATCTGCCTGATGGGATAATAAAGAGAAGAGGAAGCCAGGCTCTTTTCAGGGGTGTGCTACGGGAGGGTAGAAGTAATGGGGCCAATAATGTGAGAACATTGGAAGCTCCAATTTGACATAAGAAGAAACTTTCTGGGGATGGTTAGACACTGCTACAGGGACCTGTAGAGGTTTTAAACTCTCCATTCTTGGCAATAATCAAAACTTGACAGAACAAGGGCCTGAGGAATCTCCTGCAACTTTGAGCAGCAGGTTGGATTAGGTGGCCTCCAGGCAGCCCTTCCCAGCTGCACGACTTTCTGCTTTTCAGCAAGCGATGAAAGAAAAGCGAAAAGCAACAACTAATGCTAAGATCATGAAGAGTTTACAAAGACCAACTAGTGGATGGCATTCTAAGACTTTTAACAGCCATGTATTTCTGGTTTTGCACTGAAGAGTGTCTCCCAAAAACTGAGTGAGTGCTATGGTGAGTTGGTGCTTGTCCAGGGTGTCTTACAAGTACTGTACAATGCAGCATGTTCCTGATGCTCAAAATTCTTAATTCATGAAGTATATTTCACTCACAAGCCATCAGTTAAAACACTTTTGTTTTATTGTAGATATTTCTCCCAAATTCCTTCATACTTCAACTTTTTTATCTCTTCAGAGACTGACACCCCCTTTTTATAATGTTGTACTTTAAGCACACTTCTTTATGCAAAAGATTGCAATAGATTCAATAAAATTTTTCTTTAAGTCTATCAAAATGATCTATGACACCCTTGTGTCATATCTCCCAAAATACACTGACAAATTGGAATCTTCCAATACTGTAGTCTCCAGGGTAGCCTTAATGACTTCCTGGATGTAATCCAATGTCTTGCAGGACTCTGAAGGATAGTTTGTCTTCCTAACATTACTGCTTCTAATATTTAGCAACAGTTCAGCTGTATGAACTTAAAATACAGATGAATAAAAATATTCAAAAGAGAGAAGAAAGATGGGAAATGTGAAATAACACATTCCATCACCACTTTCTTGGAAGAAACTGATGAGGCTGAGGAAGCAAGAGACTGCTTGAGGCATTGAATCATACAGCTGGAGGGGGTGGAGGTGGAACAGCTGGAAGTACAGGTACAGAATTCCATTCTCCTGGAGAGAGGATTTGTCTGGAGAAATTAGGAAGAAGAAAAGACATGGGAAGGGAAAAACATGCAGAAAATGAAGAATACTAGCCTGATCATGGAAGCTTGGTGAAGCTGGAGGAGGAGAAATTGATGTTTGTTAGGCTAAGCTGGAGCAGGAATTTAGCTGGAGTAGACCTAGTGATGAGGAACAGCAGCAAAAATTATTAATGAAACCCAGAAGGCACAACAATAATCATGCTGATGAAAGTACCCTGCAAATTTTAAATACCATGTTCAATAAGGGGTTTTTTCCCCTCTTTTTTTTTGTTTACATGTTGGTGAAAATACAAATTTTAGTAAAACCTTGATGAAAAGCCAATGTAAAGACATAGGAAACAGTATAAATAATGACAACCCTTATCTCTGAGACTGTCCTCTGCAGAGGTGCAACAGGCACTTCCAGTCAAATACTAAACTGTCCTTACTGTAATAGAGATCAACAGAGTGAACTAAATTATTTTTCATTGCAAATTAAGTATGTGCATAATCTTTAAATGCTACAAAGACATTGGGCTAACTTTTATTATTCTGAAGAATTAGAGTAGAAATGTGTTGGTTATCAGGTTCTGCATGATTTATCTGTCAGTCAGATAAATAGCTTGATCTGTTCTTATACGATTGATTTACTTTAGAAACTTTAGGAAACTTGATTTTTGACTCTTCATTGGATCTAGCACTCAAACTGATAAGAAGAGCAATGCATTGATCCCTTTCAGCCAGTCAAAATGACCAGCTAGTGACAGAGAAGTCTGGGCAGAGGGGGAAGGAACTGATCTCAAGGGAACAGTTCAGTGGAAGGTATCCTCAGTGCCTAGGGGAGACTGCAGTGCTTGTTCCTTTCTTGATGTAAAAGAGAGGACAAAACTCCAAGAAATGACCACGAAGCTCTATGGACCAAACCATTACAGGAATAGATCCAAGCCCAGTTCATTGCAGCTGCTCTGGGCTGCATTGGTTGGACAACAAAGCCTCCTGAGATACTTTTAAAACTTTGAACACCAAAGTGTTCCCCAGGTTTCCAGTGACCAAATTGTTATTCTGCCTTATCAAGGTAAATCCTTCAAAAGACAATTAAATTTGTCCTCTTACTGCCATAAGTTTTGTTGTTGTTGTCTTAAGGGTTTTTTGGGTTTTGTTGTATTCAAAGATTTAATTAGAGATTTATGAGAACGCAGCTCAAATTTCTTTAGCAATTGGATATGAACTGGAGAGCTGTCAGACAAGTTACTGTTTTAATTACAGCACCAAATCTGCACTTCTGAAATTTTAATTTAGGTTGCTGGCTGTGTCTTCAGTGACAAAAAGGAGTTTGATTTTACCCCATAACATTTGAAGGATAGCCTACACCTCAGTTAATGTTTTTGTTTATTCTGAAAATAAAAATATTTCACTCAAGCTTGACCTATGCCTCTTTATATGCATGAAGATAATACCTGGCAAAGTTTCAAATATTGATTTCCGTTAGGTCTCCCAGTATGCAAGATCCAAAAGTGGTAGTTAAGATCTTTGGAAAAATACTTTCCTCTAGTCTATAACTCATTTAAAAATTTGAGATCTCGCAAAAGAAAAATCCCCATGACCATAAACATGATAGTTGCCTTTTTGTATTGCAGTAGGAGTGCTACACCCATCAACATCCTGGTAAGCAGCAGCAAGTCTAAACCAAATAAACTTCAGTGGCAATTTCTAGTCCTGACTTACAATATCAAAATTGCAAGTGTCTAATACAAGTACTTCTTAGAAATTGATCCGATATTGCTGTTTGATAAAAAACCATCCTTATTCAATATTCAATATATTACGATTTTAACTTTCTAGTAACACATTTGTAATTTTTTTTGTAATCAAAAACTGATAAAATTATTTGGAGACTAATTTCTACCTCATCTACTTTTTGGCTGCTTCTGTTTGTACTGTTTAAATATTTTGAATTGTCTTGTTTAGACTTTTGGAGGATATTTGGAGTTTCTACATGGTAGTAAAAACTTTACTCTAGAGATTGTAAAAGCTCATGTGCAGCTGAATTTTATGTCAGCTTTTACACACTTTGATTATGCAAAATTATGAAAGGAAAAAAGGTGTTTTCCACTGACTTATAACCTCATAGTGATATTTTTGCTGTCAGGAGAGGTTTTTTAGATTATTATTTTGTTGCTGAAATGTTTGAAAAGTCTTGCTGAGGAGGTTTGGGGTGATAGAAGTGATACAGTAAGAAAACATTTAATTCCCTCTCTAAAGCATCATTTTCGTTAGTAAGCAGATTGCAACAAGAAAATCTAATGTAGGCCATAATGCAGCATAAGTGGACAAAATCCATGAAATTTATCAGGAAAATTGGTTTCCTTTTAGGGTTGTTTATTTATGAGGTCTTTTAAAATAATTTCTGTAATGATCACACTCCTTCAAAAACAAGAAAAAAGGTAGATACACCTACCAAAGTACAAATGAGTTTCTATCTATTATCTTACAATCCTTTGAAAAATCTTAACCCAGCTAAAGCCTTTAATCCAAAATTTTCAGCAGAACGACAGATAGCTGGGTATGTGGTGTGATGGTTTCCATTCAGTGTGACACTCTGTTCTTTCTGTTTGCCTGGAAAGACAGATCAGTACAGGACAAGAGTGAAAACGAAACAACAGAACTGAAACCATTGTTAATACGAATATAGAGGTTGAAGAGTGAGAGCAGGCTGAGTGTGCTTTCGGTGCTCTTCCAAGAGGGATGACAGATGGATATGCCTCACCCTGGCCAGTTCTTTCAAAAATTCACTATAGAACTTGGGGGGAAAAGTAAAGGAAAGTTTACTTTAACTTTGGGTAGAAAAAAAGAGTATGTCTTCTGGGTGCCAAGCTGGTGTATGTTTTCAGGTCATATTTAGCGTGCAGGCCTTTGCAAGGTTTTAGCTACCTCCTCTCTCTCTGGTCCTTCGGAAGGAATATATTGCGCTGCCAAGAGCCACTTTAAAATCCATTAAACATAAGTGAAACTGTCAAATCCGTTTCTTCTGCTTCCGTCTCTTCCGTAACAAGCAAGAAAAAACACATTTGTTTTTGAAATACTCACTTGCTTTCTTTGTTGCTAAGATGTTTTTGCTGTAGCTGAGCAGCTCTGCTGCTGTTAGAGTCCTGTGCATTTCAGTTTCCAGAGTGGAAAAAAAAAGCCCTAACAGAGTAATCAGGACAAACTAGTTTGGGTAGACTGCAGCAAGCTCGTAGTCCAGGTTTTAGACCCAAAAGCATTGTTTAAAGGACTCTGCATTTTCTCCCTCTGGAAAGCTGCAATAACTTGAGCCTTCCTTCCACTCTCCTTTTTTTTTTCCTTTTTTTTTTTCTCTTTTGCTGGTTTCCTACACAAACACTTCTTGATATAATTCCCATGAAGAGGAATGCAAGATCTGTTGGAGCTGCACTCTTTTCTCTTGCAAAGCACAGCCTCCGCTCCATTCCCTGATGCTGCACACACTCACTGAGCGTCCCTGGGATTTTGCAAGCACAAAAGAGCAGTGAGAGTAACAAAACTGAGACCAGGATCCTCTCCAGAGCTTCCCTAGGATAGATATTCAATCATGGCTTCTAAAACTGTGAATTACTGCAGTTCTTAAAATCATAATTGCTGAGTTGATTAGCACAGCTGTTAATGAACCCTGCAACAGCAAATTTCAGTTTCTGCAGGGTTTTTGCCCCTCCATATCAGTGCAGTTAAACTTCTATATTATAGGAAACTCTCTTTTCCTTAACACACTGTTTTTTAAAAAACAGGCAAAGGGGGTTTCTTTTCCTCAGGAAGTTGTTTGCAGATCTGCATTCTCAGGCCTTTGGCTTGCATGGGATATCTCTTTGTTGCATGTAAATTACAGAGCAGCTGCTCGAATTCCCACTGGTTTGTTTCTCTTCACATCTTGTTAAGGACAGAGGAAAACCAAAATTCATTGTTAATCAAATTAAATTCTAAACCGTCTAATTAAATACTTATTAGTCAAATTACAATGCTGCTAATACTTCTGGTTGCAATTACATGCAGTTAATGTACAAACAAATTCTGTGGTATTTATCCTTTTCCGGGATGCTACCTTTACCCTTTCACTGCCCCTCTGGGTTCAAGGCTTTAAGGTTTCAGTTTGGCAAAGGTACAGGGCTTGGCAAGTGATTAGCATCCCAAGCCCTTTACCAGGAGGAAGAGGAGGAGGTAAGCTGTTGTTTCTTCCTTCTTTTAAGCTTCCATTTGTGGTCATTTTAATGTTTGTCAACATGCTCTGTGCCTTGTTTTTTACTTCAATGATCTGCAGGTTTTATGTTGCATTTAAATTTACCACATCCGTTTTATATGTATTGAGTACTTGTTCTTTTTTTAACCCCTAAAATAATGTTTTCCCAGTCCTTTAACTGACTGTGGCAGAGTGGTTTATAGCCCTAGAATCATCCTGTACCCTTGCACCTCTTGCCCTGGGCCTGTCACAGCTGCTTGCTCTAACTGATTCAAGACCATTTTAGCCAAAGGGCCAGAGGTTTTTCCCTGTATTTCCATCTAGGAAGGCTAGTACTCTGAGGGGAGACCATTTCATTTTAGTATAATAGGCATGGCCATACACTTTAATGTAGTAGATTCTGTGTGTTTGACATGCCTGCTGGGAGAGATGAAGGTAAAGGACATGCCCAAGTGGCATCTGTGAAGTAATACCTCATTCCTCCCCTTTGCACGGAGATGTGAAAGTAAGGCATCTTTTATTTTTTCTTTTTTTCCCCCCACTTTCACTTTTTCTGTGATGCCGCTATTCATAAAATCTCTGTTGTTCCAAAAGCTATTAAGTGCTTTCTGATAGGACAGTGGACTTCACAGAGGATTCCTCAGGGTTTGCAAAGTAAATATTTGGAACAGACTGTAGGTTTGGGACAGCCAGAGGAGCTATCAGAATTGCCACTACATGTGGAAGTAAGCTTCTTAAGGAAAAACCTTTTTAACAAAGGTACCTATTATATGCTTATAGACCTTGCAGTGTTGCAGGTAATAAACAAGGATTGTTTTCACTAGGACACAAGGTTAGTTTCTCTCTGATGAAATTATTAATTATTATGATTAATATGATTAGTTTTTAGTTATGAAAACAGTCAAAAGGGTATGTTGTACCATGAGAGCTGTGGATATGATCCTTCTTTTACTATACCCTGCTATACCCTCCATATACAAGCCAGATCCAGTTCTTAAATCAGGCAGTGGTATTAAATTGCTGTTATGCTGGGCCAGCCCAGCCCAAGCACTTGTGCCTTGCAACTGGAAAAGTGCATTTTTACCCTGTTTCTAGCTGGTTTGTTTTTAATGTTTTAAAACTTGGCTTTTGATCTACATACTGTAGTAATGATTGCAACCTGGAGAGTAGCAGCGTTTCACCTGCTTTGTTCCAGGTGCTGAAAAACTCATGCAGTTTTCTTGGTTTACGGTGTTTATGGAGCCACTTTGAAATAAGAATGGGCTAAGAATGCCTCCAAGAATGATTCTTTTTATGAACTATATTTATCAGGAGCCTGAAAATGTCTTCTCTTGAAGTATAAGTCAACTAGCAGAGAGGCAATTGTGTGAAGAAGTGACTAGTGCCATGAACCAACAGAAAAAGATGGCTCTGCTGAGAAATTTCAGTGTAAAAAGTAATTTATAGGATTGAAGTAATATTTCACATTTTGAAACTACAACATCTAGACAAAGGATGGAAAATTTGGGAAATGGTGCGCATGTTCAGATCAGTCCTACTTAGCTTTTATTAGCAGTACAAGACTAGCATGTGACAGGTTATGAGGAAGCAGAGAGCATTGAAAGACCTTTTGAATGGTAACTTCAAACAGTCTCTTTTCTCTTTGGTTATCAGCCCATTTAGGTGTTTTATAAATAGCAAAGAAAGACTGTCAGATACTTTCAGTAGGAAAGAGCAGGGGCAGGACAGGGAAGTAATAAGTTATATGAGATACCAATCGTGTTTCCATCAACAGAAAATGACTCATGATTCATAAAAGCCTAATTTATACTAGAATACATTGTTTAGAATTTTGTTTAAAAATTAAACAGAATGTCTAGCATTTCAGTAGCTTTAACTTCCTGGCCTGATTTCTAATGGACATTCTATAAATAAAACATATATTTCAAAGTTTGAATTCTCCTCAGAAGAGCCTATGGGCAGTTTTGGTGGGATATTGTTTTTCAGTGCAGCCGTATTAATTTGCCAGCTGAACAATGCTTTTGCAAGCAAAGCAATGAGTAAGAAGTGTGCTTTGAGCTGGCAAGTCAGAATAAGGCACCTTGTGAAAACAAACATGCAAAAGAAAAAGCTCTCTGCAAAATGCAAAGCAAAATTGATGCCAAGATTGCTGTTCTGAATAGCAGTGTACAGCAGCACAGTGAGATTTCAGTCAATTCACCACCTGTGAGTAATCCTCTAAATAAAGGTATAAATTTCACAGTAAATCCTTCTGCCCAGCTTTCTAAGACCTGAGCATTAACAAGAAAATATACAGTGCATGATTCAATATGATCTATGGGGAAAAAGGAAGGTTGGAAGATAATCCCTCTGTCACTTTCTTGTCACACAGGCTGCTTGCACGTATTTACATAAAAGAACCAGTTTCTTTTCAGAAGAAACCTTTGCTGAGATGCCGTTTGACTCCATAATCCAGAGTGCATCACAGGCACTGGAGGGCAGGCCTTAACTAGACACTGGAAAAAAGGAAAGTTCTCTCTGGAAAAGCCTTCCTACCCTTTATAACTAAATTCTGGTGTCAGGGGTGGAGGCTCACCGTATTTTAGGAGCAGCAGAGCTACTTTGGAGCCAAGAGAGGCAGAAGGTGGACACATCATGCAGTGATTGCTGACAGACTGTTTCAGCATAGGGACAGAAGACCACACCCCGGTGATACTTCTCTGTTTGACACATATATGGATATATCTGTGCTTTATTATTTGCTTTTTAAAAATATAATTTAGCCAGAACAAAGTATAAGACCTGGTGTGTCCCAGCTTTAGTAATGGCTGTACCTGTACTTGGTCAGTGGTCAAGTGGCTTCTGTCTGTTCGCTTCAGCTCTCATCCTGCCTCATGTCCCATTCCTCAGACTCCCCCAGACAAGGCAGGCTGCTGACCGTGAGCATGAGCTTTCCCCTGAACTGAGGCCAAGCTCTGACTGGGAGGGTAAGCCTTCGAAGGAGCCAGAATTGTGCCAGGGAACACGCCAAGAGCATGGAGGTAAAGATGACTGTGGCCCAGCTCTCAGTCTGTGTCCTGGCCTTATTCTGTTTACTGGAATAGACAGAGCACACAGCCAAAGAGGTCAGGAAGAGAGCACAGCGCTGAATGTTTTTAGCACACTGGGGACATTTGCCCTGCTGGCCTTGGCAATGTTTTCTCATGCACCACTTCTGTGCATATGCTCATTCCCTTCCCCTGCCTTGCTTTCCCTGCTTCCCCTGCCTGCATCCCACCTTTTCATGTACGTCTGAGTCAGATGGTCCAGCAAAAAGCCTGCAATTATACTTCATCTTTATTGGGTCCTGTAATGATCCAAATAATTTCTTGAGTTTTAATCTGCTTTATGAAGGCCGAGAACTTCTGGTCCAGAAGCCCCACTCAGACCTGGAAAGGAGGACTAAGACTCTACCACCCTTTAAAAAAACCCCATATTCCCAGGAATGTTCAGGACTGCCGAAGGCTGCTTGCTGCCCGGCCAAGGAGCCTGCAATAGTGTCTGTACTGCTGCGAGCTTCTGCAAAAATCATGTAGTTTAATTTTTGAATTGGTTCGATTCCAAGGGAATACAGAGCTCTAATCCAGGCCACCCTGTGTTGCACACCAGTGGCTTTTCCACTCATGCTCCCTCTGGAGTACAAACAGAAGTTGTGGGCAAAAGCAGACAACCTTGTTAAAGCGGAATAAATATTATCACAAGTAATAATACTAGAATGGAGTTGTTTCTCCAGTTAATGTGGCAGCAAGGAGGGTAGTTATGTCATCAGAGAAAAGCCAGTGGTAGAAAGGATGGGTGTATAATACGGATGACTAAGGTGAATTCTCTCTGGTTTATATAGGTGAGCTAATAAAGTGAAAAATAAATGCTCCCCCAGTGATCTATGAGTTCGTGCCCTGCTGCCTTCCAGCAAGGCAAGAGCTCCCTCGTGCCTGAAGCATTTTTTTTTAAATACAGTATAGGCTGTATAATCACTGAAGTGTTTGAAAACTTGCCAAACACTAATTTTGTCTGTTTGTGATGGTGGAAACCTGGTGGAGTAGTGAGAATTGCTTTCAGGGTGTCCAGAGACAAACCTTAAAAGCTGAGAATGCAGCTTGATTTGGGCCAGCAATCCTCTGGGCACAGCTTGGTTAAGCCATGCAACCCATGAGCATCAATTAGAGGAACTGTCAGTGAAGGGTGTGCATGCTTGGAGGTTATTTCAGTTCTTTTTACAGTTTGCAGAAGGATTAACCAAAAAGAAGTGGTCTTCTTAGCAGAATGCAGTGCTGACTTGTCTTCACCAGTCAAAATCCAGGACAGGGATCTGAAAAGCCAGAAAACATCCCCAGAAACATGGATATAAAACTATGCAAGAAGGAGGAGGCAGGCAACTCCAGACTCCAACACAGGAGAGCTGACTCTGCTTTTACACTGAGATCAAGGACAAATTGTCTACTGGCTTTGAATCAAACACTGGCTCAAAACTAAGATAATGGGAAAATTTCCTTTTTATTTGACTCTATTTTTTTAAGTGTTTTTTATCTTTCTCATTTAAAGTCTGTGCCTCTGTTCGTGAAAGGTTTTTTTTCCAGGATCAGAGATGTCTTGCATTCCTCAAGTGCAATTCATTCCCAATAAAATGCTCTATGTTCCACATCAACCATTAATGTTTCCAGATTGTAAACCTGACAGGTTTAACAGATTTATTCTTGTTTTCTATTATTGTGAAGCTAAGACTGTGAAGTTAACATTTAACATGCTGTGGAGACTGAGCAGCTCTTTCTGCGTCCGTGACTTTGCTCTGTGATAAAACTAAACTGGCAAAATAAACCAGGAAAAGGAACTCTTTCCCGAAGTGACTGAGGTCCAAACAGCTGTAATTTTGACAATTGATGCAAGAAATAAAGATGCAAAATATAAAATCTATTAACACTTTCTTATTAAATTTGGGATGGGTTTTTTTTAAAGTGACCTGTAAATAACTATAGTGCAGACCGAGGACAAATGAAATCTTCTTTACTTGCCTGATGAGAAGCTCTGGTTGTACCTATTCAGGCATTATCTAAACCTCCCTTGAACAACAAGGGGAGGGGTTTCTTTGCATATTTAATTTCTGCTTAGTAATCAAGACTGTTTTAAGTATTTATGGTAAGCTGTGTTTGGATTCTCAGTGGATAAAAAAGCTAGGTTTCTATATAAAGCTTATGTCTATAAAACAAACACAAAATCTGATTGATTGTTCCAGTGTAGGAAAAACACATCTTACTGTGAAAAGTCACACTAACGGATTGATCTGTTTACTTATCTATTTTATTCAAATCACAGACTCATAGAATGGTTTGGATTAGAAGGGACCTTAAAGATCATCTGGTTCCAACAACCCTGGGATAGGCAGGGACACTTTTTGCTAGACCAGGCTGCTCACCAAACATGCAAATGAACATATAACTAGAAATAAATTTTCTATAACACTCAAAAAAAGTGATTGCCTGATACTGGGAGCACGTAGAAGAGATTTTTAAAAAAGAACTTGACTTAAACTTCAACGTTAATTTAGTGCACTTAATTCCACCTACCCAGGCATAACTAGAGATGTGGAAAAGAAATGGAGACGTGAATAGGCACGAATTAAGGAATTAAAGTCACTTTGCAATAAAATTCTATAGCCAAACTGACCTTTGTTGATGGAAATCATTTGGTAGAGAGCTTAAAAAGAGTAAGGTGGATCCAAATGGTCTCACATTTGGATCCCAAGGTTGCAGTTTGGCTTCCTGTCTAACATCACAGCCAGCAGGCACGTCCTGCACTCAACCAGAGGGCCACAGCAGGACCTCTTTGCACCACTCTAACTTAAATATTTATTTGCATAAATAAAAGAATGATTCTTACTTAAAGACTATTGGCTTAGCCAGATAAGGTCATATTTATCTGGCTAAGAACACATAATGTTTTTCTTATGCTTCGAGGTGATCCTATGTCAGCAAAATATAATTTTATTTTCCCCCCAGAAAGTCTGTAGCATGTTTTTGTATTCGTCTCAGCAGATTGTGTTTAATTGGGTTCAGCACTGCCATAAGCTGACAGTACAGATTTCTGGTCTGGTGCCAGTTAATGTTTGCTGCAGATGTATCTCAGGACTCTTCTAGGCCATGGAGCTGCTACCCTACCAAGCAATGTATTTGTGTTCCTGGTGGAATAAGTAAGCTGTAACTTTAGGTGTATTGGATTACTTGACATGGTTCAAAGGTCAATTAATGGAAAAACATCAGTGAACATCTCCCAACAGTGATTCTTCTTCTCTTTCTTTTCCACCAACTGGGAGAAAACAGAAAAATGAGACAGAGGAGAATTTTCTGGCAACTGCACCCTTCTATTTAGAGTAGGTTCTGGTTTACTTGTTTGAACAGTAAATTGAACAGCTCATTGTCCTTTCAGTTTCTGCTGTGTTTTTCTCATTTACATAGATTTCAGCAGTTTTTCTACTTTTGTAGCTAACTTACAGATTATTCATCACAGCTATCAGCTTTCATGGAGTCTCTTTGCCGTCAATTTATGTATATACTAAAATCAGTTTACTGCAATTAGTGAGCGTTCATGAGAATTAGACTATTTTTAAAGTACCAACACCAGTGTTTTGTTGAGTAATAAATGTCATTTTTGGTTTGAATGGCACCTGGAAGTAACTCTGCATTAAGGGACTGCTCTTACTATCTGTATTGTGTATCAGCTGAAAAGTTGACACAAGATTCATTTCACTTCCAGGAGTTATTATAAACACATCCTTTGAGTAAGAGATTGAAATATTTTGAATTAGCATGAGAAATATTAAATAGAGAAATATTAACAAGATGGTAGATGATTCTGTACTCTTACAGATGTGTGAAATATTAATTAGATATGTGAACATGCTCAAAAAAACCCTTAGTTTTGTGTGTAACATTGACTTAGAGCAGAGACACAGGGAAAGTACTTTATTTCATCTTTTTCTTTCATATAAACTGGCAGCATTTTTAAAACAGCTCTTTCACATCAGCTCTGTACATAATTGTTCTGTTTTGGCTGGTGAGTATTATTTGCTGAAATACCACTTCTTATCTTCCATCTCTTTGCTGGCTCTTGTCCACTTTTCAGCTACTCCTCTGCATCTTCTGACTTGCTGATTTCTTTGAGAGACAATTTATAGTGCCTTAGATTGTCTTGTATGATGCCTGCTTTGGGAATTTTTTTGGGTTTTGGGTTTTTTTTTAGTAGATGTCCCACTGGTTTTTTTAGCAAGGAGCATTCAGACTTTTTGTGAATAACTGTGAAGGTGGCTTTCAGTGTTTTGTAACTACGTGACACTGATGAAGGAATGAGATTATTTCATTCAGAGACATAGTTTTTAAGACATTAATTAACATTTTCTAACAGAAAAGTTTCCATGCTTACATTGCAAACCCAATCCCTTACTGTTTTCATTGCTGCCACTCTGTAATTGTTCAATGACTCTAAGAACAACAAATATTTCCTACTTTCTTTTGCAGGAAATAGTACAGAACACTGTCTCCATGAGGAATGATAGAGGACAGTTAGGGATTGTAGTAATTTTTCTTCTTTATTTTAAAAAAGCTGGTTTTAATAACAACCTGGAATCACCCATGTATAGTCCATCAAGGCTTTTATGATCTTCAAAACAGGGAATGCTTTTTGTTCCAGTGACTTTTGTGAAGTCACATACCAGAGTGATGAGCATAAGAAACCCTAGAGAGGCAGGAAGTCAGATGTCCTATAAGGTTAAATTCTTTTCTTCTCTGGGTTGACTTTTTCTGTAGAACATACCATGATGTGGCATTAGCTCCAACTGCCACTTTTAAAGAGTAAGATGAAATTATTATTTCAGGCCGTATACTTTTTGTCCCTTGTTCTAATTTCAGGTTTTACATGTGCTATAAAGCTCAACGAGACAATTTCTGTTGCGAGACCTAAATACCACTTGATCACAGAGTATTAAAAAACATGATGATGGTTATTTGGTTAGCCACCAATTTCCTTTCTCATGCTCTCAGTCTCAGATTACTGAACTTTCATCTGGCATTCTCAGACATGCTCACTAATTGTCCTGTAGCAGACAAATAAAGAGCACGTTTTACATGTAATGTGTGGGATGTACTAACTAATGTCAATTCATAGGTTGCCTGGATACAGATCTTATTTGTGTTTAGGATTATTTAATTAACTTCTTAATTGTAAAGAACAGAGAATTGAAGCATGCAGTCCACAGTCTAGTCAATGCAAAAACTCAATGGACTGCAATGAATTTTGGCTCAGACACCCACTGTTCTGGTTGTCAACTATATCGTAGTTGTAACATAAGAGATGAGAATTAAAAGGGGCTTAGATGAAGTTGGAGGAGGCTGTGTGGAGAGGGAGGATGTTATTAGGAATGCCAGACTGATGGAAATGCATTTGTAAAGAGCGTTGTTCAACATGTGTCATGTAGATTAAAGGAATGTTGAACAGCTGCTCAAGTGAGTATTGTCAGTCTCTCTAACAGGCTAAGCACGAAGGGTCTTTGGAAGAAGAACTATACGTGTTAATGGGATCTCTGGAGCCTTTTTATGGCTTTTTGGGAGGCAAATTGCAGGAAATACTAAATGTTTGATAACGATGTATACTGCTCGATGTTCAGTGAAGAGAGAGAAGGATGTACAGAAGTTGTAAAGGTAATGTTTAAAAGTGAGTCATGGCTCCGTCTCTGTAAACTTGTAGAAACATGTAGTGTAGAAATGTGGCTGATGTCTGAGTTAACTGAGGAAGATGGCTGGGGCTGAGGCCTCTGCACTTAAAGATGTTGAGCCAGGAAGAATCTCTCATTCATTTGCCATCACTCTATGGTGAATTTCCATCCAAGAGGAGAAACGGAAATGCGAAAACACACCAAAACTGCCAGATTTAAGGGAACTCTTAACACCAACTGAAACCTGAGTGTACAGTCAAGCTGTATTAGGCTGCCTGTGCAAGATAAGATGGGGCCATCAATTGTTCTTTTTCAAACTCAGTTAGAGGTACAGAAAGTCCACAAAACCTCAAATGTGTGCTCTAATATCCTCTCAAACAAGTTTAGGGTAAGTGGATATAACCATAATAATGTATCTTTTACCCTAGTTGTGTCTGCCAGACCTGGTTTGTAGTGAAATGAGATGGTAAAATATCTAATTTTGGCATTGCCATGAGTAATAAGAAAGGATCAAAATAAAAAAAAGGCATTGATAAAATGAACAGTGAACTGATGACCCCATTCACTATGTGGTGGAAGACCATTTCAGTAAAGGTGAAAGAATTTGAAAAAGGACTTTTCACAGACAGTGATGTGGAAGTAGCGGTCCAAGCTATATCATCATTTCCAAATCACTGCTGCCACTTAGCCATCCCTTGGGGGATCTAGGAAACCAGGGTTTTGTGATTCTTTTTCCTTTTGCATACTTAATATTACAGGAGACCAAGTACCCTGCTGATCATGAATAACTTAACTGAGATATCAGATGCTAATTCATGGCATTACCTGGATAGATTTACTCAATCTTCCCAGTTAAAAAAAAAAGGTGGGTGGATATTAAATGAAAGGATCCATGTACTGCCTTGACAGCCTGGAGCCAAACATGATCCCATGATGATATGCAGACTGATGGAGGGTAACTCCCACCATTTTACTCCTAACTGTGTGAAAACAGGAGATGGCAAAAGGTCCTGAACCCATCCAAAAGCATAAAAATTAGAAGAGTAATGAATGTCTGGTGCAGAAGAAGATAGAGATGTGGGTCAGGAATCAGTGGACACAAAGCTGTGTCCTTAGCTTCCTGGGACTGGAGGCAAAGGCAACCCAGAGCAAAGTGGGATTTTTCCTGCCCTCCTCTGGAGACCTGACTGACTGGTGGCTTTGAGCCTTCTGTGCTCCTCCTGTAGGTGTGGGGCTTTCTTCTTGCTTGTTCTACTTGGAACATGCAGCATGAATTAAAGCACTGGCAGGGACAGATGAGCTGCCTTGTCTGAAACTGAACCATCTCTGTATTTGCCTTCCAAAGTGCTTTATACAGAGCTGGTAGTTTACTGACTATGAATACTTTCAAAGACCAGCTTCAACAGAAGCTGGGAACTTAAACCAGTCTGCATTATTTGAAGCCAAAGGTTTGCATGCTGTACTGCATGGAATTTTCTATTGCCATAAGCTGACCAGAATGGAAAAAGGATAAAATTTGGATATTTAAAGACTAAATGAAAAAATATCTTTTTTTTTTTTCTTTTTCAGCATCGATATGACAGATATGTAGGCTGAACACCACCTCTTTCCACACCACTCCAGAATTTTGGTCTCACACTGAATCCCTTCTGAACTGTCACAAACGGGAGGCTCAGATCCTCTGCAGCGATGATGTGGTGGACTTGATTCACAGCCTAACAGACTTAAGGTGCTTCATGCACCAGAGCTTAAGAAAAAAACCCTCAGGATGTTTATTGAGTGTTATTTACCAGACTTGGTTTATACCATTACTAAACCCATTTAATTCACCGGATTTTTTTGAGTTTATGTGCTGTGGAAATACTAAGGTATTTCAGAAAGATTTCTTTTACTTCAGTACAAACTGTCCCTAACATAGCTTTCACAGACTTTTATGTGGTAGCTACCTTACAGCCCATTAGTCCTTCAGAAAAGCTGATCCAGGTTTTGTAATCTTTCTTTTTCTTTTTTTCCCCAGATGATTTTTCACAAGCCAGAAGTTTCTCTAAAATCTCTTTCTTGACTCATTATTTCCTGGCAATTCTAAGCCAGTTCTTTGTTTTCTATTCCAAGGGTCTGGAATGCCATAATATTTCTCATTCAGTTTTTGAGGAAGAGTTGTCTGGTTGTCGTGTAAGAGTTTCAGCGTCCAGTTCCAAAAAGTCATAATAATTTTATTTAATATTTTATTACACCAGTGTTTCACTTAAAACAATCTAGCCAATGTTTTTGCAACAGTGATGGTATGGAGATTTAAGGGAAGTAAGGTGTGTAAGGATATATTGCCTCACTTTCTACAACTGGCTTTTCTTAAAAGAAAAATAAAAGAAAAGAAAATTTCTTCACACAATGCTGCCTTGTGCAGTTATCCCACAGTAACAGGAAGAATATATTTTTAATAAAATGTTTTAGAAGAGTGCCAAGTCATTCCTGAAAGCCAGCTCCTGTCAGGAGTTCTCTTTTCACCTGTTTGTTGCCCTCCTGAACTCACTGGGATATTGAATAACTTCTTTTCTATTTTGTTTAATTCTGTGTGAGTGGTGCCTAACATACTGTAAGCATTAACATCAAGACACAGGAATGAACCTGAAGCCCAGTATGTCCAAGACACACATTTTAATGAGAAAGGACATGTCCCTAAAACTTTTTCCATCATCCAGTTGTTCAAGCAATTATGGCCATCAGATCTCTTACCCGTAACACACATCTTACTGTAAAACCTTAAGTGTGCAGGCATTGGACTCAGTGTACCCTAAATATCTAGACGAAATCAGGAAAACTGGCCTTGTTCACCATCAAATAAAATACAAAGTCCTGAATCCAAGATGTTTTACCATGCTGTTTTGCTGGTAAAATAAAACTGCAATTTCTTCTCATGGATCAACACAATGGAATAGGTGTTAATCTTTGCTGTAAAGGATGTTTATAATCTGGAAATGCTCCACAATTTTTTGAGCTTCTTTTTCCCAGCTTTGAAACTCCAAATTACAAGATATTGAACAGAATAAGGTAACTTAAAAAAATTTTCAAAGAAATGTACTGTCTTAAAACCAAGCCCAATACCAAATGTTCTGCCTCTCATAATCTCTCCTTTAGAAAAAAAGTCCTCAGGACAAATCAAAAAGAAAATACTTTCCTCTGCCCATTTCAGGCTACAAACTACACAACCCTTTTGCTTTTTATTTTGGTTAGCAGCTTGGACTCCCTTACTGCATAACTAACCTGAACAAATATTGTGCCTTAGATCATTTCAAGGGAACAAATTCCAAAACAAGCAAAGAAACAATAGACAACAGTTTTTTTCTCAAGGAAAAAAAATCAGGTAATTAATTATCCACCTAAGGAAGAGAGGTAATCATTTACGGGCATTTCTTTGATTAACCAAAGTACAATTTATATAGATTTTTAAGTCAGGAAGGAGAAAAGAAACCATACACAGTAGTTTTGAACTACCTTCAGCCCTACTGTGCTGTGTACACAGTGTAATAATATCCTTAGCAAAACAAGGAATCATTTATGAAGCCCCATGCTGCATAGGAACCCTGTAAATACAGGAGTTTTACATAATGTACAAGTGTCATGCTTTACAGAGGGTATTACATACTGTTACTACCAGGAACGAAGCTTTGTGGTCAGTGAAAATATTCATCTATAGATCTGTTGCTGGTGTTGAGCAATACTGAATTTTAGGGATGCTGGTTCCAGTCCAGACTCTTTCCTATCTCCTGCTAAGCCAAGTGTACAGAGGGTGATGGCAGCACTTCCAGGTGTGTCGACCCTTTCTGATTCCTTCTGATGGTCCCCAGATATAAACACAGCAAATGCCAGTTGGTTTCGTACTTCCTTTGAAAGGGAAGGGAAATAAAGGGTCCTATTACAACCCAAAATTTGATTAACTTTGGCCATGGTGGGCAGCTTCCCCGGTGGCTCTGAGGCACAGCTCCTGCTGTCTGACGGAGAAGAGAAAGGTGTCTTCCTTGGCATACAGTTGCCTTCACATACTGCAGCTTTTGCACAGTGGTCCAGCCCGGGACTGGATATGCCTAAGTGTTTCTTGCGTGTGGTGACTGTTTATAAGTTTTTGTGTCACTTTTTACACTTTTGAGAGTTTTTCTGGGGAGTTCAAGTCCTGTTAAACACAACAGGGGAAAAAAGAACTCCGTGAGGATAAATAGGAAGGTTTGCTAATCAGACTTGGTGACTGGCAAAGAACAAGTTCGGGACTTTGGCAGCTCTCATGGGTCTGCAGTTGTCTTGTCATTTTTGAGTATGAACTGTCTGTGGGCTAAGAAACGAGGGTAGTGCTCTCTGTTAATCTGTCATATTGTCCCTTACAAATCTAACTAGAAACCGGAGATTTACAGCCCTCTAGTACAAGGTATGGTTGTCTCTAAGGGAATACACATAATCAACCAATGGGCTGAGGAGCAGGATCGGATCCACTTTTTTTGAGGGTTCAAGGTTCATGCATCCCAGGACATTCCATGGGAAAAGGTGCCAGGTATGAGGTCTCCATAACACACCAATGTGCTTGGAGCTATATTCCCCTTGGATGCATGCAAGCAGTCCTGCATTCCCTTTACTCGCAGTGTGAGCTGTCCAGACACAGGCTGTCCCAGGGGGCATTTAGCTAAGCTGGTGTGTGGCTGTGCAGGCCAGAATGCTCATCAGCTGGTACCCAGGACTGCATTAACATCCTTGCCCTACTTTGGCATGGGGCTGGCTCGCCTCCAGCAGGTGCAGACAGTCAGTGTGGCAAAGACATGAATGTCTCGCAGCAACAAGGATGATCAGCCCACAGGAGAGGGAATTGGAAATCCTGTTCAGTCCATGAACAGTAGGGAGGCAGAAATGTCTGAAAATCCTGTTACTTATTCAGCTTTCTTACCATGGATCCCACTGCATCATTTTGGGCTTCCTATCCCTGCTTATGTTGTCTCCATTTCTCACCTGGATATCTTCATTATTTTTACTGAACAGCTGTTCCTTTTTATCTTTTACTAGACTATTTTGACTGATACTTAAATGAAAGCAACTCTGCTGTTGCAGCTGAAGAACAGAACACTGCTGTTCCCAAGGGAATGTTCTCTTCCCATGAGTGCAACAAGATGCTTCTGAGTAAAATCTCCAAATAACTGATGTATTTTTAATTTGACACAACTTTACATTATGCTTTCCTAACGCCTTGCCTCATGCCACTCTTCTGCCTTCTCCTTCCTGACTCCAGTGATCTACCTCCTGTGAATTTTTGTCATTTGCAGTATTCCTTATCCTGACAGTAGGAATGAGGTCACGCGAAGCAGGAACACAGCAGACAGACCATGGAGTAAAGTGTGGCAAAATGAGCATGCTCTGTTGGGTAGCTCAGCTGGGTTTTAAAAAACATAAATGCCACAGAATTCTGACATAAAACTAAAGATTAAATGGGTCCATATGAACGCTTGGCTTCCACCCAGCATCTTATGGTGTGACAGCAGAATCAGGTCCAGTGCTGATACTATTTCTTCAGGACTGGAATGTGAAGTTAATGATGCATTCAGCAGTAGACTGAGACACTCACTTGAGCTGATGGTAGGTCTATTATAGCCCCCACTTGCAGTACTACTTTGAAAATTATTTTCCCTTATTTTAATTTTTTTTAAACTGCTGAATAAGAACAATATTCTCTCAGTGTAAAGTGCTTTGATAGATTCCAAATGGAATTTTTTTAAGAACACTGTGGGTTTTTTTATAATACTAAACTTTTGATTTTACTCTAGGGAGAGTGCATCAACTCTGTAAAGCAGAACAAAATTTAGCAGTGTTAATGGCACTCAGACTATTAAAAAAATTTGAGAGGTGTCTTGGAACTTGGGAGTGTTGCTCCTACACTCTTGAGCTGGAGCAGAGATGACACAATAAATCTGTTATGATCTTCAAGCGCTGGGTTGAACATTGTGCTGCTGATAATTTTAAGGGTGGATAAGAGCAGACAAACATTGTTACTTGCTGAAAAGGAGTAGAATGAACATTGTTTGGATGTTCCTATGCTCATTTCTGTCCTTGGCCTTGCAAGCCACATGCAAAATATGTCCACAGATACGGGGCCAAGTGGCCTCCCTGGATGACTGCAGTTTTTAAAAGATGCTGACAAGGATGTCATTTGGACATGTAAGGAGGTAGCACTAGTTTTGCTACCTGCCATAAAGCAGAAGGTTGCCGTAACTGATAGTTCAAAGAACACCTGGAGAACTGGACAAATCTCTCCAACAGTGCCTGCTGAATGTTCAGAAGGACCAAGAAAGATGACTGGAAATTTTGGGTGCTCTATCCTTTTGCTGTGAGATGAGAAGAGGAATGTGGGAAAGCACTCAGCCAACAGCATGAACAAGCTTGAATGTCAAGAGTTTCCCACTGGCATAGAATGAAGTGAAAGTATTCACTGACTCCTGCAGCCTCAGGGCTGAGACACAGCAACCAGAGCATTGTTTCCAAGTGAGGATCTTGCAAAGATCATGGGCTAAAATCCCCAGTCCAAATGCTCAGAACCTCTGACAAAACTTAGATCCTAAGTTGGTGGCTCAGGTCTGTTCCTGAAACAATGTCTACCTAAGGGAGTACTGAACTGTTTCTAGATTTTTCTGCTTTGCTATTTTCTTACAATGTGGACAAAAGTACAAAGCTTCCACAAATAAGATCTTTGTTAGCAAATTGATTTCCCAGAGCTGAAAGACAAGAGAAGGAATTACCATGGTTCTGAGGAAGAAAAGTGACCCAGTTCCAGAAGATAGTGATGCAGAGACAGAGCATTTGGCTTCATCAAACAAGATGGGTAAATTTTGGCAGAAGCTTTAGAGATTAAACCAGTTAATTTTTACTTTTAGATCTAAAATATTTTGCACAGAACTAATATAATAGAAATCCTACAGCCAGCGTATTTGTTTTCGAGCTCATATTCTGAGTCCTTCTGTAGTGAAGGGAGAAGGAGAGGAACACCCTTAGTACTAGGACTGGCACATTTGATCCATTTCAGATACTTATTTAAGGATGGAATGAATCACACCTTAGGAAAAACCTTCCACTGAAAAGTCTAGGTGAGTGTCTCAAATACAGATGTGCAGATGTACCCCACTGCAGACTGTGATTGATACACACTTAGTGTAATGGTTTTTCCATACTTCAGCTTCTAGGACGGCACTTTCTCTCTGTGCCTCGCTGTCTCAGCTGGAGAGTAGTTTTTTGATTGTTGACTATGACACAGAATACTGCTGGTAAAATCACTGGGAAAGAAAAGCAAATCAAAATCTGTTCAAACAGCTCTCTAAAAGTCAACTTGAAATTGTGCCTTCACAAAATATGATGCTTCAATGGAGGTTCTAAAATGGGAATGTTTCTTGTTTAGGTTAAGCAAGTGACTTTCAAAGAAAATTCTTAGGACTCCATTAACAAGAAACAAGGTAAAAGAATTCAGAAAGTCTATAATACAGATGTTAGAATGCTGTGTGTTCCACATCTATGTTATAGGCAAACACAATATGGGAATAATTGAAATGGTTTTTTTTTCTCTTTTAATTTAAAATGATCTGAAAAATACTGTCCAACTGCATAGCACAGAACCACTTAAAACCACTCTAATTTATTGAAGCAACAGAAATATTTAAGTGCAGCCTCCCACACAGGTACTCGTTTATTTTCTTCATCAACGCTAATTGTTAATTCCACCTGGAAAACAGCACTTTTCCCCTCACACGCCTTAGATAACAAAGACAATAAATTATTGAGAAATAATATGGGGCTGTTTTTTCTTTGTTTTTCCTGATGGATCTTCCTTTAGATGTCTGTTTCTAGGACTACACAAGGACAAACTTGCTCCAAGGCACTCATACAAACTTTGCTGTGTTTCCCAATACTTCAGTGTTTGACTTTGCATCTTTAACATTTCATAACGTCAGTTCTGCACGTGATGCACATCCTGCTGCCCATCTGAGTGCTTGCTGAGTAGCTCTCACACACCAGTTCCTGGCCAAGGACTGAATGAGCCACTTTATTTTTTAATGCTCTGAACGCCTTTAAGCTCCCACTCCTTTCCCATCTCCCGGGGTGACGTAGCTGCCTGACAAGGGGTCTCGGCCTCCCTGTGGTGCTCTCACCAGATGAGGTTAAGTGTGAGCAGCATTTTACATTTTGTCAAGATCAGAGGTGTGGTTTCATGATGCTTTGACGGAAATGTAAAAAAACGTGAAGTGGTTCAGCTTTTGTTACTCGTGGAGCCAGGTTGCGGCTGTGTATCACTGCAGCAAGCAGCTGGCTCAGACTGAGGAGCACCCGTCACGCTCCCAGCACTGAGGATTCACCGTCCTCCCAGATGGGACTGATCACTACTGCAGACTTTTGCACCTTGTCTAGTCTGGGCTTTTTCACCTCACAGTTAATCCCTGACTCAGCCTGCACCCTCTGTTGGTGTTTTCTCTCCTTCTCGAATCTGGAAGTACTTGTTGATAGAGACCAGGAAAGAGGAAGCAAGGACTATATTTTATGTGTCCACTGTCACTGAATGACCCATTCCTTTCAGTAGTGTGCCCTTATTTTCATTGTTCAGCCTTCGATTTTGGCAAGCACATTCCCTAGATGTTTCTCAAGAAAGCTCAGAGCTTTTTGAGCTAATTTCAACTAGTGAAGTCTCAATATTTTCACTCTCAGGATCTTTTCCAGTGCTTTCTTTTTTTATTGTCTTTTTAAATCTAAATAATTCCTTTAACCTACTTCTGTATGTCTGTACACAAAAGAATTGCTATGCTATCTCACAGCAGCATTCTGAATTGATTTAAAAGGATTTCAGAGCCTCAGCCATAAATATCATGGAAGTGTTTATATTGCAAGCATGTTCTTATAGCACACCTATTCCACAACAACAATCCAAACTCTGGCTTTGAGGAAAAACTGCTTGATGCCTTCCAGAAGGAAGCTGTTGGTAACTAATTTAAATATGTCTATTCAAGCAATATGAAATATGTTTTCAAAAGAAAAGGTGGGTTTGGAGTTGTTTTTAAAGATGGGGTGTATAGTTTTCGTGTATGCACTTGCTGAAACACATACTGTGTTTGTCTTCCTGTATATTCACACAGATCTTAGCCTGATAATCTGTTATTCCATTTAATGCCTTTATTCCTTCCATATGCCAGAATGATCTCATTATTGCGTATGCGGACACCTGTTCCAAATTATTTCTAATGGCCTTAATTAGGCTTATTTAAAATTTTAATTATTATTTTGCAGCCTTTGTTTAGAATCAGATTCCTGTGAATTTGTCAGAAATTGTAGGGGCTGCAAACAAAGTTCCATGCACTAACAACTGCTGTGGCAGCTGTAAACAATATGCACTACTCCCATAACATTCTTCAAGTTGCAATAAATTTGTTTCTCTGCCTGCCTCAGTGATTTAAGGGCTTGAAGTTAAAATTTTAAAGAAACCACCTCTTATTAAATTATAGTCATAAATTGGTGTAATAACTACCTTCCTAATGGTCAAAGAGTGCAGCCAAAATCAACAAATCTGTTCACTAAAGGAAAACATGTACACATCAATATAAACTGGTAAAATGTATTATCAATTATTTTCTGAAATAGTTAGTTGGGAGGTTTTTAGTTCCTTTTAAAATGCCAGGCAGAAAATCATCCTCCTTTTAATGGGTAGTCATGTGTATGACAGTGGGAACATCTTCAAAAATCTATTAAATCCATATATGCTGGCAGAAAAGAGGAGTATTTTAGCATTGGTCATTCATTCAGTCAGCCTGGCCCTTGCTGGTTCCCTTCCTGTTGAGCACAGCTTTCTTCTCAGAGTTAAGAGCAAATTTGGAATGGAAATCATGGAAGTCATGTTCTGCTTATCCCTTCAACTGAAAGGAGATCTTGCTGTGAAATATTGCCTCGCTTGTCATGTATCTGCTCTTCCTTGTGCATCAGTCACTGCACAGACTGTGGAAACTCAACTTTCAACACTTTAAAGGTTAGAGGCCTGCTGTGCCGGTAAAGGACACAACACCACCAGCAGGCCTTTATGGTCTTTCCATCCCTCTTTATGTTCCTCCGCTTTCCTGTGTCCATCCCCGTTGGTGAGGGAGAAAGAGAGGCTTGGGTCACAGCGCCCTTACTTCAAGCATAAGGAATGTGGCTTTCAAAGTTCAGCCAAGTATGAGCTACCAAGATACAACACCCTTTTAAATTGTAAATGTTCAGCCAGCAGCACCTTATTCCATACATTTGCAGTGCTCAACACAACACAGACCTGCTCTCTCCTGATAAAAAGAGTCAATACCACGGAACTACTGAGTCTGTGTCACAGTGGTAGAGCCAACAGTACTTTTATCTGTACCCTGATTAACCCCCCATTATTTTAGTAAATGTTTCTTCTTGTTTACACCAGTTTATAACCTTCCTCAGCTAAGTGTCAGAGAGCTTCAATGTTTCTCTTAAGCTCACTGACCAGGAGGAATGCTAGGGAATGAAGTAGGGTGACCCTGCCACTTTTCGCGTGCTGAAGGTCCCTAATATACTAATTTCATTTGATTATCACTATTTAGCACTCAATAATAAGTTGCAGATATTTCAAGTCCAAATGACTACTTGGTAAGTGAGTTATTCTACTGGACTCGGAGTCCACTTCACTTAGATACAGTCGCCAAATCCTGAGAGTACAACTTGCAACCAAGAATTTATTTTTTTTTTAAGGATGTGGAATTACAGTAACTTTTCAGAATACGGCAGAAAAGTTACTACTGAGAAATTTGCTTGGGAGTTAAAAATACACTGTGGTTATATACATTTGGTGTGAGACACGGTCAGCATCAGCTTGGGGGCAGCAGTAAACACTAGTGGAGTACCGAGTGTGGCTGTATTTTGCTTAGCCTTCTGGTTTTTAGTACCTTTAAAATGAAACCTTACGTGATGCTTTCCAGGGAAGAGCAGTTTCTCTGTAGCATTTGCTGCATTTTACATAAATTTATTCTTACTTGAGTCAAGGAGGACATGTTAAACAGCCTTTTGTTCATAGCATGTGGTGGTTTAAACCTCTGTATTCCAGGATTTGTGCATCTTTCCTACTATCTGGTACCAGTAGTGCACAGTGTGCCTTTAGTTTATAAATTAGAAACACCTTTCCTGTCACTTTGGGGTATACATCTGTCACTTTGGGGTTTTGATCTTTAAAGAATATATTTTATGTGTAGGATTTTTATAACCATGATATTTTTAACCTTAAATTACAGAGAATTCTTAAAAACAAATGTTTCCTCTCTTTATTACAGCTAAAAATGCCTAGACGACAATTCCTGCCAGTAAACTATTCCATCTTCAACAAAGGTTTTACCTAATGTTGACAGCAATTACAGTGTTGCTGTTAGGTATTTGCAAGGACTTGGAACTCTCAGACAAATTTCAGCTATGCTGTCACTTGAGATATTTAAATTCAGGTTTTTTTCTTTTTTGTTTCACTTAGGGTGATATAGCTGACCATGTATTTTTCATGGTAATTGGACTAAGTAAGTATGAGATCAAAGGATTTTGTTGCCATCTCAAGGCATTGGTAAATTGCAACAGAATCACAGTGTGGAACAGATGGGTGTTCTCACTTGTTTGGCAGGTGAGTGATTTCTCTGCAAATGGAACCCTTCCAGCTCAGCTTTGTGGCACTGCAGCATAGTAGAGTGTAAAGGGCAGAGTATGGATATCCACCAGTCTAGCTTCCTGGGAAAACCACGAAAAAGAATAACCAGCTCATGCTCAAGAAAATAAAGTGAGCCACTAGAGAAGTGGGGGAAGGAAGTCAGGAAAAATATCTGAAGGTATCAGAGTTGGTGAGAAAAAATGTGATGGACTATTTCTAGTAAGATTTTCACTGAGAGATATTTAACTATGCTGTGTTGAATTATTAGCGTGCTAAATTGATATTATTTCCAGATAATAATGTTTCACAGAAAATTTATCCTCTTTGGAGGAGAAGAAGTAAGATTTCTTGTAACTTTACTGGTTTTATGAATAGTATTTTCCTTTTAAATTCTCTCTGGTTTTATTTTAAATTTTATGGAGTAACAACAAATCTCTGTGTGGGTTTGTTTCCCACAAGTCTTGTTACAAAAGTGATTAAACACAGGGGCACTGCAGTTCAGTTCCCACCTGTTAAAGTTTAATCTTTAGCCACTTAGTTGTTCTGTAACATGCTTTGGACTACTAATGCCGTAAAGCCACATGGCATCTCTTAAAATTAATTTGTAACAAGCTAATAGAATACATCTGAAACACCAGGTAGAGTTAAGACCTAGAAGCTGTTAATGTGACTAATTACTGCCTTGGGCTCTGCTTAGTTGAAGGCCTGAAGAGCTCGTGGTTAGACCTACCTGGTTTGCAGGATGCTGTTGGGAACTGCTGTACTTCTCTGAGAGCTTCAGATAAGGCTGCTTTCTATGGCATTTCTTATTAAAAGAATCAAACCAAAACTCAACAAATCTATTAACAAATTGCAATACAAAAGATCAGTGGGGTCCAAAATTCCAAGAAAGGAATTCCGGTACAAAACTAAGCTGCTAGATCAGGACACATCACAAAGGGCCCTGGATATGTATTCAAAGATGTGTAGTTCTGTACAAGAAGATAAACTCAAAGTGAATTCTAGTGAAGATTATGATAGTAGTTACTGGACTACAATGATAATTAGAATCTTACAATAATTCATTAAAAAAAAAATACCAAGCAAATTATGATGGCACCTTTATAGCTTTAGCAGCAGCAAAGATATTGGGTAAAGCATGCAAGGTATTGGACAGTATTAACTCCAGTGAGCTGATGTACAGTGAAGGGAATGCTTAGAGATGCTATGCAACGTGAACCATTTAAAAATGTACATCTTTTCCTTGTGCTGAAAATTCTATTTATTTTGGGACTTGAGAATATAATTTAGTGTTCTGTTTTTAAAGCCTGGAGACATTGGGATGGAAGTTCTGCCTTCCAGAGTGCTCCAAATGAAAGCAGATTTTGATGATTTTTTTTTCCTATTTAGAAGGATATAACATGGAAGATTATTTTAATGGGACTATATTGACATTTTCTCCCAAGTATCAAGTCTTGGGACTGCATCACATAGTGGAGCTCCTGCATGGCACTGATGCCAGCACAGAGCAGATACCATGTCTAGGCAGCTGGAATGTTTGCTTATTTGCATTTCCAAAAGTTGGTCAAGAATAACTGCAAATGTACAAACACATGTGCCAAATCTGCAGGAGATCGAAAGAACACCCTGGCAAGTCTGACTGCTTTTGTAGCAGGGTTATTTTGTGGCTTTTTTTGGCAGGTTCCTCTTAATATATTTTTTTTTTCTGCAAACTACTCCAACAAGATAATCCCACTATCAAAATCACAGCATTTGAGTATTTGTGAATTTACCAAGAGCCTGGTACCCAAAGAGGTGCCACTGAGAGTAGTTCGTTTGATGGTGCCTGCAACAGGGTGAATGGCTTCTCTTAAATATGCTTCCAAATATCCAAGCCCCCTCGGGAACAAAAGAGCACACATTGCTGGAGACAAATATAGAACTTCTTATCAGAATTCTGAATCACGCTCAGGCCCCAAAGGAGTATAAAAGACTAATGGTCTAACTCCAAGAGAGAGATTTTTTTGGGTAAGGGCTGTACTCAGATGAGTTCTCTGTAGCTGGAGGTTTTCCTTCTAAATAGAATTGAGAGGTTCTATTGCCTAACACCAGGGAAACTGGACAGGAAGGTTGTTCAGAGGGACAAGTTTCTCTCTTCTTTTGTTTGTTTTCTACGGTACAGCTTGATTACTCTAAATTAGAGTCCGTCTTGTGCAGTTGTTAGACATAATGGGAAGTAAACAGAGATGTGAAAACTGACCTACAAGGACAGAATATGGGAAAGGACACAGTCTAGAGTTCAGACTTTAGAAAGAAACACTGATAAGATGCACCCCAAGATGCCAGTGAAGGACTTTACTTGGTGGAGAAGACAGAAGTAAAGTTCTTCAGCGAGTCTGGTACAGCAGCCAGCCAGGTCAGCTGAGCATGCGTTACCAATTGCGGTCATCATCCACAGGACAGAACGTTATTACTGTTGCTAAACTTAAATAAAGCTTAAATAAATTGAAAGCAAGGTGGCAACAGTGCCGTGAAATAGCCTATGCAATAATTCTGATACACTCTACCACTTTTATGAGTCTTGTGCATATTAAGCAATCCAAACCAAACACAGATAATTACATAGTAAAACCATTACGCATAAGGAATGGCTGCTGATTCCATCTGAGCTGCCTGCTACAGATTCAGGACACCAGCATCCCGGTGTCAAAAGGAGAACTAGCTAATCACTGAGCAGGACGCTGCTGGATAAGAAACCACATAATATGTGACCTAGAAAAGACGATGTTTTTCCACCCAGCCCTGGAAAACATAAAAGCAGAGCTCCTAAGGCAAAGGATAGCAACTTGTGCCTCCAGAAGAAATGAGGAATATTAAAATTGACTTTTTTATGCTTCAACTCAGTTTGAGAAAGGATCTTGCTGTGCTCTTTTTGCTGTTTTATGGGGTTTTTTGAGTTTTGGTTTGTGGTTGCATTTTTTTTTGAAGACACACCCCAAGACTGTTATTAGTGGAAATACAGGGCTCAGTTTCTAAGAGAAACAGAGACCCTGCTAAACACTCAATAAACTGGAGTCTTGTGCTGTTGTCTGCTGCCACACTTTACTATTTGCACAGTCATGGCGAAATTTTGAGAAATACAAATTATGTTGACAGATGGAATTGTTTCTGTTTAAGGGCAGATGCTTTTTGTACAGCTTTTATTTAAAACTATGGATTTTTTGAATGCTTGTTTATGGAAATTTAGAACAGCAAATGACCACTTTCCTCATAAAAATGTGTTTTTCTCAGTTGAATCTAGTTTTCAAGAACTTCATACACTTATGCAACATACCATGTAACTAAATTAATTAAAAAGCCAACATTTTTATGATATTCAAATGCCATTTGGGGAAAATAAATACTTCCGGAAATAACTCCAAAAATCCTTGGACATACTTTCCTTACAGATGTGTAAGTCTCCCCATCCCTTCTAACAACAAAGATATCACAGCAAAACTTTTAATGAAGATGCATTTATTTGCAGTTACTATAACAAGACAGCAGCAAGCTGTGAAGGAAACTCACTCTATCACGCTAAAGATTGAGATATGAACAGTGGGAGGATAAGTAAAATACCAATATGGATTTATCATAGTTGTTTTCTGGGCTTCATCTCCCAAGACACTCTCTGTGCCATGAGTCTGGTGACTGTGCCTTGGAGCTTGGTCCCCAGCATCTAAATGGAATTCTGGTGGATGTCAGCTCTCAGTACCACAGCAGAAGTTATCCAGATGCAAATGTCGACTTTGAAAGTGCTGTGCTACATCAGAAAGGAAAATAAACTGAAGAAAATATTTCAGATCAACTGGAAAAAAAAGTTATTAATTTTTTAGATAAGTTTTCTTTTGGTTTTCCTGAAAATTTATTTAAAAAAAATTACTTTCACTCCAGAGAAATTTTCAGTTTTGGGGATACAACACTTTTTCGTTACAGGGGCTACTCAGGAAAGCATTTCTGTCTGGCTCTTAAAATATTATTCATCTCAAAAATGTAATTCTGTCTCTGATATATGAGAGCTCCAGTAACATGTCTCAGGTGGCACAGTTATTTGCTACCATCCCTGTAGCTGAAGAAAGATGCTTTTATGAATTTTAGCTGACATGAACTTTATGCATGAGAAGCCCAAGATCAGACTGAAAAACTGCTGGCAAATTTCATTAGAATGGGAAGGTGGTTAGGTGTTCTATCTTTCTTTATTTTGTATGATAATTGAGGGTTTATATTGTTGACTTTTTCTTAAAATATAAACTACAAGCTTTGCCTGGCTAAGCTTAAATTCAGTGAGATCAGCCACCCCTGTCTTTCAGGAAAAAAACCCCAAACCAGTACCACTCTCTAGATCTAACTAGGAGGACCCAGTCAAGGGCTAATATTAAATGAGACTTTCCACCACGAGGCAAGCAAAAATCAACACAGCTGTGCCATAAAGAACACTTCAGTTGTGAAGCCCAAGTACACATCTTCTGTAGACAGTAACTCATCTTCCTGTGACTGTCATAGGTTTCAGCAGAACGTGTGGCTGAAGCCCAGTTGCAAGATGCATCATCAGGGTAATTTGTAATATGTATGTAGTGTTTACCAGAACATAAATATATAAAAGATAAAGCATGCATGCAAAAGATAAAACCCATAGACAGTAAGGCTGCCTGAAAGCTAAACATTTGCAAAGAGATATATTGTAAGGCCAGTAATTTCAGAACACAGTAAATGACAATTGGATTTATAGTTTTAGAATTGCCACCTCTCATCCCATTGTATTCACTTCCGTGAGTCTAAGGAGCAGGTACTGGAGCTGATGCAGCCTCAGCTAACAGTTAATTGGTAAAGATGAAAAAACACAGGTGACATGGGAAGGAGTTACAATAGTTGCAAGAGGGAAAGGTGAGAGAGCTGCGTGGGTGATCACTTGATGAGTTTTCTGGGGAGGAGTGGTTTTGCTTTCTCTTTCACCCTTTCCCTTCCAATTCTCTACTGCCTTATTCTTTTTAGGAAGGTGGCAGAAGACATACTGAATTTTTTAAAAATAAATTTTGACCAACAAGCCATGCTTAGTACAAGATAGAGAAAGGTGGCCTTGGTTGCACAGTGAACCTTTGGCCTTGATCCAGGCTCTGGCTCCACAGGT
The DNA here is from genome assembly GCA_013399875.1 of Gymnorhina tibicen. Classification (NCBI taxonomy): domain Eukaryota; kingdom Metazoa; phylum Chordata; class Aves; order Passeriformes; family Artamidae; genus Gymnorhina; species Gymnorhina tibicen. The sequence continues at coordinate 443,938 of VXAZ01005708.1, read as the reverse complement.
GAACACCCTCTGGTAACAGCAGAAAAGGGGAAACCTGATATCCTGATCAGCTGCCACTACTTTCTCCTTTTAGGAAACTCAGCTTTTCTTCAGGGAACACAGGCCCAGCTGTTGCTTGTGAAGTGTTTGTAGGATGTTGACAGTGAAGTCAGGGGCCATTTTATGCCAGTATTTCCCTATTGTTCAAGTTCATGAGCAAGTTCCAGTTGAGTTATTTGTACTTCTTGGGCCATGTACTCTGTGTAGCAGTCCAGGTGCCATACAGATGGTGAGTTTGATCTTTTAATATGAGCTTTTACAACCCTGATGGTATTTTTAGAGTTGTTGTCTTACCTCTGACCTCAAGAGGATGTTATTTTATCTCTTCTCAGGACTGGGAAAAATGTGAAGTCAGTGTGAAGCGCTTTCTTTCTCATGCCTTGCAAGAGAGATTCTAGAGACTAGTTTTCAAGAGGGCTTTGGTTTCTTTAGCTCTTATTCTTTGTGTGTAGTCTATTCACATCCTTTATAGAGGATACTTTTTATTTTCCTTTGCATTTACGCATTGGGACAGCTCCAAGGCCAGTAAGAATGTTTTTAATTCCAGAGTGATTGAGGTATTTTTCATCTACGTTGAATCCTGTGTCTTTTGTCTGAGAATCTGACTGATGTAGTCCTTTCTGTTTAGGAATATTAAATATACTTGGAAGCAGGTAAGTAGCTATTAGCTGAAGTTTTTCCTCATCGTTGTCATTAGATTTGCTAAGTCTGAGATTTTCAGCAAAGTCTGAGATGCTGGTCTTGCTCGTAAAGCTCTTAGATAATTGACTAATCTTCTTCGTACCAGTTTTATTCAGTAACACCAAAGTTGAAATTTCTTGAATTTGAGAGGGCCTATGAGCATCTATGGACTTTGGAAAGTTGCTTCTGGTCTCATGGACTTGTTTTCACTTAAGATATTATCAGCATATTTGAGGGGGATGTTTTCTGCTGTTCGTTTACAGGAATTTCAAATGTGCCCAGAGCACAGGATAAATGCTTGCAAGTCTTCTATTGAACATGAAGAAGAGAAAGAAATAATTGTAAATGAAAATGTGCAAAACAAATTATGCCTCTCAATGCAATTGGAACCATGCTCACCATTCAGCTATGCAGCAATGTCTTCCTCGTTATGGAGCATAATCAATAAATACAACACACAGTATATGTCTAGAAGCAGTGAATTCAGTAACATAGGATGAGGGATCCCATGAGTAGCCTTTTCTTTTCAAAGAACAGCTCTGTGTCACTTTTGACAGACAGTCTTTGCTTTATAAAGAACAGATTGGAAAAAGCTGTGTGGAACAAAGTGTCTTTGAAGTGCACAGCTCCAGTTTACATTTTTTTCTTTTTGTTTGCAAGCTCAAAAACAAAATTCTAAATCATGCCATAATTTCCTTTTCTGTTATATAGAAAAAAAGAATTAATGGCTATGAACTTTTTTGCTGTTATTTAAAGTAAACAGACAGATATGGTCTGAGACAGAAACCCCAGAAGTTCTGAGTTGACATATGTGTCTGTTTACAAGTTTGTAGTTGGTCTCCACCTATGAAATGGGATGGCAAAGAACCCTAAAAGCAACCGTTGCCCCCAGGCTTTGTAGATGATTGGATCAGGCTCTGACCTACACAGAGCTGTAAATATGAAGGCCTGCAATTGGATCCAGGAAAAAAGTTGCATGCAAAATTCGGTGGGGCCTAATTGTCAGCTTTGATCATGGGATAGAGGCTACATTCTTTTTCTTCATGTCTTACGTAAATGCACTTTGAGAAACCTCACTGTCTGTGTTTTGGAAATGAGTAGGGTCTATTTTACTGGGCAGCTGGAGTGGAATTGTTTCAGGAGGACCTCTGTTCTGGTTTTTGGTTTAGCTCAAGAGGCCACAGACTCAACCCAATGGCATTTCTCTGTATGCCTGCAAAACAGCAACTTCTGAACATCACATCCGAACGCTTTTGAAACGTCAGGGAAAGTTACAGGTTTTGATAGCCAAGACCTTGATTTCATAGAAAAGTAATAAAAGAAAATGGGAGACACATGGAGCTTCTGCTTTCTCTCAAATACAGCCACAGTTGGAGTACTTTTGGATCAGAGATCTGGTTAACAGTTCCTGTACAGCAGAGTCAAAGTGCCACCTTCTTCTCACAGCTGTTCAAGGTGGTGTTATTCTGATGGGCTGCCTCCTACAAAAGTGTTGGTGTTAGGAAATGGAGGGGGAAATGGGGGATGTCAGAAAGTGTGGAGGAGTAGTTTTTGTAGTGAGAATATCCTGGGAAAGAGAGACAACAGCTCAAACATCAGCAGGGACAGAAACAGCAAACAGGAGCATGCACAGCCAAGGAAAGAGGCCTCTGTTACTGGGGACTAACGGGTTGCAAAAAAGAAAATTTCTCTGGCCCCTGTGGACCAGAAGAAAAGTGGAGATTCAGCTGCAGGAAAGAAGGAACACTGGGGCAAATTCAAGGCCATTAAGGAGGCAGTAAGGGATGGGATGGGGTGGATCTGCAACATCAGGGGTTTCTGTAGGATAGACGTGCAGGATCCTGCTTTGCCAGAGACCAGGAGGTGCTGCCCAGGGGGACTCTGCTGCGGGATAGGACAGTGCAAGTGAAGGGGGAGAAATTTTGTGCATTAACTGGGACACTAGAAGAGACAAAGATGTGGAAGACACAGCACCTCTGGGATGGGGGGAAGGAAGATTTATAATAAAAGGTTGGTTTGGACATACGGAGAGTGCGGAGGAGAGACGCGGGAGGAAGGCAAGAAACCTCTCTGGCATGCTGCAAGCTCAGCCTACAGAAGCTACAGAGTGTGTGACCCTCTGTTAACTTCATTTCACAATGTTCCCTGCATGCTTTGTGTGGCTTCCAAGTAATGCATGACATCAGAAATCTTAATAAAAACCACCTGCTTGGTACATTTTATGTTCAACTCTGTTAAACTTTCCTGGTTCAAAATATCCAGTGCTATCTGGAACAGGAGGATAATTACTTTTCCCTAAATTTGCTGAGCTTTGTTAAATGAGTTCCTTCCTTAAGGAGTAAAAATGTGAATTTATATGCTTTAGCTCTACATTTTTGAAAATCACCTTTCAGCTGTTTGTAGGCTGATAAAAAAATCTGTCAAAATTAACTTCTGATCCTCTTCTTGAACTTAGTCTACTTCTAGCCATGTTCTTGACCTGTGTTTCCGGAATGAATAACTGACTCCTGTGCACCAGGGAATTACAGGGTGTAAATGGCCATAGGTGTATAGTGAGAGGTATGCTCAACACACCCCAGTAGAGCTCTTTAAGCTTCAAATTGCCTGGAGTCTTTCAAGTCAGACAAGAAGCAATGTTTATACATCCCTCAGCACAAGGAAAGAGCTGATGTGGGCCAGAGGTAATTAATGTCAGCAGTTAAACTAGCTGTTCATTAAAAAAAAAAAAATAGCATTAAAAATAATTGCTTGGCTTTGCACTTCCGTGATCCCAAATTCTCAGGCTGTGGTGTTCCTATCTGTTAAATATTAGATTAGTATCTCTCAAGACAAAACAAAAGAAGAACCACTCTTCTTCTCTGGGCTACTTTGCAGAGTTTATTCCAGATTTTGTTTAGCTGTGACGGAGGTTCACAACATTCTCAGTTCTAAAGAAATAGGTGTAGTGACCTGTCTCTTTTTGAGGAGTCTGAGCTTTCGTTACAGAGTCACAGCCAGAAGTCAGAGCTCCTTCCTGTGGCTCCCTTGCTCTCCAGTTAATCTGTCATTAGTGACACTGAAGAACACTTCCCTTGAGGTAGATTTTTTTGTTTTGAGTGAACGTAGCCATTTGCAGGAGTTTTTGAACCTCTTTTTGTTTTATCAAAAAAAGTCAGGCACGAGGGCAGCTTCTGAAAACTTATTTTAGGACAAGGAAAGGGGTCATGACCCTGAGGCTCTGCTGTTTAAATCAGCAGAACTTTGGAGTGGATGTAGGATTAAGGAAAGGGCACAGGCTCTGCTGGTTGTGTTGCAAATTTTCCAGAGTGCTTTTTCTGAACAAGCCAGAAAAAGATTTGCCTGAAGGCACACATGAATATGGGGTACACAAATAATGTTTTAATATAAAAGTCCTGGGTTTTTTAAGAGACAAAAGTAAAAGGACTAAAAAGCAGGTACCGTAAGAGGCTGGTGGAGAGAAGAAGGCATGAGGTTGACCTCTGTGCACCCTCAGTAGGATGTGCAGGGTCGGGGGGGAAACTGGGGGGGGTCTTCTGAGACCACTGGGCCCTCCTTGAAATCTGCTGCCAGAGCTCAAACTCTCAGGCAGCGAAGTCCTTGTGCCAAGCTGGAAACATGGGACTCGGTCTGGAAGTAAGAAGTGGATGAGGTCAAGTTTCCTTTGAATTGCCTGAAGTGAGGAGACAGAGAAGTTCTCTCTCTCGCTGATTGAGAATTTCTCATTCAAGTCTTTTGTAAAGAAATGGAGTAAATTCATCTTTATTTACACTAAACAGTTGTAACCAATATTGTTCTCCTTTGCTGCGTTCGTGCAAGTGTTCGAGTCTTTGACTCTCTTGAGGATGGACTGTGAGGACATTACTAGATCTAGTAAAAAAAAAAAATTGTAAATAAATTTCCACACATAAAAGCCCCAAGCCTCTCTAGACACATACTTTTAAATCTATTTATTCACCTTTTCCCCTCTGTTTTCATATTTAGATAGGGATAGCTGTGGTGTAAAACAGAGCTATATATTTTTGTCTGTTAGGACATGAGAAAGGGCACAGTGCTCTCTGTTTCAGCAGCTGTTCTGAGGCCAGTTTGCTAACTGTATTTATTTATTAGTGGGTTGTTTTGGTTAGACTATTTTTTCCCCTGGTGTATGTGCTCCTGCAATTGGTGGACATGCTTTTCCTTTCTTACATCAACAAAGAAATTGGCCCAAGAGAATTTCATGGATTATTCCCTGCTGGCCTCTGAATTCTCCAGGTAAAGATTTCTTCCTGTGTGTTTCTTCCATTATCATCTAGCTCTGAGTTCATTCTCTTGGCATGTGATATAGCAGAAATATATGTCAAGTGTTTTCTGAGGACGTGAGCCATAACCATCAGAAATAATTTGCTTCTTCTCTAACCCAGAAGCCATTGAAGAAATTAAATCTGGATGAATGATGAAAATATATTGCAGTCAAAGAACAGCTGTAGATTCTTTTTGACAGCAACTGTGGTTTCTTATGCTTCCTTAATTTTCACTTACGCGTGTCTGAAGTTATGATTAATCCAATGAAATATTCAAAATTGCCCCTGAAAACCTGACTTTCATAAACAGGAATTATCTTACAGTCTCATAAAGCATTCTGACATTCAGATCTAAATTTTCTTTTGTAATGCAAATAAGCATCACATATGTAATCTTCACACCTCCTGTTTCCAGGAGTTCTGGAGGAAGAATTTTCATCCACTGGAAAACAGGATCTTTCTCTGCAGGGGTTTATTCATACCAAGAGCAACTGTCTTTCTTTCAAACAATAACAAAAATGTGTTTCTTGCCTGTGGATTAAGAAAAATCTTGAAGATGAAGACCAACATCCCTGCTCCCTTCCTGTTCAAATTGTGAAATTGGCCTGAAAAATAAGGTTTTTTCTTTCCTTTTTCTGAGCCATTCTGATGCTCTGTGGTGTGATGGGCTTTCCTTAAAAAATTGAAGCTGTGAAATGCTGGTTCTCTCGATTGTTCAGGCCTTAAGATAAAACAAATGTCATGAATATCACAATAAATCCTGAAAGCTAGTAAAACAATGGGAGGGGAAAAGTGATCAGAAGCTGTGCAGCAGTGCACAGATGGAAAAAATACCTTGGGGGCTCATACAGCTTTTTGGAATTTTCTTTTGGAGCTTGTCCTCTGACTGCTACTGGCACTGGGTGGAGAGAGCAAGGGTGCAGGAAATTTACCCTACAGCTGCAAGGTCCTGGATATTACCTGCCTTGCCCTGCTTTTAGGTCTCCAGAGGTAAAGCTGGGGAGAAAAACACCAATTAGCGTATGAATATATACTAGATACTAGTGGATACCCTTAAAATTATTACATTATGCTAGTTTTTCAAGAATGGGCATAATAGTCCTAAAATTTGTCATGAATCTTGTAGCCATGTCTTTGCTCTGGGTTTAAGTTTGCCACAGCAAGTGATCTTCCACTTGCCATGGATCTTTAGTAACTTCAACCACTGCTACCCCTCTACTTGTTCCTAACAGGTTTATTGCACAAGGACTTTCATTTTTAAAAAGGACAAGCATCCACATAAACATTTCAGAGACAATAGAATCTGAGGTTGTAAATACATTCTTGTGACCTTATTAAGATGGAGAGAATTTTGGTTTGAGAAGAGGAAAAGCTTGTGATCAAGCAACTGCAGTCACAGTAATAACAAAAGGAAACAAAATCATAGTCACCTTGATTATTTTGGGAGTCTTTGTCCTGCCCAGTGGTGCCTCTTTATGACAACCCTTAGTTCAGGACAGGATATATCATTCAACCTAACTAAAATATAGAAATGTCATAACTAAGGAAAGTTTGTGTTAGATTTTTACTTATTCTATTATTCAAAGGAACAGGACTGCAAAAAATTAATTTAGCAATGCTGCAATTGAACTAAGTGAAAGCACTTCCAGCTATTATCAAAATGGCTGTTTCGTGAAAGATCACAAATATCAAGATTATTTGTGTAACTTAGTTCCTTATCAACCTAAAAGCTCCATTAAAAGTGTGATGAGGTTTTAGTAACTTGGGGTTGTTCCTGTTACTAATTAACCCTATAAGTAGCACCAAAGATCGCTGCAAAAGTCATTTAATGCCTCCACTTTGTAATGATGTGTAAATGCTTGATTGTTTGTTTCCTGGCCTTATGTTATCAGCGTTGCGTTTCTTTCCCTTATGCTACCTGTGATGAAGATAGAAGGTGTAAATAAATCTGAGAAGAGATGGAGCTGGGGACAGCTTGGATGTGTCAGCATTCATTTAAGTTAGTCAACCAGCTGGTCTTTCATCCCAGTTCCTTATCCTGCCCTCTTTTCTCCCCAGAGCAAGAGAGAGATTCATGCTTCCTGACTGACTGCATGAAGAGGGTAGATTATGTCATTCTAGTGGCCAGATGGCCTGACCACAAAATCCACTCTGTCAGCCTTGACAGTCTCCGAAGGGAAGCTCCCGGCCGCAGGGCTGGCCCTGCACAGCCAGTGAGGAAGCACAGAGCTGCAGACGCTTCCAGAAGCTGACCTGAATCTTTGTAGGCAGCACTGGCTTTACAGAGAGGGCTGTTCTGACACCTTGAGTACTTGGCTTCTCCCTGATGTTCCAGCCCAAGGATGCAGGGACACACATGACATTGTGCTACAACCTAAAGCACACACACGTGCACCCCTGCCATGCTTGGGCTGAATTTTGGCTGCAATGCTTGTTTTGGCATGTCATCGTACCAGAGCTAGGTTTTGGTATACAGGGGTTTTATCTTGCCCTAACCCTTGTAATTCTTTTGTATACATAGGGCAAGCACACCACATTAAGAAACAAAATTCAATGCAGGAAGTTATTTTAATTCAGTAAGAGACACTGATAGAGAAGAAGGCAAATTGAAATAAAGCACAGAGAGCCATAGGGAACTATTCTTACTATTCATGTCCATGCCATTGTAGCTTGTTTTCCCTAGATGCTGAATTACATCTTCATTCAGTATATTTTTAGCTCTATTTCACTGCCATCAGCCTTGTTCTGTTGCCCTAACTTAGGAAAGCTTAGGGTTTGGCTCACTGTTTTATCCCAGCCCTCAATTTAACAGAGGCTTTTCCTTTTCTAAAACCTACTTGAGTGTTGGTGTGAAGATGCTTTGGAAAAAAGGGCTTCTGACAGACCTTGAGTCTGCTGCCAAGTTAGTTCCCTTTTTAAGGAAGCTTTACAAATTTTAATTACAGTATTTCTACAAAATCCTTGAAGTACTAGTTTCATGCATTTTTTTACTTTTCAAGAGGAAGGAGTAGCTGTGGCTCAACCACGAAACCAAAGATGTTTGTTTAAAAAATATATAATAGATTTTCTGCAATCCATATCCATGTTCAATGAGTGTACAATGTGGTTTCTAGTCTGTTTGCATGGCTGGTGAGGTGTGATGGAAGCTTAAGCTGCAAATGAAATTCATTTCTAAAAGAATAGGTGACAAGGCAGTGTAAGATTGAATTCCCATTGCATGAATCACTTAATTTGCACATGTCTCTTTACACTTGATTGGACATACTGATACTTTAAATGCATTACAAATTTAATCAAAAGCACTAAATAAGACACACAACATTGAAATTACATCCAGGAAAACATCTGGGATTAGGGAGGGGGAATTGTTCTTGCATAAAAAATAAAGATTCTATATTTTCACAAATTAATTGAATAAACAAAGGCATATTGAAGCTCCTCAGGAGTTTATGTAGAAGGTCAACTCATGGCATTTCCAGATTGCAAACCAATGCATTGATCTGAATAGACTTTTGTGTTTAAATAGCTTCTAGGATGACTCCATTGGACTTTTCTTCCTCTGCAGTCTGTTAATAGTGCTGAAATGAGATCAAGAGGACTATTCCCACGTGCAAAGTCATTCAGAGTTGTGTTATCAAGTTTGGGGGGCTGAAGTTTCACTCTTGCAAAGTTCATTCACGCAGATACGTCCATTACCCTCTGAAGATCTATAGCTTAGGAAGGAACAAGGTCTTGAAGGGAGGTTGATAATAAAATTATTGTTTTACTATCCAGATAAATCCCCTGAAGGTATCTGAAGCTGTTCTTTAACTTTGTGCACAGTACACAATCTTCCCCACATTTATAAAGTGTGTTCTCACCTCTTAAAATCAAACTCCAAAACACTTCCTTTTTTTTCCTTTCCAGATTTGCTCCATACAGAAAACATGACAGATGAGGAAAACAGCAAGAAAGACTAGAAGATACAAAAGTTGAAAATTCTTCTCAGGTGACTAGGTAATTTCACATATTTCCAAAAGGGCCTTCTCCTCCACCCACTTTATATTATGGATACTTTTCTACTGATTTTTTTTCCCCCAACAATTTTAAGTAGAGACTGAAAAGATTAAAATCAATCAGAGCAGCATAATGAATATATATAACTTTTCTTACTGTGTGTGGAATCTGCACAGTTACATTTACATGTTAGAATACTATTAGAACAAAATTTGTAAGCTGAAAACATGAAAAATCTTGTCTTTGGCATTGTTTAATGAATCCCAGGTGTGCAGTGCATGTTGAAAGAAATAATTTGACAATTTTATATTAAAAAAGAAGTGGTGAAATTACTTGCAGCAGACCTGATTAAAATTTTCATTCATTGCTTATGAAACAGGTTATCATACTGTAAGAGAGTTATGTTAAATATTGCTGCGTAACTTCTTGAAATCTAAACCCAAAAAACAAAAAACAAGATACTCTGTCTGCCAAGGTTTCTGACCAAATTTGTCTTAAATTCTTGTGCTAGAGGCCTTTTCTTTTTCACTATTTTCTCAGCTCAGGTGTCAATACTTAAGTGTAAATAAGGAAGCAAATAATAAGTACTGAACTGGTCTAAATCAGTACTGAGAGGTTTCTTGTCGCATAGGCTCTTACTGAACTCAAATTTGCTGTTGCAATTTGCACCCTGGGTAGATTCAGTGAATGGCAGTGCTGTGCCCTGCTCACAGACTGTTCCAGAGACGCTTTGGGATACAACAAACTGAAATGCCCAGGACTTAAGATGGCATGCATGTAATGTTTGCTACTCAGGAACTGATAACCTGGACATCCTATTTACCCTTTCTTTTATTATTAGGATCAGGTTCATGAAAGGTGAAAGAATTTAAAATTTTGTAAATGGGAGGTTATTTCTGCAGAACAAACAGGTGAGCAATGACATTCTCCCCCATAATGTGCTATTGAAGGCAAATTACTGTAAGTAAAACCAGTTATGAAATCCAGGATGAAGAAATATTATAATTTACAGGATAGTAATTCTATAGATTTTTTCTTTACCATAATTTACGTAGCAGAAAAGGCCTTGGCTTTGTGTAAGCCCTGCTCAGCAATAGCAAAAATAGCTCTATATCTCAACATTGTTTTGAGCACAAATCCAAAACATAGTCCTATACCAGCTACTGTGAAGGAAATTAACTCTGTCCCATTCAAAAAAGGCACAAAGATATGTTTTGAAACAGGTCAGTCCTTCATTTATTTTGATGTAGCAATATTCAGACCTGTTGCATTCAACTCTGATGATACACACGGCTTAACTTTAAAAGTTGTTTATTACTTCAGCTTGATTTGTCTAGCACAGAAGAGCAAACCAAAAAAATCCTAGGTTCAGTTTCTATCAGTTGTGGAGTATCCCATCTTTTTTTGGTCTTTTATCTTTTAAATTTGGACATGAATAAGAGACTTCTATCAGTATCTGAACAAAATGTCCAAAATCTGAATAGGATTTGAAAGACTTATAGACACATTCCTCTTCCTGCTGTTCTAATCTGACACATGACTGAGGGACAACATTTTGCCTGTCTTCCTCTTACATTAAGAAAAAACCACTGAAAATTATGTTCTTAATAAATAAAGCTGGAAGGAAATTGGCCTGAATGAATAAGTTGAACAGACGTGCCACCTTCCATTATGCAGATAAAATAAATAGCCATGTTTTGTGAAAAAACTATCAAATTACCAGCTACACAATGCAAAAACTCCTGTATAAATGAGCAAGTTCTTAGCACCTGTGGTAAGCTTGGTGGCTGCAAATCTGGTTCTTTCTATGGCTATGTGCTGACTTCATGCTCCTTTGATACTGAACAGCTTGAGCTCCATCTTTGCTTGGGTTAGAAACTTCTTCCAAATCTTGAGATATTTATTTAAATTTACTCTCTAATAATCTTATTGAAATGAGACAATGTAAAAAAAGCTGCAGTTTTCATTGTACAAAGACAGTGAGTATCATCAGACTTATTTGTTCAGGTTTATTTTCCTGTTTGTAGAGGATTTTTTTGGTGGAGGAAGTTTGTTTTTAAAGCAGGAGAAGTCAGGAGCCATCCTTATATCTAGTTTAGAGAGATGGACAATGAAAAATGGATTCATTGAAGTCTGGTTAAGGACCTGGTTTAAATTCTGGCTTTCTGTAACAGTAGGGAATGTGTTCTATTACTCACTTTCTTGGATTTAATCTAGCAAATCTGTCAAAGCAAATATACAAGTTATTTCCTTTTACATTTGTAATAGAGGCTGTTCTAAAGGTCATACTGAATTTCTACCACAGAAAACTTTCTTGCTAGAGTTGCAATGTTTAGGGTGATAGGAAAACCCTAAAGTCCTGTCTGTTTCTGGAAATGTTAAGCATCTCATTGCATTTTTTCTTTTGTTTTAGTTTAGTTTAGGTGTGTCATCAGTCTTGGGGTACTGGGAAAATTCCATCTTGGTTAATTGTGTTCTATCTTTCCACTTGTCTGCAGTTAGACACAGTCATTTCCTTTTCTTCCAGCCCTGTCTCTCACTGTGATGTTTGTAAAAAGTGTTAAACAGATGCTTTCTTAAAATCCAGAGGTGGATGTATTTGCAACACAGGTAAAGCGATTCCTGTGAATGCTCTGTGCTCTAGAAGGGTCTTGTTTTTTTGGTGTTTGATTTTTTTTTTTTTTTTTTTTTTTTTTTTAATCCTGAAAACCTTACAGTAGTCCATAAGCAGTTTTACCAGAATTTGACATCCTTTAGGGATAGATGTAAACATCTTTCAGTCAGTCATGTTTTTAAACTCTGAAAAAAAAGGCTGTCAAAAGAGGTGGAAAGGCTCATTGAATAAACAGAAATTCCTTTGACATCTTTAGTTAAAAAAACCCAATGGAAGTTAAGAGCCATTGCTGTATTCTGTCTTAGCAAGATGGGAGGACTGTGGACCTTATTAAAGTATCAGTGTAGAGTCAGGCATTTTGGAGTGATCTATAATAGATGTAAGCAGTTGTACACGACTGGGAATATGCACTCTTTGCAAATCTGTGCTCATTATTACAGCAGGTCGTAGCTTTGACTCTGCAGTCAATTAAAAGAAGAGCTATGTCAAATAAGAAAGACTGTATCCAGTGCATTGAACCATCCATTCCTTCATTGTAGATTTTAAAATACTAACACTGAGATATTAAAAAAATCAACTTTTTCAAGCCTGCAAAATTAAGAACTCATGGAGTAATTCCTGCTGGCACACGCCTGCCTACGCAGTTTAAATTCAGTTCTTTTGCCTGTTTTAATTATGATCCTATAGTATTTTTTTGACATGATCCCTGCTTGATTTGGTAAATAGATAGATGGCACCCATTTAATAACCTTCATTTAATAATTTGATAATCATCGTTCGGCATGAGGCCTTTTGCACCCCATTACTGAAACTCTGACGAAAGAATTATTTCTCCCCTAGCTTTTTTTGGCAGTGCCTGTCACCAAATTTTGAAGCACTGCAAAGGCTTTCTTCTAGCTTCGCACCAAACCCATGAGGTGAGGAGATGATGCAGTCCTCATTTTACACCCAAAAAATAAAAATTAAGCCCATGGCTTCACTGAGTTGAAATTGCACACTAATTTTTGGTATGTGAAGCCTGCATTTGTTCAGGATACTGGCTGTTGTATCAGGATTTCGTCATTTCAGTGCCTAGGTCCTCATGTGAGTTACAGCTAGAATTTCTGCAGAACCATGCATTTTACATCCGTAAAACCAAAGCACAGTATTCATGACCACTGCAAAAATTTATATTTTTAATGATCTCTCAGTTGTTGAAGGACAGTTAAAAATCCAGGTTTTTGGTCAACTTTCACTTGCCTTTTCTTCCTGTACAACTCTCCTTTAATTTGGACCCAGACAAGAAACATTGTTCCACATATATGAGTATTTTCTTGAGCTTCAGGAATTTTTTCATTCAAATCCAAGCTGACACATCTTCTCTCCACCTTTTTCTCTAGCACCCAAAACCTGCCTTGGTCACCCATCCAAAACTCAACAATATTTCATTTCAGAAAGCAGATGCTCTTTCCACAGCACAAACTGTTCAGTGTTTCAGAAGCACTGGTTTTTCTCTGTCTCTCAGACTGAGGGATTATTGAAACATCAGAAATTCTTTCTCCTCAGTGGTCTACTCAGCCCTGTGGAAAGCATGTTCTCCTTGGCCAGCCCTGGTGCCTTTTCTCCCCTTTGTCCCATCCTTCTCTAACAAACCTGTCTTTTCCTGCCCAAATGTTTGGTCTTTTTTTTTTTTTGCACTACATTGCATTCATCTGAAATTTTTACTTCCTCACAGGACTGGAAGGTGGGGAAATGGAGAACATTTGATGAGTTATCACTCCCTGTCCTTATCTCAACCCATGGACCTTTCATTATATTTTCTCTCCCCTGTCCAGCTGAGGAGGGAAGTGATAGAACAGCTTTAGTGGGCACCTGGCATCCAGCCAGGACCAACCCACCCCAGGTGCCCATCCTCCAGCAGCTGGAAATGCTGCCCATGTGCTCAGTGTCAACATCTTTGAGGGAGTTTTCACCGCAAAACTGAAGGAAATTCTGCTGAGCGTGTACAAACTGGTTTTTCCAGTGGTTTTAAGGTGGTTTGAATTAGAGCGCAGTTCAAGGAGATGACACACTATGCCTACCTAACATGGGAAGACCTCCTCTTTCCCATTGTCGCTCTCAGTGTTTGAAAATGTTATGAATGCTTCGAAACACTAAAATGACATGAGAGTGTCACCTTTTTTTATTTAAACAGATGGGGAGTGGAGGGAGTCAAGTAACAGCATATATTTCACTGAGTTTGTGCTTAGGGATGTGTGGAGGCAGGTGGGCCTGTCAAGGAAGAAACCCCAACAGCCCCCTGGAGGAATTAGCCTTAGGATTCCCTCCGGTTAGGATGACTCTCCCAAGGGGCCTTGTGTTGATTATGTTAATTATGCAAATGTACCCCAGTTCTGTTCCCCTGATTGGTCCGTTGGCCTCCCTACCCCTTTTTACCTTATATGTTCCTTGCGCTAGAAAGTTCTCCTCTCCCTGTTCCCCCATTGGCCCCTCTTCCTTTGTCCCGCCCTCGGTACCTCCCCATTGGCCCTTGTACCCTGGCCCTGCCTATACTCCGCCCCTGTGCCCTCAGATCTTTGGCCCTGGTGCTCTCCCCGCCCCCATATAAAAACCCTGTACTCTCCATTCTCCCTTGCCTTCATCCTTGGACCTCTTTGCGTGTGGCTGGAATAAACCTTCCCCATGGAACCCCATACGGAGGCCCTTCCTGGGCTCTTTTATCGTTGGCTTGCGTGCGTGTGTAACTGTGTGCGTGCAGTGGCCTCGCCGAAGTGGCTTCGTGCCGCGACAGGGATGACCAAATCATTTTGGCTGAAAATGTCCAAGAAAATTCAGCCTGAGGCATACCTTGAGCGTGGAGAACATGAGTCTTAGTGGCTTCAGTTTTTTATGAGTTTCCTGGACTTCAAACAAGAACATATAAATCGGAAGTATTATGCAATCTTAATAGTAGGCTATGTTACCAATTTGCTCAAAACAAACCGGTCAGCATAACTGAAATTCCGAGGTGGACCGTGCTTATAAAAAATGAGAGTTTGGTGACTTGCTGCTGACCTTCCAGTGTAAATATATTGGAAAAACAGAAAAAAAAGTAATGCTTTTTCTCTTTCAACTTGATTTTCTTCAATTTTCTCCAAGCCATAATGGATCATATATTGCAAAAAAAGTTTTAGTTGTACTTGGCTTCTTATTCCATCTCTATACATGATCACTTTCTTTTACATAAAATCACAGATTCATGGAATGGCTTGGGATGGGAAGGGAACTTAGAGATCATCTCGTTCCAATTCCCCTGCCATGGACAGGGACACATTTCAATAGACCAGGTTGCTCAGGGACCCATCCTGCCTGGTCTTGAGCATATCCAGGGATTAGCCAAGATGAAACTGATTAAAAGAAACTGATTTTTCACCCAGATGAGACAACATTGCTCTGGTTGTATAAAAGGTGTGGGAAAATGGCCCTGGTAGCTACTGTGAATAACTCAGGGATATAATCTATAAATTTTACCATCTACAGGCACCAGTCTCTAGTATGATTTTTTTTTTTACCTGAGATGGAATTCTGCAGTAAATCAGCCATTGAGATGAAGTTTTTCTTCTGAAACAAGCTTCTGAATTAGCCAAAAGAGGCCTCAGGCACAGACATTAAAAACAAACTTGAAAACTGAAATAGTGGCCGCTCGAGCAGTAACAGGGCCTGGTTTTACCTTGATGCTCTTGCACATAAATCAAAATGGTCCTGA
Source organism: Gymnorhina tibicen (assembly GCA_013399875.1). NCBI lineage: Eukaryota > Metazoa > Chordata > Aves > Passeriformes > Artamidae > Gymnorhina > Gymnorhina tibicen. Next base: position 428,604 of record VXAZ01005708.1, on the reverse strand, counting down.
GTTGGTCTCATGGGCTTACACTGAGGTACCAACTGAGTGTTTACTGTTCTTTATATCAGTGGTGTGTTTGTCCCACAGCTAAATTAGGTATAGTTAACCTGGATTAAAAGAGCAGTGAAAGAAGTTTATTGGGTTTTCACCTATGTAAACAGATGAATTCAAGCTCAGATCCTCGCACAGACTTGGATTTCTAATGAGAGCTCAGTTTAAATGACAGATTTCACTGCTGTAAATTGAGGTAACCAACCTAGGTTAAGCACCCCCAAAGAAAGGCGTTCTTCCAGCAAAGACAGATATGAGGCATATTTTTGTACAGTATGACTGAAGTCTTGGAAAGTTGTTCTTTTGGAGAACTGATAAAGTTGCTATGACTCAGAGGCTACTCTGAAGCTGTCAGAAGAATATGGTTTTAGCCCTGAACACAGTAGAGAAGACTGATTTGTCTCAGCTGCTGTACTTTGTTTTCTTGTTTTCTATATTCCCACAGGCTACCACAGTTTTTCTTTTTTCCTTCATCTTCTGTTTAGTAGGGATGTTCTGGGTTTTTTCTTACACTTACCTGCTGTAAAAGCAGTGTTCAAGGCAACTTTGGGAAACCTATCCCAAAGATAGGTTTAGATATGGCCATTTTTCAAGAAATTAATAATGTTAAACATGCTAAGCTTTCTGAACTCGTTTTCAAGAATCTTATTTTCCCAAAGTGTCAATTTCAGCAAGACATCTCTGAAAATCAAGAGGTCTGAAATAATTTTCAGGTTCTGCTACTGTTCTGCTGTGAGACACTGAGGCAGGTGTCTGCTGTCACAGCTCTCTCACTTGTAAAACGTGGATAACAGCTGTGTTCAAGTACCTGAAAATCTCGATGAGAAGTATCTTAGGGTAAAATGTTGCATAGCAAAGAAGAACGTGTTGCAATGTTTTATAAACAATTCTGAAATGTCTGAAAGGTAGTATTTGTAGTACTGGGAATGAGTTTTTACTACATACTTACTCTGGATTTTTTCTTTTTTTTATAGACCACATTTTGCTCTGAGTTGTGCTGACATCTCCCATGTGTTAGAAGACAGTTGGGGCACATCTCTCTTTTTATAGTCACAGCCTGTTTATGAATCAAAATAAAGAAATGAAGCTACTGTCACAAAGCCCCAGCATTTATATCAGAGGTTAATGAAATTCTCAACCAATATACAGTAACATTTTGTAAAATCTCTTCCCTCTAGGCGATGACAGGTTTCAGGGATTAAAAGTTAATACAAATTGTATCATTCCATTTCCAGTCTTGCAGTTTCTCCTATAATAATAATAGACTGATTATTCTTTAAATTTTAAGGTTCTTGGCCTATTTCTGAGTGGTGCTGAATATCCACTGCTTCCAAGGAAGTCAGAGTTGTGCCCTCTGCACTAAATGTCTGGAGCACCAAGCTTTGTGTTGTAGTCGTGTATTAATTAAAAATTACAACAGCAAGTATGATGAGTTGGTCTATGTGTTTTGTTTTATTCCAATTAGGATAATTTGAATAATTTTTATGGCTTACTTAATGCCAACTGCTCTGTTAAGTAGCTGAACCACCTATCGCTGTCTATACAATTGGGCAGAATAACAATGACTGTATTTTCTTCTGTTCCTGGATGTTTTCAGAATTGACATAAGGAGATGCAGTCTGTAGTATTAGGCCTGAATTCACAGAACAGAAATCATAGAACAGCCTGTGTTGGAAGGGACCCTAAAGATCATCTTGTTCCAACCCCCTGCCATGGGCAGGGACACCTTCCACTAGACCAGGTTGCTCCAGAGCCCCATCCAGCCTGGCCTGGAACACTCCCAGGGGTGGGGCAGCCCCATCTTCTCTGAATAACCTGTTCCAGTGCCTCCTTACCCTCATAGTAAAGCACTTCTTCCTCATATCCAATCTAAATCTACTCTCTGTCAGTTTGAAGCCATTCCCCCTTGTCCTGTCACTCCAGGCCCTTGGAAACAGTATCTTTCCATCTTTCTTGTAGGCTCCCTTCAGGTACTGGAAGGCCACAATTGAGTCCTTTCTTGTTTGTCCTTTCTTCTGGTTGAATCTTTGTAGAAAGGAACAAATTTTTTCATGTTCTTTCCTTAAATTGCACCCTGTGTGTGGTATTGTTAGAGTTTGGCAGTAAATTACTGATAAAAATGAGATTTTATAGTAATGGATAGCAAACTACTGTCAGGCAAGACACTTTGGTTCACCGAGAGTGACTACAGTTTCCAATCCAAAGGCTTGACTTTATCCCTTCCAGAACTGGTGTTTGAATTGCAAAGTTTTTAACTTCAGAGTTGAGCTTAGAATACTGCATACCTGGGTTCCACATGTGTTATGCATACCCACTTTATTTTGTTTAAATCTGGTCTAAGTTTGGGGCTTTTTAGAAGCAGATAAAAAGCAATCAGGTTCTGCGTAGATTTAGTTTTCATAGCTCAGGAATAAAAATTCTCTGTATGTATTATTGCTGCTGAGCTATATTGCTGTGGGAGTTTTAGAAAACCTCTAAGAAGAGTCAACTGAACTCATCACTATATTTCTTTGTAGCTAGTACTGAAGTATATGGTAATTCAAAGTTTACCATGCACATTAGAAAGTAAAATATTTTTCAGTTTGTACATAGAAATGATCTTTCTTGCATGTGAAGTTTGAGACTTTAGTTAAAATAATGAAAAGTAAATTCTGTGAAGGGAAATAAAATTATGCTTTCAAAAACACAGCTGGAGGAAAAGTTCTACACTAAAGGGTCGTATGTTATTTGATGACAGAGCTAACATTTTTAAGGTTTGGGCTTGGGGTTTTTCCAGTAATCTTCTAAGACCCTTGATATTTTTCCTATAATTGAATCAGTTTCTGCACAGACAGTAAGTGTTGGAGTCTGAAAGGCAGGACTGCTGGGAATTTGGGTAAGCAAGGCACAAGTGAAGGACTCTAGACCTGCTGAGTCTTTAAGCAGAAAGTAATATACAGGTAGTCACAAACTGGAGCTCTTGAGAAACAGAAAAAAGATTACGAAAATTATTACCTCAAGTGCCCTGTGCCATTTAGAATTAATCTTATTGAACAACCTGGTGCCCTTTCAGTTGAACTAGAGCCCTGGCCAAATTTCAAATCTATGTCCTACCTGATAGGTTTGTTTAAGTCTATAACCAAAGACTAAACCTGTGACTCACCTGTTAACTTTCAACAGATCCCACTGTGGCCCTTTTGTGTTAACAGAAGGAGATCCTGGCACTGCACCATGGCTGTGTTCCTTTGTTGATTGAGGGAAGCTCTGTGGAGGTGCTTTGAAAATTTGAGTTTAGTTGGAAAGGCCAGGAATATTAACTGTTTTCCAAGTTTGGCCAAATTATTTTCCAGGGCGGAGAAAAGAGTATATTTTATTGTAGCACAGAGTGGTAGTATTCCCTAGATTAATACCTTTGGTTCCTTTATGGAGTTTGAGTAGCAGAGCTGCAGTGAAGATTCCCGGAGGTTCATATCCAGGAAGGAGCCTCCCTCTAGCTGAGTCTGTGGGAGCTGCACTAGCCTTTTGTCTGCTGAAGATAGCTATTTGCACATCTGACATGCAATTAAAATGCCAATGAACACATTTTACTTTTTTTTTTGCTTTTTAATGTTTTTATAAATTCACACAGAATGAATGAACATAGCTGTTATTCTGACTGGAGTTGATCTCATTCAGCTGAAGGAGCACAACCTGCAGCTCACATTGTTTCCAGCTTTGGAAATTCAGAACATCCATTTTGCAGTCAAAACCAGAGGATGCCTCTTGGAATGATACTTGTATGGGCTGTTGGTTGCACTGTGTCAGCTTGTGTGCTGCTCTTCCACTCTTCCGTGCATCTGCACTTGCGGGATCACAATACCGGCACCGTGATGCTGCAAACCAACTCAGGCACCAGCCTGCGCACAGAGGCTTTGGTCCTCTCACTGCAATGCTTTCATGGGATCCACAGTTGTGGTTAATGGTGAATTGTGATGGCAGAAGCACAAGTGCAGTCTCCACGGCATCTGCTGGACAGTGACAGCCCAGATTACAAGGTGCAGTAGCTCACGGGTGACATTCACTATCTGGTGTTGTGTCAGGGTGCATATTTGCAAAATAACAGGGAAATCTCCTGCTCTGGACTAATATGCTGAATCAACGGTGGCTATTGAACTTTCACTGAATATTAACTTCTACTACACTTGGCAAACACACTTAGGAAAAGGTGATCGTGCCAGCCTGAACTATTGATTGCAATGTGGATCTGCTATGGCTTGCCACTGCCAGTTTGCCTATAGGCGATGCCAGGTGAATGCCCTGATATGCTTTTCAGTGTCATGGTGATGAGGACTTGTGAACTGTTCTTTGTGTGATGTCAGGTGGTTCCGTTTGCCTTTTGAGATAAAGCCATCTTTTCCTGCTCTGGTGGTAATTGTTAGCAGCTTACTATTGAATCTGGTTTATGTTGTGCTTTTTTTCTTGTTTGAGCTATTCTACAATGCCGATTAGATTAAAGGTCAAGTTTGGCAGTCTCTCCCCATAAACTCTAGAATAAGCCTTTCTGATATCAAAGGGATTGTTTGGATGTAACTAGTGGGAGAATTGGCTCCTGTACTCTTGCTCAAGAGAAGTCAAAAGGTCGAAGTCCACCTAAAGATTCATGTTATCATCAGAAATGCAAATAAAGGAGATGGGAGTCACGAGGCTGGATGAAGGATGATGGGTCAGCATCTTGGGCACTCCCAGATGTTGGCATGTGGAAATCCTGAAGGGAACTTTCCGGCATTGGATCTAGGGATATCATAAATTAGATAATTCAGTGGACTCTCTGCAGTGAATGGGACCACAGCAACATGAATTTTACTGAGATCTTTCTTGTCCTCCAGGCTAGAGAGGGCATGTGAGACATCCTGTATTTGTACCCAAATTTGCTATGCAAATCGTGCACTCTTTTCCCATGAAGTAATTCCTTTGACTGCGGTCCACTAATTTATATTTTAGTATCACTGAGCATCCAATGTCCCATTTCATGGCATTATTTTGTTGAAGAGTATTAACTCTGCAATATCAGAGGGGCAATTAATTAATTAATTAATTAGACTTTACCTACATAATGCAATAATAGTAGGCATCACATATTCCGTGATTATTTGTCTTCTCAAAAAAGCTGTGGCTTGAAATGAGTAGATCTGCATTTTATGAAGTTTGCAGAGGTTTATTTTTAAATGACAGGGCACTTCAGAGTTCTAATTTGCATTACTCTGCTTTCCTGTGATCATGACTTCGAGGAGCAGCGAAGCAACCTTTGAAAGCTGGTTCACTCGGACAGCTGGCAATAAAAGGCTGTGTCTCAGTAAGCATTATAGACCCGATAAGGGTCTGTGACTTGAACCATATGCAAAAGTGAAATGAACTCGCGTCCCTACTGGTCATGATGTGCAAGGTCAGTGCAAACTACTGAAATACTGGATTGCAAATACGCTCTTGGCAGTAAAAGTCCAGATTCAGTACAGCTTGATCATTATAGGGAAGCATAGAGCTGTGCAATAAAACCAACACTGTGTTTGAAATTAGTTCCTAAGAAAGGGTTATAAAATCTGAAGGAAGTTTAAAAGTCAGTTGTTTCATTAATGTTTTTTCTTAGTGTTCTGTAATTCTCATTCCTGTGCCTTTTTAATTGTGCACTTCACCTCAGCTGCAGTCACAGCTGAGGAAGGGAGTCCAGCTGAAGCCCAAAAGATCAATCAAAGGGAGGGAGAGGCAATTCCCTTTTCTTTTGTGTGCGTGTGTTGGTGTCTCTTTTCAATACTAGTGATGAATGTGAAAGCAATAAAGACAAGAAGATAAAAAGCTGAGATTTGAGAGAAAGAACTACTTCCCATAAGGACATTAAACCCACAAATGTGTACTGTCAGTGAAACTGCTGGAAGAAAAGAGTAGATGTAAGTTTAAAAATCTCTCTTTTTTTTTTTTTTTTTTGTTTTGTTGTTTTTGGCGAAGCTGCAGGATGATAAAAGCAGGACAGTTGACTTTGAAATTGGAAAAAGAAAATAAAAGCAAGCCAGGGGCTACATCCTGCCCATAAATTTCATATGTTCTTACAGCCATTTTTAAGTGCTTTTAACTCCAGTAAAACAATGGTCCAAAGGACTGAAGACTTTTCCACATTACTGGAAACTTCACTGAAGTTAAAAGAGCTTTGGTATGAATTCTTACTGAATGACTCATCATATTTGATCATTTCATTAGACTCCAAGAGGAAGCAAAAACGGTGAGTCTGTTTGTTCTCTCATCTACAAAAGATGGTAGCCTTATCGTGCTTCAGTGGTCAACCTAAAACTGATTTATGCTCTCAGTTGTCTGAATGAAAGGCACTGTTCCTCTAGTTCCAGGGTGCCTGCTGCTTTCCTACTGGCTGCCAAAAATGGAAAACTTGATTAGTAGTGACTGTACAAATAGCTGAAAAAATTGCAACTTAAAAAAAAAAAAGAGTGACAGGTCTAGCCAGGCTTGGGACACACAGCAGCAGAGCTCCACTGATTTAGGAGCAAAAATTCCATGGTGGAATTTGTTCTTTTTTACCCCACAATGTTACATGTCAAAAAGACATAAAAAAAGGAAATAAAGCAGAGGAAAACCAAATAAACTTAATTCCCAACCCTCTTTAGGCACAGTTGCAGTGATCCTTGTGCACTAATGTTAACTGGTTTCCATGTGCCTCCAGGCACTTTACCTCTCCCATTTGCTCTTTAAGAATGAGAATTTGAGTTGACTTTGCCAAGAGATGGACTCCCAGTTCCAGGAAAGAGGCTTGATGTTCTCCCAGCCCAAAGGTTAAGGCTCTAATCCATCCCCTGGAGCTAAAACAAGGTGGTGCTAAACCTTTCCCACTCTTTACAGAACATAATTGTTGTCAGGATATTTTGAAATGAATAAAGGTTACAGTTAAAAGCTTCCATTCACACATCTTCCCTATCGGCCTAGTTGCTGCCATTGTTCTGATTTCGAGATCACAAAGATCCTGTGAAGTCATCTTATTTGTCATGACACTAAATTACTGCTATACACAGCTTGGGGAAACACCATCCCCTTCCTCCTCTTTGGCATGGTTATAGTAATTACTGAGCTTGGTCTCACTGTCAGTCCTTCATCAAAATCCATCCAGGGTGCTAAAAGTGCCTAGTCTACCAACAAAGGGCAAACATTGCGTGAATATCTGTAAACAAAGCTGTTCCCCTTGGGTTCCCTGTGTCTGTTACTTTGACTGAAAATCAGATTTATGGAGTCAATTGAAAGAAATTACAGAAGAAATTGCCTTCTTCTCACGTCATCACGCTGTTTTTCTGAGCACCCCTGAAATAGCTTTATGTAAGAGCTTTTCTTTCTTGTTCATCTATTCAGGTTTGCTGTCTGTTATGCCACAGCATAAAGGATACCAAGAAAGCTCTTGAGTCGCTTAATTGAATCAAAATCAAGTGTGGTTTGGCCACGTTCATTTTAGGTCTCCATTATCATAATGTGCCTGGCCTTTTTACTTAGTTAAATTGCTCTGTGGTTTGAGTGGTGAGGAAAGAGTCCTGATGTGTTTGTACCGTCCAACTTTTCAACACCATCCTGTACATTTCTCATAAGAGCACACTTGGAAAGAAAAATCCCTTGTTGCCACGTGGATAGATTTTAGGCAAATTTTTCCAAGAGCAGGCATCTTAACAGAGCAGGAGCTGAAGTTTTTTGTCTTCTTGAAGAACTGATTGCAGCTTCAAAGTATAATTTTATCGAATATTTAATGTAACCCTACACAGCTGTTAGTTGTTTATACAAGAATATAGAACTATGTAGTATAAGTCAAAATGTGCAAAGCTGAGCTAAAATATGCCCATAACTTTCAGCTCTAAAGGTTCTTGTCTCAAGACTATCTTCAAGCAAAAGCCATGAAGTTCAATCCTATAATTTTTACTGATTATATAGCTCATGGATTTTCCAGCTTGATAATTACTGAATTCAATGTGTTTATCAAGTTCTTATGGCCTACTTGATCCACGGGTAACATTAGTGGATTTTTAATTGGCTGGACTGAACTTCTAAGGACATTCTCTATCCTGTGGAATAAAACGTGTGAGCTAACACTATTAGTCAGTTAAGACATTGGTGTGTATGGGATTTCAAATCCATCTTTGAGCCCAAACTCCTGGGTCTGGGAAGGAAAGTGAAATCCACAGTAAGGCTGCAAAGGAGTATCAAAGCTCCTGCATTCTCAGGTGTGACCTGCTCATTGAGAAGGCAGTAGAAGGAGATAGTAATCTACCAGGTAGTTTAATTAGTAGCTCAGCAGTCCCCAAATCCCACAGCTTTGTGTATCAAACCCAAAATCACAGTTTGGCAAAATACTTGCTCCTAGCAAGCCAAAACTTTTGTTGCACTTCTTCCATGCATTCATCCTGCCTTGTGATATATTTATTAGAAGATGGAGTATAATTCTAAACAGAAAAAAGGAGGGTTAAAGTTTTGGAAAATAGGTTGAGTTCTACTCTGCAGTTCTGACAAAGAAAAATCAGACCTTAATTTCTCTTGGATTTTAGTGGGGGGCTTTGCTAGCTGGGGAGCACACTAACACAGAAACAGCCATGAGTCTCTGTATAAAATTGCCTTTTAGGCATAATTCATCCCTCTTTTTTTAAAGAAGTGTTTTAAATACTCTGAGGTTTAGTCAAAATAATGGAAAATTTGAATATATGTGTCCTTATTGGTCCAAGAACAAGAAATTTCAATCTAAGACAGTACAGATAACATGATATCTTTTATTGAAACAAGAATATTAATCTGATCTTTAAATAGTAATACATCCAGCAGAACTTCTGGGCCCTTAAGCTTGAACTTCATAAAATACTCTCGTTCCAATAAGAAGTATCACATTATCTACCTTGTCTACTTAAATGCATGTTTAAAATGATGGATTAGTGGCTATTTTGGATGCATTTTTACTGTGTTATTATCTTGAGTCTCACTTAACTTACGCAATTGTTTTCGAAGTTATAAACGTGTACTCTTTATATGCCAAACTCAATCACGATCTCTTTTTTCTCTATGCTTTAGTCACACTTTCAAAAGAAGCGGAGTTTAAACAGTCCCAGAGTGTTGTATTGATGTATTCTTGATTTATTTTTATTATATTTTACTTTATTTTTGTCAGCAAGAGAAAATACTTTCAAGAAAAGAGGACAGCTTTTAATGAATTTTATGCAGAAAACCAGGTAAAAATAGCTAAAAGCCCTCCATAAAATGGTTATTTCTGGAAGTGTGATTTCTGTGGAGACACTACAGTCGTTTCAGTGTAGAGGAAAGACTGTGTTAACAATCACTGCTACTATCAAACACTGCATGATTGATAACATTTGTGGATCCCAGTCCTTTAATTGCAGTCTTTTGATTGTTTGCATCACTGGTTAGTTGGACCTGTGGAGATCTACACCAAGAAATGCAGCCCATGGCGCTTGCAGTGACTGTACGTGATCTACAGGCCTGGCCCACATCAGACAGCAACTCAGGGCCTGAGAAAAGTAGAGAGGTAGGAGAAAAACAGGAGTAACTGTACAGGAGTAACACGGTAGTATTCCCAGGGATCGGGCCTTGAAGGGCACTTGTAGATGCTTAAGTGTAGTTTCATGTTGCATGAAGGCCTTATTGCCTTTGTAAAATCATGGCTCGGGCCTGTTACTTCGGCTAAGTAGAGAAGGACTGTGGGAAAGAAACACAGCCGAATTAAGGGTAGAAAAACATGCTGTGTGACCATCGTGTGCTCAAATCATGGTGTGTTGGCTGAATTACGTTTGTTGTGCCTTAAAACTATGTAAACAGATAACCGGCTAACTGCTTAAAAAGGCCAGGTTTTTGTAATAAAGGGGCTCTCCTTTGCACCTGCCTGGGGACTCTGCGTCGCTCATTATCGCAACAGTGTCAGACTTTATATCCCCACAGAAGTAAGAGTATTGCCTACTGTGCAGAAATGTACTAAAAATAGCAGGTTTTCTCCTTGAAGACCTACCTGAGAAGTGTGTGATGTGCAGGTCAACACTTAATTTTGCCATTTGATAAGGGAATGAAAAGTTAAATAGAGAACTTTCTCACCTGTACCAGTCTGGGTTCAGAGAGAGCTTGAACAAAGGACGCAGACCAGTCCCCACTGCACTAAAAAAGGAAATCCTAAGCAGAACTACCTTTGTAATTTTTCCCAAGGTTTCACCAGGGGAGTGTTTTGGAACTGCTGCCAGGCCTGCCTTGGAGCACTAAGAGATGGGGGCTGTCCAAGAGATGTGCTGCAGCAGAGCATCTCCCCTGCCAAGCTTGACCACTTTGTGGGCTGTGGCATCTGGCTCTGGCCCTTCTGGGAAAATGAAGCTTGCAATGAGTTTTCGTCACTTCATGGCCACAAAAGACATAACCCTGCTAAAGGAATGACAGAAGGCTGCAAGATTCACTGGGGCCTTTATAAGGTACTTTTTTTTTTCATCTGAGGTTTTCAGAGTGGTTCAGAAATCCGAAGCCTCCTCTGGAAAATACTGATAAGTTGTAAGAGCTGGTTTCCTAATGAAGAAATAAAACATTACAAAGTCTGAGTATATACTGTCTTATAACCACCACTGATGGGTGGTTAAAGAAAGATAATAATCAGATATATTTCCTCCCTTTCCCCACCTTTTTCCCAAATTTCATTTAAAATAGTAGCCCACTCTCTGGAAGCACCACTTTTCCAAGAGCCTCGTATGCCTGGAGAGTTCAGCACAGTGCACTCATTTGCTTTTTGATAATGGAGTCCTGAAGTCTTTCTTTTTAAAAAATGTTTAAAAAGGTTTAAAAGGTTTTAAAATGTTTGAAGAGCAAGAGATGTGTACATCTCTAACAGTACTTTCTGGTAAATTCTGAAATAGAAATTAGTGTTTGACACCTTCAGGAGGTGCTTTGACTTTGTGATACATCACAGAGTAGGCTCTGTAGCTGATCTGCACATATCCTGTGCAGGAGCCAGTGCTAGGAAGCAAAGAACAACTGAACCTGTCAGGGGTACAGGAAGCCGGCAGCAAAGATGAAACTACAGGAAAAAAAAATTAGGAACAATCCTAGTGTTCCTAGTATGCCATAGATTTGTTGAGGACTGTGTGTGAGCTTGAACTGGAGCTTGGACAAACCCGAAATGAATCGGAGATCACCTATGGCATAAGTGGGATGTCAGTGATCAGCTACAGCACCCCTGTTCAGCTGTCAAATGCTCCTGGTGGAGGAGTGGGAGCTTAACAGCTGAGCAAGAAGCCAAGTCTGGGAGGTGTAAGGAAAAACAGCAGCTGCCACAGAACTGCTAGTTTTGTGGTTATCATCTATACTGCTCACTTTGGGACTTTAGAGGAGGAACACTTTGAGGCACCCCTACATCTGTGGGAAGGGAGCAGACCCTGCAGCTGGACTTCTGTTTGGCAGCCTGAATGTGCACATCTTCTGTGAGACTGGGGAAGGGAGTCTGTAGAAGAAGCTGCTTCCACCTACATTTATCCTGGCTCCTTTCAGTTATCCATTCCTAGATAAATTCTTTCAAACGTGGTGCCGAAACTGCAAGCTGCTGGTCAAATTTTGTCAAGGCTGCCTGAATGACTCACATAATTTCTCAGATTACTGATAAAACAGGGGGAAAATTTAAAAAAAAAGTCTAGTGTTATTGAAAGCTCTTGGCAAGCCTGAACTGTCATTTTGTAGGCACAGTTACTTCTGGCTGAGGCGGGTCTATGAAAGATGCAGCTGAACTCATGCTGGAAGTGCCTTGGGTTGAATTAGAGGGATTCAGGTTGATGAACAAAATCCTGCCTGTAGACATGAATGAAAAACTTGGCCCCAAGCTCCCCCATTCCTGAATGCAGTAGTTCTTTCCTGTGAATGTGTGCAGTGGAGGGCACTAAAATGTCAATTTGCTGGAAAGCAAAACAAAGGACAAAAGGCTACTCCATTCTTCCAGTAAGTGTGTAAAATTTAGTAGTTATCAAGGATAAAAAAATGGAGCTCATTCATCAGAGTTTGTAGCTTGCTGATATAATGAATTATCCTAGCAGAAGTCCCAAAGCAGCAAGTACTTCAGTCACAGTGCTTAGAAATCATGTCAGAAAAGGAATTAGGAGTATGATACAAAGTAATGAAGAGTGTGGAAGTGGTGGAACCTAGAATTGTTCAAAAATTATGTAGATGTGGCACCTGGGAACAAGGTTTTATGGTGAACTCGATGATCTTGGAGGTCTTTTCCAACCCAGACAACTCTATGATTCTCTGAGTCAATGATACAGATCAGTGGTTGACATCCAGCCCAATTCTTTTGGAGCTGGACTTTTAATTTTCTCATGATGGCTCTGGATCTTTCTGAAAGAGGTTTGCTAACCTTCTTTTGTTGTAAATATGTCCAGGTATCAACAATTCTGTAATAAGCAGCATTTCCTACAAAGAAGGCAATGAGAAAATAGGCTAATTTAAGTTCTTAATTAAAGCCTCTGCAAGAACAGCATTGAAAAGAATTCAGGAACTTATCTCTTAAACAGACCCTTCTTGGCCACAATTGTAATACAGTGCTGATCAAGGATAGGAAAATTCTGTCCCTGGGTATCGTTCACTGGTAAGAAATGAACAATAAATAATCTTTAAAACCAACACATATTAAGCTGGCACCTTTCTCAGGCATTGGAATCAACTTAGTAAAGCTGGGGGAAAAATTTTAGGTTGGCACTTGGTAAATTTATATGCAAAGAAATTTAAAACAGGACATCCTCCCAGCTGGATTTCTCCAAACTCTCATCGGTTTTTGTTGCTTTGTTTATTGAACATTTCAATATCTTTCTTTGTCTTTGTAAATCCCTTATATGCATTGAAGACAATTATAAACCCAGTGGTGTGTTTTTGGCAGAGATTAGGTTCAGAATTGGGAAACATTGTTCATTTTGTTTGTCTGCATCATGTCATAATATACTAGAGTACTTTGTTTCCCTTTTGTAGCAGTGGTTGTCATGAGGAAAGGTCATTCAGCAAGGCATGATTAAGATTTTAGCTTCAGCACCTACAATTCCACACTCAAATATGTGCCTTTAGAGTTTCCTACATCAGTGTGTATGTCTTGACAGATATGTTCTCCTTTCCATAACAGTCAGCCAAGAGAACACTCTAATAATTCAGGCTGAAAGAGGAATGATGAAATTTGGTGGTCCAGATATAGATGAGAAGAGACAAGGAATTTTCCTTCACAACCAAGAAAGAGAAGACTGGCTCTTATTTTCGTTCAAATCCTTTAAAGTCAGTGGGTCACGTTTAAAACAATTTCAGGAAAAATGCTCACTGGGCAAAAAATTTATGTTAGTTTTACCTCACATTCTAACAGATTCAACACAAAGGCTTTGTGTCTGTCTCCTCAGAAGATGTCATTGCAGGCAGTAGTTCAGACATGATCTTCAGCTGAACAGCAAGAGTGGCACCAGCATGCCTCTTGGGCAGGAGTGGAAGAAGAACCCGAGTGAGGATCACATCTTGGGGTGAGGCAGTGTGAAGGAGGAAAGTGGATGTGTTCAGGTGGAAGGAATGACGAAAAGGCCTGTCTTGCCCAGCTAGAGGGTAATTTGGGGCCATTTTTTCTGGGTATTTCAAAAGAAAAGACTGTGTTTGAGAGACTTTAAAATCTACTTTGAGGGTGTGTTTAAAAAGAAGGTTGTTTTTGGAACCAAAGCTAAACTTTAGGAATCCAGAATTAAAGGAATAGAGGTGGAGTGCAGGGAGAAGTTACAGAAATGTTCAACCCTTGTCCTGTGGTCAGGATGACTTTGTAAACACCTTGGTTTCACCACAACTACTAGTAATTCGAGTCATTTATAAAATTAGTTCTCGATATGTGCATACTTTGGAAGACAAAAGCATTTCTGGTGGTTCAACTCTTTGGTTAACAGCTATTAGCTAATAATTTTTTTCCTATGTATAGCCTGGTTCATTCCTTTTTTCTGTATTAGTTACAAATCTCCCCTTAAAATTTAAGTACAAAACCCTAATAGAGATCGTAGTAAGCACTGCACTGTGTCATTAGCTCTTACAGAACCAAAACCCCCAATGAAATAGAGGCAGTAAAGAAAGGGAACAGCATAATAATTTTGATCTGTGCTTCTTGTTTCTATGACTGACCAGCAGTACCACAAAAAAATCCTTTAACCTTTCTTGCTGCAGTAACAAGACAATGTTAATACTTCTACTGAGCTTCATTTGGCTTAGTAAATTTCTATAAAGTGCTTTGATCAGTTTATGTAAATACAAGGCATGACTGAAGCAAGGCCTGCTCTTAATGCTGTATTTTCTAGTGCTGAGATGAATGCTGATAGAACAAAAAAAAAAAAAGAGGAATACAGAAGAAACCTGGAAAAATGTTTTGCACGTTCCCTGTATGCTTCCTTATTTTTCCCCAAGGAAAGAAAAGTAAAGTGTAATGGCAAAAAGTAGGATATTTAGCCAATTTTTTCAGGGGAGAAAAGCAAAATTCCTTACTGAAAAGTAGGACGATTCTACTAAAAGTAGGGCAGCTTACTGCACGTTAAGTACCGTTGGATTATGTGTGTTGTTATCACGCTTACTTTGCACACACAATTAGTTCAAAGCGGGACTTCCCACATGAGTTAACTGAGGAAGATTTATCTCACTAGATAAAGCCACAGCACCACATCAAACGGGGTCAGAACACACCCGTCAAGAAAATAATCTGGAGAACAGCTATAACTGGATGAGCTCATGTGAAAAATGAAAATGTCACTGGCACTTAGGCTAGAGATCAAATCACATGGGAAAAATGGAGGAGATCAGTAATGATGGAGCAGGTTACAGAGATTAAAATTCTAGACCTGAGCAGCTAAATTTGTGCTTAGAATAACTGCACAACCTGCGAAGTTTGTGTGCTTTTTAAGGATGAGATAATTTCAATGTTGGCAAAGGGTGCAAAAGACAACACGATGGAAGACTTTTTAATGCATTTTTTTCATAAAGAGTTAATGGATAAATGACTTTTTGGGGTCTGGGTGGCACTTTGAGGACAGTACTTCCAGGAACCCTCATCCAGAAGCAATAGGTCTACAAGTATATCATGTGTGGACTGATTATTTACATTTCATAAGAGAGGGTGTGGGAGTTGTTGGGCTGTGTCCTCACAAAGGCTGTAAGTACACGGCCCAGGTAAAACATTCCTGGCTAGACCTAGAAAGGAGCCCTGCTCCAGAGGACAACCTAGAGCTTTGAGTTAGGCTGCTTATCTTTTTACACTGCATGTGGAGAGTTGGCAGGACCTCCTGAGGCTGGAAGCAGAGGTAGAAAGACAGCATGATCTGAAGACTGCTTTTCCAACACAACTTCTCAAACATTTTATCCCTTTCCATTTGAAAATTAGCTTACACAGACGTATCTGTGACTTTTTTTTTTTTGGAGATACGCTGAAATATGATCTGACAGTGCGAAAGGTATGTGGGAGAATGAAGGTGAGGGCATATTAGTATGCAGAAACTTGGTATAACTGCAGTGCACTACTCCTCCTTTCCTTCAAAATAAATAGGTGTATTTGCAAGCAGGGCCTGCTTGGCCTGTCTGTCTGAACCAGTGACCTTCCAGTTTTGTTTGTGTACAGTCAAAAGATGCTTCTATTGGCAAGAAGGAAGGGCCAGTGCTCCTTCACAAGGTTACTTACAGACATAATTCTAAAGGAGAAATTTCCCTCCATCTGTGTCAGAAACAAATGTCAGCACCCAAGGTACAGAAACCATTTTTTCCCTGGTTTTAAATTTGAAAGACTTCATAAAGTGAGTTAATAAAGGCAGTGGCTGTGAAGAGATGTCTCAGAGTATGGAGGTGGAAGTCAGTAAGATCTGAAACATAATTTACATTTGAGAAGTGGTGCAGCCTGAAATTAGGTTTCCCTTAGAGTTTCTAAGAGATTGAAAAGTGTGGGTGTTCTCTCTCAAATAAATTTGTGTCTGACCCACAAAGTGTCTAGTTGGGATTTAAGTAAAATAGGCAGAGCTTCAAACATCAGAACTCCCATGTTTCTAAGCTATGGAAGGATTTGCTGTGGGGAGTGCCAATGTGCAGCTGAATAACAAAAAAATTGTAGACTTTAATATCTCTTCAAGGCATGAAGACTGATCCCAGGCTCCCCATTGACAGACAGACATGAATAAGATGGCTCAAGGACTGAAAATACCCATCTACAGCTATCTCCAGTGACACTGAAATAGGAAATGACACCTCTTGACAATCTCCTGTGCACTGAGTGAAAACATCTTTGCCCAAGATGTAGGAAAACGGGGAGACCACATACAAAATACTGAAACTTCAGAGAGAAGCTAAATCAGATTCATGATTTTCAGTTACTGTGTTCAAGCTACACCCAACTGCACAAAAAATGAGACAAAAGAGAACTGAAGTTCGCATTAAAGACACCTCGTGGGCAGTCTAATAGCTCAACTGAAGGGATGATCTAGTGCCCTTAGCAGGACAAAAAAGTACTGAGGGGGTGGATTGATGGCCAAAAGCATTAGTCCAGAGCTTTATGGGCTGCCCCACTGTAAACAAAGAGCCCAGTTGTTGTCTGGTGAAAGTAGAAAGCCAGGAGAAAAAGTTGGGTGCATTTTGACAAGAATATAGTAACCTTCATATTGTCCTTTCCATATCAAGAATCACTGAAAGCTGTGAATTTTGACTAGTGTCTTAGGCCAGAGAGACTATTCTCTACATGTTTGTAGTTCCTAGGGTTTACAGGGGAATATGTGACACCTCTCCACTGACTTAAATGAAATTGAGAAGCAGCATTATATGTCCTCTGTTTTGCTTTCTTTCATTTATGTCTGAGTTCTTCATTTTTCAATCCTTAATATTGTATTATTCTATCCAGCTGCAATGCTAAAGCTTAGAGAGATGCTATTTCGAGAACAGGCACAATGTTTTGTAATATGGAAATAAATGGCCCTCTAGAACTCCTGGAGGAATAAACCAAAAATTTTACCTTGAGAAAAAAATTGAGGGAGATTAGGGAAGTGATTTTTTGTTGTTGTTGGTTTTGTTTGTTTGGTTTTTGTTTGTTTGGGTTGTTGTTGTTAGTTGCTTTTTTTGTTATGTAAACTGTCTTCTAAAAAGGCAAAGTTAGAAGTTAACACAGGCTTCAAAGGATAAGTGGGAGAATTGGAGTCTCTCCAGAACAGAGGGAAATACTTGTCACCTACCAGGACTAATCTTCTTCAAATGTTTGAGAAAATGTGATCAAGTTCAATTCTTTATTCTTCTTCCTACCAACCTTGTCTATTTATCTGATGGGAAGGCTGCAAGGAGATTACCCTGTACAAGGGAGAAGACTTACTGGTCCAAATATTTAAAGTCACAAAAAAAGCCAGTGTGGGTTTAAATGTAGTGTATCTTTCTTCTGGTCCTATTACTGTGACTTCTGAGATGCTGGAACAGCTTCATGAGGATGAGGATTCCAACAACTCCAGGAACATATTTGTGATCTCCAAAGTGCTGTGATGACACTGAAAATACTTCCCCAGAACCAAGTTACCATAGATAAAATTGCTAGAGTTTCTTATGTGGATGTATTTTTTTTACTTAAATTTCTTTTTTTAAAAAAGTTTTGATTCTGCAGCTTCTCATTTGAATATAACTAAAATTGAAAAATGGTTGTATTATATAATAATGCCTATCTGCATCCTTCTGCAAGTGAAAAATTATCACTATGCTGTTTTGTTTTTGAAATTAACTTGTTTTAACCCTTATCCTGTTACTTTCAGGCTGATTTCTATTCACGGTCCCTCACTTGTGCAATAAGTAACTTCCACTTCTTGTGCTTTTGCAAACATGAATGCATTCGTTATGTCTTGATTTGATACTAGCAGGTCCAGCCACAACTATTTAGTAAGGCAGAATAAGCGACTCCATTTCTGTATCTGTGCAACTTCATTAGTGCTAAGTAGTTTCACAAATGCATTGAAATCATCTCTGATTTGAGTCAAGGTTACACAAATTAAAGCTTATTTAAAAATAAGGCGTGTTCTTTCTGGCCAGCCCAAATCTCCCAGTCCACAATGATACAAACTGTCTCACATACAATATTTCTTTTGCTGAGCATGATATAAATTATTACAAATCATATTCCCCTCTGACTGATGCTTGCCTAACTACATGTAGTGCAGTGAGCAGAGATTCAGTTTTAAGGGAAGTTAATGATGTGAGGAAATTAAAGAACCACAGACCACAGCTCTGGTGAAGATTTGGGCTACAGTTATTAAAATATTCAGAGATGTAGGTAAATTTCTACAAGCTGAAGTGTCAGGTATGTGTAAATAAATAAATATTTTAGACTAGGACACCTCAGACTTCAAATCAAACAGCATCCCATAATGACTTTGTCTGTTTTGACCTTTGTATGATGAGGATTTTCAGGGAAAAGAAGGTAGTTCATCATGCATTTGCTGAGTAAAAAACTTCCAGCCAGTATCTGTTTAGACCCTTTTAAGTAGACATTTAAGCCATGTTTTCTGTACGCGCTAATTGTGATGACCATGACTGAACCTGTCTCCCCTAACTGAGAAGTTCCTGAGGCACTGAGTGGGCATAGTCATTTCTCTGTAACATTTGGAAATCTCAGCAAGTGCTCCTCGCTCTTTCATGAGTGTCCGTTCACCTTGTAGTTCTCTCCTCCCATGTTTTTGATCTTAAAGGGATTCCTTTCTTCAGGTCATAGGAGAGATTTGTATATTCCTTCCCATCCCTGGAAGTGTTAAGGCCAGGCTGAATGGGGCTCTGAGCAACCTGGGATAGTGGAATGTGTCCTTGGCTATGGCAGGGGACTGGAACTAGATGAACCTTAAGGTCCCTTTGAACCCAGACCATTCTATGATTCTATGATATGTCTAAGAATAAAAGCCACTGCCAAACACAAACATTTCAAACAGGTGCAAGAATGCCTTGCTTTTTCTCAGCATAAGGCAGGGGTTCCTAGTACAGTGGGGAAAGCTCATTATACAGAATAAAAGTGGGATCTGTTGACAGGAACTATAGTTTGAATGCCATCAAACATACCTTTACTCCCTTTTCCTCCCAGTCTCTTTGCTTTCACATGACTGCTGCTCAGGATTTCACTTTCAAATAAATATTTGGCACTTGTATCCAAAAAGACAAACAAATATGCAGAGAAAAATTTGCCTGAGTAAGTGAACACTCCTATTCAAAATTCTGTGGCTAGATGAACGGATAAGTGACAACAGTGATGAATAAATAGTGCCTGGGCCTGCCAAAACCCAGCATTAGAAAGTATAAACAAAGCAGTACAGAAAACAGATGGATTCATTTTAAGTTTTATCCTTTTTCAGTCAAGGGATGCTAATGAGGGAACTTCACTTTGCACCATGATCCTGACACAGCGTGTGCCAACACCAGCAAGGGGATGGACTGGTGCAGGGTCCGAGTGCCAGCATGCAGCTGCCTTCCCCCAGGGCCACGTCATTATTACCAAAACTACAAAAAAACCCAGCGTGGATCTTCCTGCTGAATAACGACTGAAGGGAACTGCAAGCGCCACCACAGCGATGTCCCTCCAGTAATTAGGTATTTGTGAGTATTTGCACTGGATTCATCACAGAAAGCAGAAACGTGGGGATTTGCTTGCTGGGGTTGGTGGGGAGAGGAGGAGGGTTGGTGCTGAAATGAACTGAAATCTGGTGAGGTTTTACAGGCATGGGAACTGCTCCATCAAATCAGCCCCGTTGCCTGTTTACTTTGCGGGTGGCCAAATCTCGGTGGGTATCGGAGGCCAGGTGCAGTCTGTTCGGCAATTGGCACCAATGCCATATGGCAACTTTTTCCTGAGGAAATCAGCCTTTTATCTGCTCCTCTTGGAACCCAAGGAACAAAGGTTGCTATGAAAAATATAGCTTATTGGGGTTTCAATTTCAAATTGGTTAAAACAAATTTTAAATGTAACGCAGTTGTGCTTGAAATAAAACTCTGAATTTGAAAATTATGTATATTTAGCAAGCTCTGGTCCAAATACCGAAAATGTAATATGTCTGGACGAAAAGCCAAGAAAAAACATGTCTTTGCACATGTGGATTTGGATACTGTTTCTAGAAGGAAATTATAAGAGAAATAACATCTCCCAAAGGCAATTGCCTGTTCTTAAAGATCTCAGGGGAAATTTCTAGCAGTGGGTCTCAACTTTCCTGTGGTCTCATCCACCCCAGAGCCTGCTGCTGCCTGCTGCTCTTCTGCAGACTCTCCTCCCTGTGCTGCACCTCTCTGTCTGTCTCCTTCTTCCCTGTGCCTTTGACACCGTTTCCTTTTAGAAGGAGAGTTGTTCCCCTGTTTTGCCTGACAGCTTTCTCCTTGCATCATTGGCAGCTCAAACATATTTATTTCTATTTTAAAAACCCCATTATATAGCAGTGATGTATCCAGCCTGTGCTGCTAACAGATGAAATGTCTTTTGCTAGAACTATGCAAAGTCACTTTTCACACATATTTTCTTCCAGGCATTGTGAAAACTGCTTCTGGTCTTTGATCCTTTTCTGGGAAGCTCACATGTGACCCAGGTATAATTATGGCCTTCACAGCCAGCACTGGTGGGATCTGTGTTGGGACACCTGCGAGCTGGAATGTGTCTCTCCTGTCGGAATAAGTCTTTTATAGCTACATGAAAGGTAAAGGAAGTATATAGCTGTAAGGTTATTTCAAAGAGAAGCCAAGAAAAACCAAGGCTGTGGCTTCTCAGCAAGCAGGGAATTGAATTCATAAAACAAATGTGTTTGAAAACAAAAACCATGATGCTCCCTGCTTTCTCTTCCGTTTTTCATGTCATACAACTCACCTTCAGTACACCCAGTTATCTGACAAGGGTTTTCATAAAGTAAGGTATTCATATGTATACACATGATCATATATATATATATTTGAGATATCATTTCCCTACAATAACTTTGTAGTCCTACATGAAGCTAAATGAAGAATTGACCCTAATTCTTTGACTGCACAAGAGCAAGAGGCCTAATGGCTCTTCTGTGCTTAGCTATATTTGCTGAAAGGAGTTTAATAACATAATAATGTTACTGCCTTCCGCTGTCATTTCTTAGATATCTATCATCTGGTTGATTGGAACAAATTCCCAAAAGAGTTCTGGTATTCTAGATCATTTCCTAATCAAATAGGGTCATTACTTATGTAATTTTCCTTGTCCTGTGGGGGAAGGACATGTATATTATTGTTCATTCCATGCAGATTTGAAATCAAAATCATATCATAGTCCCATTTCCCATCCTCCCCTATCCTTGATTCCCTCTTACCCAGTCACTTGGAGGATGCCATCATGCTTGTACTTTCTTACCAAGGAAGTTGTGTTATAAAACAGATTAATTTTTGACAAACAGTGGGGCTTTATGAGACTGCAGAAGAGCCATGTACCATATTCACCACCCCAGCTGCTGGATTTTCTTGGTTGCTGTTATAATTTTGTTGAACTAATCAGCCACAAGATGATAATAGTCATGTAAGGCGAGCAATTACTAGGTTTCCTGGGATAGTCCAACCACAGGGACTATTCCTAATTTAAAGAAGCTGTAACTGCCAGTGTATATGTATATATTTTTCTTAAACATTTCTAACTATAGTTATCAAGTGAAATAATAAATCGTATTCCCTCTTGTTCTCATGCAGGGACTGTGCCTAATCCTGGAATTACTGACATCTGTGTATCATTTCAGTGGTAAATTACAGCTGGGACATGCTAACCCCAAAGTGTGAGTAAGAGCTGTTCCTAAATGATTGGAAACTTCTTGGCAATTTATAGTTGAATTAGAATAATTAGCTTAGTCTTCATTCTCTTTTGAAAGTTGTGTAAAATTTGTGCTATTTTCTTAGCACCAGAGTTGATTGTTTAATCAGCAAGAAGAATGGTCTTTCTGGTGAAGGTTAGATTTCTACTAAGCCTCATTTTGTGTTAATTGTCTCATTGACAACTTCCTCTCCTTCTCCCCTTCCCCCATATAAGCAGAGGAATGATGGAAACCTGGAATTAATATTTCCATGGAGATGATGTAATTTCCTGAGTTGCTCCAAAATAATCTGAATTTCAAAACTCTTTTAACTACTAATTTGAGGAAAGGGAAAATAAATAATACAAATATATTAATGGTTAAACATTATCTCATTTTAGATAGTTTATGCCCAGTTCTCAAATAGTGCATTCTGTGCTTGCCTAACAAGAAACTAAGCACAAGAAATACAACAGTGAAACTCAAAATTTGTGCTATTTATCTGTTGCCAGTAAATAAGATTAGATTAATTGCTTATACATCTGTTAAAATCTACTCTCCTGGAAAACAATAATGAATAACTAGTTTTTCATTTGTGAAATGGGGGGAAAATTGTAAGGAGGTTAGAAATTAACTTTATTTCTCAAAATGAATGGGTTCTATCCCTTGTATCCATGTCATGACTATCCTAGGAGAAGTAAAATTAAAGCTTTTTTAGACAAGGGCTGAAAATTTAAATAACAGTCTAGGATTCATACACAGCAGTGAATTTGGCCTTTGACTGCCTTACTTTGTATTGTTCAGCTGGTGTAATAGTAACTATGGGATAGCTTTGTTCACCATGAAAAACATGTATTTTAATAAATCTGTGCTGCTTACCAGGAGCAAGATGAAATAAATGGGCCATGGGGCAGATGAATGTGAGTTTTATTGGCTTCATTAAGACTATCAAATACTTAATTGAGAAACCATAATGAAATTCAAAAAGTTTTCCAAATCATCATCCTCCTTGGAGGGGCCTTAATTCTGGAAAACTTCTGAAACTTCTCAGCAAATGATGTTTTGTAAGTGTGAATGAGAATTTGAGGCATAACAGTTAGAAGAAACAGAAATGAGAAGCTATTTTTGGGAGATGATCCTTGTTGTATCTTTTTATATAAAAGATGTATCATTCTATATGTGCAAGCACAGTGCTCAGGGACGTGGTTTAGTGGTGGACTTGGTGGTTTAAGGTTTATGGTTGGACTTGGTGATCTTAAGGGACTTTTCCAGTCAAAAAGATTCTGATCCTCTAAAATAAGTCTTGCTGTAANCATATGTGTCAGTTTAAGGACACTAATGATGTTGTCTCGTGCAGAAAAACCAAATTTACTTGTGCTTAATTCTCATATTAATTATTTTCTTATTCTGTACATGCCTGTATAGAAGAGAGAAAATTTAAGTTAATTCAGTAGGACTGAGAACACTGATGGAGTCTTGATTTTAGTATAGATTTCTAGCTACATTATAATTGTAATTGTATAATTGCAGGTATTTTATCATTGTAAAACACACCAGAAATAACTCTAGTACTTTCCTAGCACTGGTAATTATTCTGTGCTTACTTGCTTTTAATTTCACCATTGGTTCACTCTCTGGGAATAATCACAAACACCAGCATTGTACAAGATTTCTATAATTAAGAGTCCCTCCCTTCTATATCGTAAGTTTAAATATTAATGGGAAACTGTTTCAAAATCAACTTCTGGTTGTTTGTAAGAAGATCCCCTAGTGACATATGGAGTTGCTATGAATGGTGGGCATAGGAAATGAGTATAATTAATGGTCTTTGAGGACTTCCCAGAAATTAAATTTTCATAGTGAGTATTGAGCTTGGATTTCCCCTTATAGAAAACATTAAAGGAACTAGTGAACTTAAAATGCATATGAACTGACATAGAGCTTGATAGATTAGCATGAGGATTCTGTTGTAGTTTAGAAGAATACAACAATCCAACGTCTTCATCTTCTCGAAGCAGCAATAAAATTCTAAATCTATTAATATTCTAATTAAGATACTCAGAAACTTTCATGAAAGTTACACTAATCATTAAGTCAAATAGCACCAGTTGTGAACGGAAGCCTAAATAATGTGAAAGATGTGGCATAACCAAACCTGATCAGGAGTCATACATGTATTAGCTCATTCATCCTAAAAACCCCCTGGGTTTAAAATCAAAAATACGGACGATGCAAACCATCAGTGTGGTTTGTTTTGTTTTGTGGAAGTCTTACAGTCCTTACTGCACCATTTCCAATGAGGAAAATGGTTTACTCTTGCTGAAATTGTGGCTGGAATGATTTTCCATCCACAGTCTCTCAAGACAAATACACATACACACGTTTCTATATGTGTGTGTACATCTCTCTATCTATCCATCTATAGGTATGTAAATATTTTTATCTTAATCGTTCGAGAATGCAGTTCAGTCACCCTGCCCATGCACTGAAGTGCTCTATTTGCAAGACAGAGAACTAAATATTGAGAGAATATGTTAAAAATTGAGTGGCCTATGTAAGTCTTGCTTTATGCTAGACTGGATCTGAAAAAATATCTGTTTCATATAAAATATTAAGAGGCAAAATGGCAACAGTGGCCATGTGACTGAATAGCTTGTTTTATTTCAAATACCCAGGAGCAGTATCTTTTTCTCCCACTTCTACCCATTCTTTCATTTTCAAAACTGATCCTAAAAATAAGTAGTGTCAGTGTTCAAAGTGTTGTACAGTGAAGATATTTTTATATCACTGTTGTGTGCAAGATCATTTTTATTATTACTTTAACATGAATTTGTATGTGTATATTTTTAGTCAGTTGTCAAACGTGAAAAAAAATTAATGCTACAGTATTCTGTTTAAGTGGGAATATATTTCAATTTTTCACGATCAGTGAATGATAACACCTGATATTATAAGTAAACAGATCATATATGATTTGCTGCTGTGTCCAACGTTTTCAGAATCATAACTTATCTTAATTTGAGGGGAAAAAATTTAGACACTGGATGAAAACTCCTTCACTTTTATTAATAGGTTAAGATTTATAAGTAGTCTGATAAAAAAATCTGTTGGGCATGTAAGCCCCAAATACTGTGCTCAGAAACCTTTTCTTCAGGAAAAGTGCAGGACAAGCAGGTGGGTTTGTTCAGCTATAATTATATTATCTAAAGCTTTTTCTGAAAGAGAGTAATTGACTTCATATCTTCAGATGATTTATCTTAACTTGGAATATTCCTTTACAGTCATAGTCCAAGAGCAGAAATGTGTATGCAAGTAGTAACTATATACTTGTGACCACAAAAGTAGGATGCAGCAAAATCTTATTTTCCCTTTGTGCTACTGCAGTCTGGCATAATAAGGAAACTCAGAAATATTTCATGATATGCTGTGCTGTAAGAACAATTTTATATCCTGAACGGATTTTAATGGCTTTGGAAGAAAAGTGCTCCTTCTCTATCTCTTGTGTACACAAAAATTCTGAATGTTGCCAGTCTGAGATAGGAATCCTTCTGAATATTTAATGAGGATGTGCTACTGACAACTTAAAAAAAAGCAAAAGAGGCTACACAGGACTGTTTTACCATCCTTCCTGTTCAGTATTTCAACTTACAAGAGAACTTGTTCTACAAACTTTTTAGATAGCTTTTTGTGTTTTAAAGTGGGCTGAACATGACTTCAGTGATGATGGCATTAAATGCATAGTTGGGTTTTTCGTGGGATTTTTTATTATTTTGTTTTTGTTTTGGGGTTTTGTTTTGTTTGGGTTTTTTTAATCTTGAAAGGCAAGTTTCACTCTGACAGTAAATTCCATTCTGATGGTTAAGTGAGGGTGAGTTCTTCACCACCATTCAAGACAGAGTTTGTTGGGGTTTTTTTTGTTTGGTTGGTGGTTGTTGTTGTTTTGGTTGGTTGGGTTTGGGTTTATTGGGGTTTTTGTTGTTTGGGATTTTTCTTTTCTTTTCCTTTGGTAGTGATACTTCCATATTTTCTGAAAGTACTGCTGCTTTGTAGCCTGGAGCTCTATACATTCATTTTTATTTTCACAGAGTTTCCTTTTTTCCTTTTGCATTGAAAGAAAATAGACCCCAGATACCATCAAAGCTGTTACAAGTCTCCAGGAATATCTCTATTTCAGTCTCAGATGTGATGCTATCTAAGAAGCAATGGCTGGGAACCTCTGTTCTCATCAGTATATGCCATCAGGTGAGTATTATATTTTTTTTTTCTTTTGGGGGAAAGTTGTTTCTTTGGTTTTTTTCACTTTTTTCACTCCTGGGTCTTCAGCTAAAGTTGATGAAGTGCTGTAAATCTCACTTTGTGTTTTAAAGCACTAAGCCAGACAAATAATTGTAACAAGATGAACCAAGCCTGTCACAAAGAAATGAAGGAAATAGGAAAAAAAAAAGAGACACTTGAGAAGTTTTGCACTTTCTCTCCTGATCCTGACATCAGCAACAGAGGTCCTGTTAGAGCACCATAAAGCATTCTCTAAGTTAGAACTCATTCTCTTTTGTAATTAAAAGTCTTTGACCCCATATTTTTCCTACAACAATAATCTTCTATTCTATTACCTTTACATTTCCAATGTGTTCTGAAAAACAGAGTGAAGCATAAATTAGATGCAAACAAAGAAAGCCTGACTGAAAAGCTGTCTTTGAAAGAATGAGACTTAGCTGGCATCCTAGACATATGTGCATCTTCTTGACTGAATCTCCTTCTAAAAAGTTAATAGTGTGAGAATTGTTCCTGTGCTTAGAGCCCCTCTTGAGACAAGCATAACTTTTAGCCTTGATTTGAGAATCTCTACTGCAGGAGCAGCCTGCCATAACTCCTGTGTGCTCTGCTCCGTTATGGTTGTACCTGCTACCATCTATCAGCTAAAATAACACGGGCCACATCTGCTTCAAGTGAGGCGGGGAGGGAGAGGGGAGTAGTGATTTCACATGCAAATTGTAGCCTTGCTTTTATTAACCAAGCTCAGCACTGCAGGCTTTTAAAGGGCCATTCAGAGCCAGGTCTGAGCTAGTCACCAAATTGCTGCCTAGAGGAACATTGTCTCCTCTTCCCTGAGCTGGTTGGAGGATTCACTGGAGATCAGGCCCCCAGGATAAAGGTATCCTTAGAGACTGTCCCTTGACATGTCACCAGTGAGATGCACCCTCTCCTTCCATGCCATAGGATGCTTCCAAGCTGCAGGAGGCTCTGTGCACCCCCTTGGTCCCCAACCCACTGCGGGACTGTGTTCGTGTGACAGCAGCCGTGTACAGTAACATGCTATGTCTGTGTTTGATGAATGTTCCAAATCTGGGTTGAACAATATTTTCTCGGGCACGGAGAAAGTCTGGGAATTTGATCTTGGCATGCGCCTGGAGCCAAAAATATAGAAAATGGGCATATGAAAGACCTGGCTGAAATTCACCCCTGTTATCCCAAATGTCACTCTGAAAGTTCTCAGAGACTTTCAGGCTCCCAGTAGACTCAGTTGTGCCAGTGGTATCCGAATGTAATGAGCTGGACCTGTCAGAAGCAAGTCCCAGTCAGCACATTAATCCACTAGCTTTACAAATGTGATTCTTTAAGAGATCTTTGTAGTATAGATTTTTGTGATTTAAACTTTGAATTATCACCTACTGCAGTACCTGTCTCACAGTTTGTGTCCCATTAAACATACCTGCAACATGCTTGGGAATGTAATTATATTGCTGTCACTGGAGGGATACTTTATTGTCACTCAGGAAAACATATTCACAAGTGGGAAACAGTGTCTGATTTCTCAGTGCTTCAGCAAAGTCCCCTCACTTGTTCTGTAAGATAATGTAACAAAGATATCCTGAGTATGGCTGTAAACTTAGATTTTGTTTGTTCAAGGAACAAATTGCACTTAGGCTGGCCCTCAAACTAGTTATCTCTTCAAAGTTTTCCTTTATACATTCCACTCAAAGGAAATGATCTGTGATAGCAGATGCCAAATTCAGCTTTTTAAACCAGACCTACAGTGATAGACCTACAGTTAATAACTTCCTGATCCATCACTGCTGCATGTTTCAAGCTTTGCAGGTAACTTCATTTTTGAGACTGAAATGCCTCTTCCTTTTTTTTTTTTTTTTCAGTCAAGCGTGTTTAGATCAGTATCTGCTGTCTATGAAACTTGTTTGGATTAAGATTTCATTACTAATTTGAAATGGCCCAGATTCATTTAAGAGATTGTCTTAAAATATCTTTGATAGACTTGGGCAATTTATGATTATATTTCAGAGCCGACAGAGTGAAATCAAAACCACCTCACAATTCACAGTTTTGTTTGGCTTAAGGTTTAAATACAGCTCACAGAAAGGAAGGACTGAACTCTCCACCCCAAGATTTGCTCATCTCTTTTGCAGCTGTAGCATACTGGAGTGCAATTATTATTAGCAATCTAACTGAAAATGTTGCTTTACTCCTATACGGGGCCCTGTTTTAACTAATAAATCCTTCTGTAATTATTGTGGTGGTGCTGTATTGCTAAAATACTCTATTCAAATGTGAGTGGCATTACCAGAAGTTCTCTAGGAGGAATATGCAATCATGCTAAAATCATAAAGTGATCCCAGTTTAAAGCAACTACATGCTTTACATGGAAAAAGGGGAATTAAAATTTCTAGGATTTTTTCCAGTGTATCTACTCTTTATGTCATCAGTCTTTGTTGAGCAACTTCACAGTGGTTTCACATTCCCAAAGAGAAACCTAGATTTGATTCAATGTATACCTGTGTAAAGTAGATTTCATTCAAAAAGTCTGTCTAATTTATTCTTTGAGTCAAACAAAAAGAAGCCTGGGTTGTGGGGTTTTTTTTTTATTAATTAAGAGATAAACCATTATTTTTCCACGAGGTATATAATTTTCACTTTCTAAAAAGATACATTGCATGAAAGATTTCAGAAGCTCTAGTAGTACTGATATTCTTCTGTTCTTCTGTCTTGCACCAGCACCGCCATGTTCAAAAAGTGTGAAAGTAAGATGTGCTTTGTTTTCCTTTTATAATCTTAGAGGAATTTTTATTTGTTAAATCTGAGAGGGAAAATCAAGGTGTCTCATTTAAATTTTTGATGTACAGGTTCTTGGCAAATGTCATTGCTATATGTTAGTTAATACAAATAACCATGATTAGCTAGAGGAAATAAGAAGCAAAAAGGAATGCTTATGCTCTAATTATATTAATAAACACATTATGAATGAACCCTTGAGAATTTAAATTTTTTTTCCTTATTGGCATTTCAGACCTCTAGAATAAATCCATGGCCAGAGCTCAGCTTGGGCACTTGCTCTGGATGCTGAAGCTACAGAGATAAGAAACTGCCTGAAATGTCTTCATATACCTGCATTATGGTTATGGAAAGGCGTGGAAATTTGTGAAGGAGTGGATTCCCAGCCTTCTGACGTTTGCTACATGCCCCTTGTGTGGCTATTATGTACCTTATCCCAGTATTGTGTTAAATTGGGTTGGCTGCAAAATTAAACTCTAGATTTATTTTCTGTTGTACATGGGTTTGAAAATGCACTCAAGTTGTTGAGTAGACTGCATTTCATCCAGATTTAACATAAAGTGGCAATAATTAAATGCTGCTGTGAATGAGATTTATACAGCAGTGATAAACTTAGAGTCCCCATCAGACTGAAGCTTCTCAACACACTTCACAAACTCAAACTCTAAGGGCACAAAATAAAAATGAAAACATAAGCTACAAAAAATATCATACCATGCAGTTATTAGTTATTCAGCATTTAACTGCCTTGCAAGAGTTTTGAAAACCAGCAAATGGTCAGACATTGACTATAGTTTTATCAGAAAATTACTTTTCTATCAAAAGAATATCTAACATGACAAAGGAAAATCCACCTATTTTCCAGTAGTAATATGAAAATATTAATATTATTTAATACAAACAGAAAATAATGGGATCACTGGAATACTTTAGAAGGAATAAACCATGCTCCACTCATGTGAAGGCAATCAAACATTGGTGGACATACCAATGTCTTATTTGTCTATGGTATTTTGGACTCTTTTTATGAATGAGGAATTGTTCTTAATTTTAAGCTCCAGTTCTCCTGTTTCAGCCCCCTGTCAGCGCACTTTCCCTCTGAGGCAACCACTCATTCTAAACTGATCCCTTTTGTCTCTCTGCAACTAGAATTGCCCAACGTGCTGATGGATTTCTTCCTTCTCTGGTTCACCTCTGCACATTCAGTACTCCAAAAACTGTTCAAGTTCCTCCCTTCTCATTAGCAAGATGAGCAGGGTTTTCCTGAAGTTCTGGGGTGAGTGGCGATGGTTTGACTCAAAAACTCATTTGGGCATGAAGGTTTACTTAGCCAGCAATGAACCGAAATGTGGCTGGAGCCCCTGCTCGTGTTCTAAAACCGAGAAAAAATGATGCAGAATTTGAAAAGAATTATTAAGAGGAAAAAGAAAATTACTCTCTTAGGGTGAGATATTGCTAATTAGAAGAGGTACAAGTAAGTTTTTAAAAATATTGTGAAAAAGTCAAAGAAAGTAAAACATTTTTTGAAACTTGGCAAGTCTAGCTCAGGTTCGTTTGATTCTGGGTTATTTTCATACAGCACTGAGTACATTCAGAAGCTTCCAAAATTAATAGGGATTTTTAAATAATGCAGCAGACTAAATCCTAAATTTGGGGCTGTCATTTCACATTTGTTTTAGTTACACAATGAAATCTGTAGGCTGCAAAAGAAGATCATGCAGTGCCCTGGATGTAGGCATCGCTCCTGCTGGCTGGGGAAGCATGGGATAAACATGGCATTGCTGCTGCCTGCCTGCCTCCTGTGGCTGTCACTTCTGCCCCTCCAGAAAGATTGGGTGTCACTTCCACCCCTTTGGGATGCTACAGAGCCACAGGAGTCACAGGTACATCCCAACTCCCCCATAAGAACAACCAATCTGCTGCACAGAGGCACCAGGGAGGAGATAAAACATATTTTATCTTCTAATTAATTGCTTGCATGTTTGTTCAGAAATGGAGAATCACCCAAATCCTGAACTCTTAAGAACCAGCTACCAGTGAGGTAAAACTGCCTACCTGCAAGGTACACTCTGGTGTGTGCAACAGAAACAAAGGGCAAACTAAGCAGTGTCACTTATCAAGTGTGTCTTATAAAAAACCTCCATAGAGGTGATGAACTTAAAATAAGGAAAGATATCTAAATAATTTTCAGATTTTTAAATATAGCTTGACTATCCCCTAAATTTCTTTCAAAAATGGTTGTTCAAGCAGTGCCAGTTAATGAAGCCTGATCCTGAGGGAAGGGACCTCTATCCATGGTGGTTATTTGTTGTTCCCTTATTTCACACAAACTTTCTCTTAATCAATCATTCAGGCTTTTTTTGGTCCTTAATCCTTAAGCAATGAAATGGTCTTCATTGGTCTTTGCCAACTTCCTGAAATTGGCTCTTTTTTAATTGAAGAAAACAACAAAGACATCTCAAAAAACCCTTAGCCCACCGTAGTTACTAACAACAATGGTAGATATTCCTTTATTAATTTGGCTGAAATAAGCCTATAAACAATGTAAATGAGGTGTTTAGGGGATTGCCTCTCTTTGTGAGCTTTCATCTACCCTTCGGGGCACTGTAGCCTTGCTGAAGGATCTGCAGTTCAGCTGCTGATGAGAGCAGCTGCCCTCAGTAAATGGTTCAAGTTCTGCAAAGTGGCTCATCAACCTCCTCCCAAGGAGTGGAAGGATCTGGAAAACACACAGGCATCAGCTTGTAAGGCCATCCACAAAACCTTCCTTCAAATGTCTGAGTGGGGCGAAGGTCTGAGAAGTGAAGGGATACATGGACAGGCATGTGGTGCTGTCAAGAGCCCAGACACAGCTTCAGCATCTGGTATCCTACAGCCCAAATTCAAGAGGTTGCCCCAGTGGGAGAGAAGGGCCTCTCCACCCAGAGGCTGGATGGTTTCATGTCACAGGACTTCCACTGGGACTGCTTGGTGATCAGTCAAGAACAGAAAATAAAGAAGCCCTCATTTCCCACGTTGGAGTGAAAAGCAGTGAGCTGTGACAGAACACATACCAACCAGACATGAACAGCCTCTGTGCCTGTCAGTGCTGCGTCACCGAGGCATTTGCATTCATTTTGAGGATTCATTATTTAAGTCTTAAAATGCCTCTCTGAAATTCAGCAGAGATATTCCTACTTTCAATAATACATTGCCAATAATGCTTTCCTCCCTCCTTCAGACTTCTTTGAAATCAAGCACTGCAGTCCACTGACATGTTGACAGCTTTGCATGAATTAATGAAAAAGAAGTTGGAAGTGGCTGACCAAGATTTATTTATTATTATTGAACTGACCGTGTATCCATGTTGCTCCTCTGAAAAGAAAATTAAGAGAAGAAGGAACTGAAAGAAAGTATTTGAAATGTATGGTTTGGAGTTTATTCTGTTCCTCAAACTACAGTATATAATTTTAAGAATCAAGTCTTCTGGTTTGAGATGAAAATTCTTGCTCTAAATCGTAAGCAAGATTGCTTTCCTGGTATGTGCTGAGAGGAAGTGAAAATGGATGTTTCCAATACTGGGAAAAATATAAATCCAAAGTTGGTCACTTAATAGATAAGGGCTAACTATTATTTAGTCCCTTTTGTTTAAAAAGCAAAATATTAATCATCTTGGCAACAAAACACAAAGACACAAAACATTAACATTCCTGCTGAATACTTTATTACATACTCTTTCTGATAAAAATCTAAAATGCAAAATCTACGTGATCCAAGCACAGACATGACACCTAATCTTTCTGAAGCAATGCCGCGCACTCTGGAATGTGTTGAGTTGGAAATACGAGTCCTGTGAGTCTTGTACTCCCTTCGTTTGCATGCACTCCTATTTCACAACCATATTTCCTTTAACACCTCAGCCTTCCCCGTACATTCCGTGTTTGGCTCTGCCCGGTCTGTGGCAATAACCCCAGGCAAAGAGCACAGCAAGAAGGTTGCCAGCAGCAGAGGGCTGGCACTGACCTGCCAAGGGCTTGCATGGCACATGCCAGCTCAAACACAGGCACTTCCTCTTGCTGTTTTCCTGCCTCCCGAGGCCAGCCAACCAAAGGTGGAATTTCTCCATTCCTGGAACATCTGATGTAGGCTCTCAATGCTCATAATCATCCTCCCAGTCTCAGCCCTCTGCAGGTGCAGGGAAGTGCAGGGCAGGTTCTTTGAGAACACAGCTCTATGGTGAATAAGTTCATCTATAAATCTTAGCGAAACACATGCCATAGGATTTAACATGCATTTATATTTTTTTAATTTTTCCTGAGAAAGCAATACCAGGTAGAATAATGTTACATTATAAGGCTATGAAACCTTGGGCAAAATCTCCAGCTCTTAGTAAATGTAGGGCTTTCTATTGCAATAAAAATCTTCATGTCAGCATCTCAAGCTGCTGTATCATTTACGCTTTTACAATCTACTCCCACAGCACTCAGTCAGTTTTTACTCCTTTGCTCAACACAGGCATTTGTCTTCGCCCGCTACTCCTCCCTCACCAGTCGACTCCTTGCTGTCCTCATCTCGCATGGTAAGTCCAGGAAAACCTTCCCGTGTGTGCCCTGGCTGTCAGTTGCTGTTGTAGTGCACACTGGCTCTCAGACAGGCTCTGACCTGTGAATGTCGTGTGAGCCATGACCTGTTCCTCGTTTGGCTCAGCACGGCTTGCCTGGACAGATGGTGAGTAATGGCATGCACCACCCACTTGTCTTGCTGTGCCTTTCTCCATATGGTTCTTGTATCAGACCTGGAAACAAATTGGAGGAGTTGGTGTGACTAGGAAATTAATTTCATTAAGCTCAACAAAGTTGCTGTTAAAAATTCTTGTGTTCTCCTACTGGTGTGAATGGCTGTGTGAGTCAGTTCAGACTGAGGTGGGAATATGCAGTTCCCTTGATTTTATTGGGGTCAAACCTACCTGCTAAACAAAAGGACTAAACATAAATGCCTAAAACTTACTCTGTGGTGTGCTGTAAGCCACTTTAGCATACAAGTGGTTCCTCATTTTCCCAAGAAAATCATCTCATGACGGGTGTGACATCGTGCAGCATTAATATCTGTACAGGTACACTGCATAATATCTGTAAATGTTCTGATACTGTGCAGGATTACACAGTCTTGGAAATGGATAATGTCACTTGCTCCTTTTGGTGGTGCTAGGGGAGATAGTATTGGAGCAACCTGATGTTAAAATGGATGGTTTTAGATGATAGATTTAGTTATATCCTCTTTGTGCTTAAAAGGAACAGATTAAAAATGTCAATATTTCAGGATCTAGGATAACATCTCAAAAGGAGTCTGTAAAGGTTCACAAGTCTAACTTGTGATATTAAGATTTAGCTTCCACTGAGGCCTAATGTCAGAGGCCAGAATTATTTTACAGACTTTTTTGATATATTTTTTTCTCAGTTAGTCACTTGGGACCAAATCCCCAAGAGGGAGCTACAAACATGAGGGAATTTCTGTTTTGAGGGGTGGAGCATGGCGGTCCAGGCTGCTGAAGGCAATGTAACATTGATTTAGGACTCAACTGCATGGCTAATGCAGCCCGATCCAGAAACAGGCTGGTGGAATTCCTGAAGAGCCACAATCAGTTCCTGCTGAGAGCTTCTGCTTCCCAGCACATGGGGCAAGAATGTATATTGTGGCTTCTAGCCATGTGAAGGTTTGAGTGAACAGCTCGTAGAGGTGTGGAATCTGGCAACCATGAAAAGTAGGGATATTCATGATGGAGACACCTGTCCCTGCTCCAGGGGTTACTTTGCGTATGTTAAATATTTTTTTTTAATCTTATTTTCAACATTTACATTACAAATCTTATATAAACCAGCCTCTGGAACAAGGGCTGGGATCCAGGTGTCTCTGCTCCTCAGTGAATGTTCCTACCACAAGGCTGTGGTATCATACTCATTGCTCCTCCCTTTTTACCACAGATATGTTTTATTTATTTATACAAAATGAAACAGATTCATCATCAAGGTTTGCAAGATTAACAAAATATTCCATGGATAGGAATTTAAAGCACTGTTGAAGAATGAGAGGAATTTGCTACCCAGCCCTCCATACTTTGTGACTGGGGATTTTGGGAAGCCACTCCATGTGCTCACCACATGCCTCTGGGATAGAGTTTCTCAGGTGATACAGGTGGAGGAACTGTGCTTGAGAATCCTTCCAGGCATGAATTAGACATGGAGAATTCAGCTCTGCTGATATTGCAAGGCTCCTGGACAAGCCCAGAAGTGAAACTTTAGCACTTGATTTAACACTGGAAGCAGAGGACTGTAGAGGTAGCTGAAGAATTTTTGGATGCAGGCACGTTAAGGCAAACAGTCTTTGAAAATCCCACTAAGTACTTACTTGCATCTTTAGGTACTTACCTAACTACAATAATTTGATTCCCAATCAATTCAAGAACTTGTGTTTCTTGAATATTAAGGCTTTGCATTACATTTTTTTCACTCTAAAAGGAACTTCCTAACATGGCTCAGAGGGGGACTGTCATTATTAAGTTATTAATAAGCCTGTACCTTTGATTGTGTGCATTGCATGTGAAGTGAGAATTGTTTCAATGAAATTAATTATTGTTTTGGCTAATCAGTAGAACAAGTATTCATTCTTAGCTTCCCCTTATTCTGAGAGATTTGGTCATTTTCCTTGGAATACACTAGTTAAAACTTACTTTCAGCCTACATTTCTGTTTCTCAGCTATTTAAACAGAAACTCATTTTGTTAGTCTTACTAGGAAAAGATGCTTTGAAAATATCTGTCCCATTTCCTATGGAAAAAAGTTGCACACATATACGTACTTATAAATCACAAAACCAGGAAGCGTAAAACTTTGTGTACGTACAGAACTACTTAAAAATAAAAGTTGCTGCTGACATTTTTTGGTACTGTGAGCTTTGGAACACAAGATAAAATGGAACTGATGCCAAAGATAGTACTCAAGTTAGTAAATATATTGATTTTTCAGTGTTGTCTCCCAGAACTGTAACAAAACAGGTTATATTAAAGAGAATTGAAATTCCTTTTGGAGGAACTTGTGACTTCCTTGTACCTTATGCAGAATATTTCTAAGAATTAGAAAAAAAAATACCAACAAAACCACCAGATGAAAAACAAGACCAAGCGGCTCAAATTTGTTGAGTGAGAAGTTTGGTAAGTGCATATTCAAAAAAAAAAAAAAAAAGAAATAGTGGAAGAGTTAAACTTAACCCAGTGATTAGAAAACTAAACACCATTTGAAGCACAAAATAAACAGAGGATCCCGTGCAGATTTGAAACAGCCAGTGTACTCGTAATTATTACTTTTAAAAGAAGTCGAATATTTGCTTTCAAAACCAGTACTTCAGGTGGCTTCAAAATTATAACATACAGAATTTTAAAAAGTTATTTTTTCCTGAACCTAAATTTATGAGAGAGAGAAATTCATGGCATAATTATCTAATGTTAGCAAAAACTAGCAAACCAAATTTCTGGAACAGTCATTCAAGTATTATGAATTCCGGCTGGCATCTTTTAAAAAAAAAACCCAAACCAGAACAGAGTGCTTGTGCTCACGTTGCTATACGACACTTCTTTCAAAAACAACAGGACACTGCTAAAAGTACTCGTGTTCTACATCCCGAAGCAGGCAGTGCTCTCAGAAGTGGCTTGGAGAGCCAGCCCATGTGGATGAGGTTCAGTGTGTGTCAGTGGGAACAGACCACTGCAGATCCATCTGCAGATCTGCAGATCCAGGGGCCCTCACAAGGAAGATGAGCTCTTTGAAGGAATTTTGCCTGCCGTGGTATTATACCTCATTTTCTTACAGCTCTGCTTGCCGTGTGGCTTTCTCGGCTACTGTCTTGGGGTGACTTTATGCTGTTGTATTCCCTACCACAGCTCTATGCCCAGACATGATTCCTGTGCCTTTCTATGCCTTTAAAGCTGGATGCAAGTGAGAGAGAGAAAAAACTGAGCGAACTTTTCAAAACAGTTTGTGCTTCAAGGACACAGAGATTAGCTACTGCTGCTGAGGAGCAGAGGAAGCACTCTTCTTGCCTTTTCAGCCCTTTTTGGCTCTGTTTCTTCAGAGAGAGACAGAGAGGTTTTTTTTTTCCTCTGGGACTGTGGCTTTTCCCTTTTTCTCTTCTGGACTTGCTCAGAACATCAGAACACCAGAACTCACTGGGAAAGTTTCCACCTTAGGCCCGGAGAGGGGCTCACGCCGACCCCGCTCCGAGCAGGAGGAGAGAGACCACACCTACAGAAAGACTCTAAAATCTTTCAGCTTCTCTCTCCCCAGTGAGAGATTTTGTTATTTAGCATTTAGATTTTGTTATTATTATCCTTTTCCTGTGTGTTTGTTAAATAAATAGTTTTTATTTTCTCCTTCACTTTCCTCCGAGGAAAATCTTTTTTCCCTGAACCTGGTGGGGGAGGGGCAGCTGTAACCTGCCTTCCTTTGAGGAGACGTTCCTTTTGGACGTTTCCCTGAATTTGGCCTAAACCACCACAGCTATGAAAGGTAAGCATGCCTTGTTCCAGGAGAGTGTTTAAGGTGCTGTTTATACACATAGGCATCAGCACAGGTGATCAGTTTTCCGTAGACCAGTATCACACTCAGTATTGCAGTAAAAACCTCTCCAAAATGTGAGCTCTCTGTTGTGATAAAATGGAATCACTCTTTGAAAATGAGATTGCCTCCATGGGCATCATCAAAAAATATTCCATACACGTGTATTTACAAGAGCCTGGAGTGACAGAACAAAGAGGAATGGCTCCAAACTAACGGAGAGTAGGTTTAGATTGGATATTAGGAAAAAATTCTTTACTATGAGGGTGGTGAGGCCCTGGCACAGGCTGCCCAGAGAAGCTGTGGCTGCCCCATCCCTGGAAGTGTCCAAGGTCAGGCTGGATGGGGCTCTGAGCAACCTGGTCTGGTGGAAGGTGTCCCTGCCCATGGCAGGGGGTTGGAACAAGATATCTTTAGGATCCCTTCCAACCCAAAACATTCTATGATTTCATGATTCATTCTATGATTTCTATGATTTCATGAAAGATACATAGACAAAAAATAATATATAAAAGTTACAAAAGGTAACC
Source organism: Gymnorhina tibicen (assembly GCA_013399875.1). Lineage (NCBI taxonomy): Eukaryota > Metazoa > Chordata > Aves > Passeriformes > Artamidae > Gymnorhina > Gymnorhina tibicen. The sequence continues at coordinate 390,595 of VXAZ01005708.1, read as the reverse complement.
TATAAAAGGCTCCAGTCACACTCTTTCCTCTCCAGAATCAGAATTTTATATTTCTTTCATTATAGCATGATAATTCACGTAAGCTAAAAGTAATCCATTCAGTTCTGCATAATTCTTATTTTGAAATATGAAGTTTGTACTTTCTCAACTACCTCTAGTGGAAGTATAACAGACTTACAGGGACTGAAAAGCTCACTTCTGCACTTGGAAAAAATTTGAATCAGCCTATTCTTTACAGTGCATGAGGATTCTAATTGTTTTCCTAATACAGTAATTGTAATTCTTTCTATGCACACCACAATGGAAGGCAATGGAAATGTTCATAAATTAATAAATTTGATTTGTCATCAAGTGGATGTTCTCCACAATATAGGAGTTAATTTTTGTTCATTACATATCTCGGTCATCCCCTTAAGAAGAAAACCTTGAAAATGTGAATTAAATGAAACAGACGCAGTGTGGGTGTTGTGAGTATGCCTGCACTCAAACCCAAAATAACATTATTTACTACTTCTTTGCTGAAAATGGTACAAAAAATAAACTAATTCATATGGTAAATATGTTTCAATGCCACATTCACTATTAAAATAATTGAATCAGCGAGATAACTCACACAAAATTTTTTACTACATACTACTCTGGATGCTTACTGAGTTACATGAAAAATCTGTAATTTCCAAAACTTTCAATTGAATTTCATGTGATAGTCTTTATGAAATGCCACTGAAGTCAGAAAAATGCTCATATTTGTAAGTAAGCATATTTTTAAGTGCTTCAATAAACAGACATATAAATCTGTCATGCAACCTACTGTTCATTACCTAAACTTCTGAGGATTTTAATGACTTAAAAAGTTTGTCAAATAATTTGAGATCCTAACATGGAAAACTATCATTAAAGTCCAGAACATTACCACCATGTATAGGTTTTAATCACAGTACATTTCACAAATTATGCAAATTTAAATTCACTCTGTCAATTAATATTCAGTAGCATTATAAAAATTTATATTGAATTATCCATATGCAAAGACATAAGAAGCTGGGAAAAGTTTAATGACAAAGAATAAGAGAAAAAAAATAACAAAAACATAAGAATAACCACCATAAGTATAGACCAAGACTGATAAAGTTGAAACTTCATGAATAAGACTGTCTCATTCTTTTTCTCCTTCCCCACCTGCCATGGCACTCTTCAGTAGGACATGGTGCAGAACTTACTTCATTTTCACTATTGCTTCTTTACCTCCAGAAGAGCATCTCACTTCAGTTCAACCACAGCATTTCTGCAGGATTTGGGACTTTTGTTTTGTTGTATTACTATTTTTGGGGGCACAGACCATGTAAACTGTTATGGGAAGTGGCCCTGCACACGTTTCTTGTGGTTTCCCAGAGCAGCTGTGTCCCAGTCCCTGTGACCAGTGGTATGAGAAAAGACTGCAGGGAGTGTGGACAAACCAAACAAATGCTGGTTGTCTGGTCTGGATAGCTGGGCTAAACAGTTCCATTGTGAAATCTTTCCTCCTCTCCTTAGTGGTCAGGGAAAACAGTTGTTTCTCCCTTTAGATGGAGAATCATGTGTTTTGTGTGGATGCTTCATGTGAAGTCCCTTGAGGGGATTAGGTAAAAGTACTATTAGTTACAACATGTAAAATTCACTTCATCTTCTTCACAGTTACTAAGGATGAAGTGATTCTGAGACAGATGATTATGTCTTGGGGAACAGTCAGCAGTCCAAAAATTCTTTACATCTCCTTTTCTTTGTTGTCCATCTCCTGCTCTTCGTTGTCCAGAGCAAACTGCTTTTTTTCAGTTAAAACTAGTTTATCTTTTTTGTCTAACTGGATATTCACCTTTATTTTCTTACACACCTTTCTGTGACGGTAACCCACGAAACTTCCTGGGTTTGTCTCCTTTGAAGTCTCCAAGAAGTCTCTACCATCAGTATGGAAGATTGCTCTCCAAATGGAAAATAGAAGGGTATTTCTAGGTTTTCACTGCAGTGTGAACTGCTGCAGTTTCTTTGGTGAGTGACTGATACTGCTCCAGCAAATTTACACAATGGCCTCATCATATGTAATGGTTCCTATATTCTTTTGAGTTATTAATGACATCTATTTGTCAAAAGGAGGCTGATTATGCAAGTGCCAAAAAGATGCATCACCAGAACTTCAGTGAAGTCTTGAGCTGTTGATTATTTGCAGGGGTAGAGTTCTGCCTTCCCAGAATTTCTCTTCTCTAGAGAAGGAAGACAGAACTTTTAGGTGACTATATGCTCAACTTTAGGTGACTATAACTATATGCTGTTTAAGAGGTACCTCTGAGCTGTAGACAGCCTAATCCAGTGGAATTGTATCCTGAAGAACGAAATAACACCAATACCCTTCTGCCTTTCCCCTTCTTTTTGCATGTCCCTGCACAGGAAATCTCCTAAATGGTCATTATGTCTCGTCTTCTGTGAAACTCGTGTTCTGTTTGGCTCATCACCTACCGTGTTTTCCCACCCGGTATTGATTTTGATGGAGACACTAAAATTAAATTACTGCTGCCTTTTTGTGAAAGATCTTCACAACTTAAGTGCCTAAAACACCCTCAGATAATCAGTAGACGAGTAAGAGGCAATTACATTGTTTCATTCACAAACATGCAGAAGTACTTCTATCAAGCCCCACGTGGCAGAGAGCACAGCAAAGTTCATCTTCCCATGTACTGACCAATACACAAGAATTTGTGCCTTGACTTTGTGAGCCTCGACTTTCATCATGCTACCTAATGCATGATGTGAGAATGAATATACCAGGAAAAAGCACTCTTAATTTGACTTTCTTGTGTCAACTTCAGCGCAGAAGGTGGCAGATGCCTTGGGGAGGTCTTGTCCATTTCACGTGCGACTGGAAAGATCTTAGGGTTGTCTAGACCGTCACAGGGTAGCCACCTTCAGGCAAGCTCAGCCACTGACAGGTTAATTCTTTATCCTCGCTGGAGCCTAGAACTTGTAAACCCTACTTTGCCAGCTAGACTCATGGTAGCCTCAGACATCCTGGCAGACAGAGCTTAGAAATATGTTTAAATCATTTAATGAGTTTGATACACTCTTGGTAAAAAAAGCCCTTGTGTTTAGGCTAAAACCGTACTACAGCAGTTGTTACAAAGGATACATGTTTCTTTACACTAATCTACAATCTGTCCAGCAAAAAAAAAAAAAAGAACAAACTGCTGCTGCTTTTAATCTAAACAGAATAATTAGTGTTTTATCTTAAGGAATTAAAAGAATATAGTCACTTGCCTGCTTTGAGCTATGTACTAGAAATCAAAAGTGGGTGGCAGCAAAAAAATTAAGGTAGGGAATGTTTATTCCTCTAGTTCTACTTTTTGCTTTGATTATTTTATTTAAAGTGCCAACATTTCTGGTATCAGGAGGTGTAATTGTAAAGTAACAAAGCGGAGATAAGATGTAAGCAAATGCTACTTGGTAGGGAGTATTAGGTCAAAGGTCTAATCTATCTGATTTGCAACTGCTGCATGTGTGGTATCCAGTACTGCAATATCCATTTTTTTGCATTTTGTTTTGATGCATCTAGACTTAGAAATACCTGAAAGATGCAAATCTTTGTAAAAAACTGAAAAAGTGTCATGCAATTATTACTATCTGGGCCCTGGTTCTGCCTCTGGGAGGTTGATGCTTAGGGTAGATGGAACCCAGCTATGTTTTTCTAGGTGTGTATGGCAACCTGCTGATTGCTGTCTCACCAGAATAAACTCTAAACCCTTCCAGCTGTTCTTAATCTGGCCCCTTAACCTTTAAAAAAACCAGAGGCTTTCCATTCCTCAGAGCCAAACTTTGCTAACAATATCTAGGTTGTTTTCAAACCAAGCTTCAAACATAAAAATGACTAATAAATCCATATTCCATAATAGTTAGGCTGGAAAACTATTATTTTAAAACAGACTTGGTTTTTATGACCCATTTCTAATAAAAATCCCAAGTATGCTTCACTAATGCTACCATTTCAGATACTCAGATCCTGGATGATAGGCATGATATCCAGATAGACACACCAATAAATATGTAAAGGCTATAAATCTGTCTCAAATTAGTGATTTGTTGATGCGCGAGGGGGAAGAGGGCTGGGAAATTCTGTTTTCTAATCTGTTCGTTTCCTGACTCTTAATGCTCTGTCACTTCACAGCTGGTGATTGTATTTTTCTGTGGTTTGTATTAAGTGCTAAATGCATTACTCCCTGCTCTTCGGGGGGACCCGGGGTTTTGCACAGACTTTTAGCGTGCACCTGATTCCACTCGTGTGAAGACCAATTTTGGGCAGCCCAGGGTCAGGGCCACAGTCTGCCCCTAGCACGCTGCGGAGCCCTCCGGCGTGAGAGTGAGGCAGGTTTTGAGGAAGGAAACAGCGGCTTTTGGATGGAGCCACAGCCTAGAAATCCATAACGCTTCGCAGGACCGCAGCCCGCTGGCTTCGGGATTTCAGTTCGGGCTTCCTAATAAAACAACAACACAACCCGTAATAATCACTCATAAACATCCATCTTTCTGACTCTTTTACGGCCTCGTAATTGCCCCCACCCTGACAGGCGGATTTATGCCCTGGCTGCCAGCGCCCGCTGCGAGGGAGCTCCTCCGCCCCAGTGGCACCGCCGGCTCCTCCGGAGGAGCGCGGGGCAGGGCCGGGGCTGCCCTTCCCCGGGAGTCGCTCCGGCCGCTTTGGAAGCGGCAAAGTCCGCGGTTCCCCGCAGCTTACTGCTTCGTTATCGCCTCCAACACCCCGCTCGGCTGCTCGGGTTCGGACGCTTGTTCGGTGCAGGGCTTTGGGCAGCCTCCTCTCCCGGCCCGGGGGAGCGCTTTTCCCGTATAAAACTCAAGGACTATCCCAGCAGCGTTCAGGAGGGAAATCCTCTCCTTTTCGCTCACCCTCTTTTTCTCTTCCCAAGCAGGCTTATGTTCAAGTCTCTCCCGCAGATCTCTCTCTCGCCCTCCCGGCAGGACTTCGCAACTTCTGCCGCGGTTACGCCGGCCTTTTATTTGCCTTTTCTTTTAGCCCTGGGCTTTATTTTTTTTTTTTTCCTGTCATTTCTCATTCCCCGCAGTCCGCAAGGACCGGGAGGCTCCTTCCCCTTGCGCGCGGGGCACGGCCGGGACCCCCGCGGACCGGGCACGGACCCTCCGGCGGGCAGCGCTGTTCCGCCCCCGCCTCCCCCTCCCTGCCTCCGCCTGGAAGGCAAAGGATGGCCTAGAAATTAAGCAACACTTCTGAGGTGGTACATCTGCCTCTCCCCCCGCCCGCCCCCCTTCCCCATTTTCTTACACCGCTTAGGATTTCTCCGTGTCTCTCCCACTCCTGTACTTTTAAAAAGAAGTTTGAGTTTACCGCCCCAGCCCCCCGCCCCGAGCCCGAGGTGGTCGCGGAGAGGCGCGGCGCTCCCCACCCCCCGTGCGCAGCGCTGGGCTCTCGGGGAGGAGGCGAGCGGGGGGCG
>VXAZ01005708.1:279134-384741 GCA_013399875.1 Gymnorhina tibicen | reverse complement strand
CTGCTGCGGGGGGGAAGCGGTGGCGCAGACGGCGCTGGCGGCGGGGGAGGAGGAGGAGGAGGAGGAGGAGGAGGAGGATCACTTGCTCTCCCTCGCCGCCACGGGGGTGGTGCTGAGCTGCCTGGCCGCTGTGACATGGCTGGTGCTGAAGCTGAGGCAGGGCGTCCTCATGCTCGCCGTGACTAGCGCGGCCAAGACCACGTCCCTCGTCGCCTTGGAGAGGGTCCCGGCGTCCTGGCGGCCCTACCTGGCCTACCTGCTGGGGCTGCTGGGCATCCTTCTGGCCGGCTACGCCGACCGGCTCTGGCCCCCTCGGCGGGCCGCCCCGCTGGCCGAGCCTCCCGCCGCCCCCCCGGCCGCGGACGAAGCCCCGGTGCTCAGGCGGCGGCGGCGGTCCAGCTCCATGATCTCCCCCGAGATGTCGGGCGGCGGCGGCAGCGGCAGCGGCAACAAGACCCACCGGAGGACCTCGCTGCCCTGCATCCCCCGGGAGCAGGTAGGGCAGGGGCTGGAGGGAGACGGGTCCCAAACTTTGCCGGGGGTCCCGCCGGCGGCGGAGGCGCGGGGAGCTGCGCCCTCCCGCCGCTCCTCGCCGGAGGGGCCGCGCACGGTGCGGGCTTTCCCCGGCGCCCGGCGGCGCGGAGAGCCCCGGGACGCCTCGGGACAGGGCCGGGAAAAGCGGGGCTCTCCGAACCACTCTGACTTGCCCCGGCTGCGGGCGACGGGGAGAGGGCTCGGGGTGTGCTTTTCTGTTACAGCCGGCGCTGGCTTTTCCTAAGCCTGGCAGAGGGAGGGCTGGGGTGGACGGTGACCGCTTGGCTCTCGGAGCCGGTCGGAACCTGCCCTTAGCGCAGCCCTCGGGTTTCCCAGCATCACTTACGAGCCTCGCTGTTTCAAACTTGTAGTTTCCTAGAAAGGCAGCTTAGGCTTTTTAAACTTGCTTTAAGCTTAAAAGGGGTGTGTGTGCGTGAGCCAAGCAGCTTGTCCTCGGTGGGAGAAGTCCCTTATCAGGGCGGTAGCCTGTCCTCTGAGGCTCGTCTTTGCACTTTGCCTCCCCAAGGCTGTTCCCGTGCGTGTAATCAATAGCTCCCGCTCTGCCGTGGCTGTGGGAACGGGTGCGAGGCACACGGGATTTATCTCAACTTTGTTTCCTTTGAGAGGCTGTGATTGGAATGGCTGAGTGAGAACTTTATGACCAGCGATAAGTTCATTTAAATTGCACACCTCAAAAAACTGGAGAAAGAAGCAATCAAGCACCAGTATCTTTACTGCACAACTGTATAGAGTCCTCACACGGACACAAATTGGGCTTAGTTCCTGAAGTTTTGAAGGCGCTTGAAGTGTTTCTTAATTGTTTTGAGATTTAACATTGCCCCACAAAAGTATCACTTCATGGGTCGCGTGTAACTGAGTGTCTTGAAAGTCAGAGCAACCCTTGCTGAGTAGTGGAAAGGGAAACCTGGGGGGGGAATAAGCATCAAATGGTGTTAAGCTTTTTTTCAATTAGTATTGAAAATGATTCTGTGCACTATGATCAGGTGAAGCGTGTTGTCATACACCAAAGGTTTTCTTTCAGGTTGCTTGCTGGATAAGCAGCAAAATATTTTCCAAGTAGTGGCATCTAACTATATGGTGTGGGTGGCTAGTTTGTTTCTGCAAATGGTTTGATTGCATCCCTTTGTGGTTGGTTTTTACATTTTCTAGAAGAGGGCCTGACAACCTTATATACTTGAGACTCGTTTTACAACAAATGTACTTACTTATTTAACAGTTTTGTTTAGGTAAAATAAATATTTACCACAGACAAATACGGTGTGAGAAAGTAGAGAACTGACCCAGTTCTGACTTTAACAGGAACTGAGAGGGAACGGTGTAAGGGTAATTTGTAAGTACAATAAGGCACGAAATTAAAACTGTTTATGCTTACTTGGTGATGCTAGGCATTTCTGGTGGTTTCTTACAATAATCATTTGTAAGGCTTTAAACATATTTCCACTTCCTTTCACACTTCCAATAAAAGCAGCCTTTTAGTTAACATCTCTAAATGTAATCATTCGGAGACAGGACTCAGTGACCACGGTCCTTGTGGAGGGACTTCTTATGGAGGGACTTCAAATCTGCTGCATGTACCAGAACGTTACACTGGTGATGGGTAACAAGGTAGACTTCCCTTCCCGTTACTTGGGGACAGTGGTCAGCTTTGCACTGAGCAATTCCCACTTCCAGGCTATGGAGCTGGGCTGAAGTTAGCTGGCAACTGTTCAGTTCACCCGCTGCAGGATTTTGGCAAATTTTTCTTTCTTTTGTTCTCACTCACTGTTAATCAATAGTGAGATCTGCTATTGCTTGCGTCACTGTGTGATTAGAAATGGATGATTACTTTGGAGTTTGGGGAGACTTTTTGTATTTTTTTTTTTTTTAGCACAATGTGGCTGTGTGTATGTGAAATTCTCTCCCTAAAAGCTGTCCTCTTAAATAAATGCCAGCACGATAGAAAAATGGAAAAGCTGAAACAAAGCTCTGTAAGGACCTCGAAGAAATGCTGGGAGAAGTGAGACTCTCTTACAGCAAACAAAGTTTATGTTTATAGCAAAAATCAGCTCCCTGTAGACTTTAAGAAAGCACAGGTAAATGTTTTTCTTTTGGACATTTTTAAAATATAACATGTTAAAAATAGAGATGAGGGCTTTAAAAGAAAACCAGGCCTTCTCTTGCCCCCACCTTCCCCCTTCTCCTCCCCCCCCATTTTTAAAAAACCTCCCCTGAATGTTTCTGGTCTTGTTTGTACATCTGTGAGCTGCCAGTAATTTTCATCAGGAAATAGATCCACTTTATTGCTTTGAAACACATACTTCAATTCAGTGAGTAACAGTAGGCAAAGTTTTAGAGAACTTTCCCTTCACCTCCTGTGTAACCTTTTCTATTGCTGAGCATTTAATTGAGCTTTTATTTTTCCAGAATTTGATTCCCGTCATATCTGACTGTTTCTGTTAATTCTATGAAAGTTAGAATTTCTGAATTTTTCTTATTTAGTCACACACATCTCAATTATAATCTGAATTTTTCCCTACTAGAATTTGAAGGTGAATCTATGTGGCATTGTGATGTAAAGGACATACCAGGAATTGCAAACTGACTACATGGATATTGTATTAACACATCTTGTGTTAGTTGCTTATCAGTTCCGAAAAGAATTTAAAAATAAAAACTTTCATTAAAAAAAGCCACCATCCAGAATTCAAATGGTTCCATGATGCAAACTTCTTTTGTTGCTAAAAGTGCTCTTTCCCCATTTTTAGTTTAATTCTGTGCTTTTTGTGGTTGCTTTTTCTATATGCTCTCTCTCTTTCCCAACTTTGGCAAATTCTTTGGATTAAAAGCCTCCAGACTGGTGTGTGTGTAGATCTCACTGAGAAATGTGTGCCTGATCTTGCTCCCAGCTGAGTGTTGTCTCCCTGTGATTTCATCAAGGCTGGCCGAGGATGCTCAGCTCCTTGAGGGCTCGCTCACCCAGATTTGAAAGAGGATGCAGAATGAAATTGTGAATGGATGGATAAGACAGGAAATGAATGAAGAAATACCTTTTTTTTTTTTGGTAAATGTAAAAGTGGCACCGGGAAGGTGGCTTTTGGAGTTTTTTCTCCAGCTTTTTGCAAACATTTTAGCTCTTTCTAAAAGTGGAGAGAGGAGGTTGGTGGGGGTAGGGAGGGGAGCAGAAATGTGTTCTATGTGATGTTTTTTCCTATTAAAATATTATAGTGCCTTTATGCTCCAGAGCTTGTGCCTCTGATCGGCATGTTAATATCAACATACCTAGTCCGAGGGGATGATTTTGCCTTGGTGGGTAGAATGCTGCACAAGAGATTGTAGCTGGACAAATTTAAACCATGCTGAAGACTCCTGATTTTGCTTTCGAGCTTTGCTTGTTATTTGTTTTGTTTAAGGGAATGGGACGCTTTCAGCTACCTTGGATTTATTACAAGTGTGTGTTATTTGCAGCTGCTGCAAATAGTTTGATTTGCCTTTGTAGGTTTTTTTCCTTCAGCCAGAAGACTGCAGGGGTACAGCACACATCAGGGTTTGAAGGACTTTGTGGTCCCCCAACTAGCAGGTGACACAACCCTGTGTGAGAGAAGGCACTTGTGAGGTGCTGAGTCTTGCCCTGATCCATGCAGGAGGCAGCACCAGGATGGAGGAGCTTCTCCTGCAGCTCTGATGTGCCCAGCTGCCAGGCCAGCAGCTCCACGGACAAACTCCCGTCCGTGTTCTCTGGCTCCTAAGGCAGACACGTTTTCTATCCATTTTCCTTAGGTATTTCTTTTGTGCTCTTTCCCTCCTTCTGGGCAGCTGGAGAAGGAGAAAGCTCTTTGCCTTCCCAAGGGACTTCTGAGGGTCTGTCACTTATTTTCAGTTGGTTTGGGACTTGGTAGCTGTTCTGTGCTGCTGCATCTTTCCCATCCCGTTTCTCCTTGGCAAGAGTTATTTTTTCAGATCGGTAACTTTGGTGCCAGACTTGTCTAACTTCCTCCAGTAGCAGCAGTGGGGTTTTTGCTCGATTTGACTGTTTTTCGTGGTGTTCTGGGTGGTAACTCTGCTTGTTCCCAGCCTGTAGCCTGGGAAAGTTGTGAGCCGGGACCGTCGTTATCACCGCCTGTCTGTGGAGTTGAGAAGACAATACTGTAACAGTTCACATGGTCAAAGATATCTCTGCAGTGATAAGATCTAAGAAACAGTGGAGAAAAAGAAATATATTTGTCGGGGTTTTTTTCCAAGGGAAAATTAAGGCTTTATCTCTTCTCATTGTTTGATAGTGAGAGCTTTGTTGGTGCCAGGAATATGTTGTTTCTTCCCCTTTGCTGGTTCTTTCTCATTTTGCCTTATAAAATAGACAAATGTACCTTTACATTATAACCAGTTTTTAATAATATGGATCCTGTCCTCTGGCCTGAAAATGGGGGAGATCAGGGTGCAACATAGAGAAATTTAAAATTTTAGAGGGGAGAAGGCAGATCAAATTTAGATACTGAGATTTGCCTGTGTCAAAGACATAGGTCTCCTATTAGACATGTGATGTTTTATATACCATATACCACCTGCTAATAAGGTTTATTGAGCTATAATTACTCTGATAAGATTTACTGGCATTGCCATTTAGGTCACTAAAAACCGAGGAATACTGGGGAGTTATGTCATCTGGTGACTTGCTGAAACACAACTGTGTAAAATATTTAAGTAAGGCTCCAGGAAAAATCACCCAGGGATTCCAGACGTAATGCTTTATTTTCTTTTGCATGGCTTCATTTACGCAAACCCGCTCTACTTAGATTTTTTCATTTTTCTTTCAGCCTCACAAAAATGTTAAAACTGCTGCTGAAAGTCTCACTAAGGGTTTGGAATCTATTTTTGTCAATTGGTTAAATCAAGAAATGTATATTATGGTATATTGGCAAAAAAAGTAAAGTACAGTAGTGACTTTCTGCTCTTTCTGCCTGAAGTGTGAAAATGCAGAGCTGGGGATCTGAAAGAAATCCTGTGTACTCTGGGTTGTCATGTTAATTAAATAAACAGCCAGAACAGTGACCCTGTGTATGAAATGTGTTTTGAGAAGCTTGTTGGGGGTTGGAGGGGAAAAGCAGTGACACATGATGTTTTGGACGTTAACTGTGACATTTGTATGAATTTGTCCTAATCTGCTGTTAGTGTTCTCACATTCCAACTGTTTTTCGTGGGAGACTGAGGCATAGCTGTGTGTTGCAAATAGAAGGAATATTGCTTGGGTTTTTTTCTTTAAAAAGTAATTTTAAAAAAGTAATCCCAGCCTGGAAGTGAAAAGGTTGCTGGGTTCTGGTGCTTGCAAACCGCAGGGCTTGGAAAGGGGGTGAGCTGACTGCATCCTAAATGATTTGAGAATCAAAAGAACACTGCTGCAATTAAAGCTTTGAGCCAGTTGCTGTGATTTACCTAGGTAATCTAATGGGAGATGTACAGCTTGTAGCATATCCCTTGACAGATAAGTAAAGAAATGTACAGATTCTGATAACAAAGTGGAAGTTGTGTTTGTCTTTCTGCATGGATTTTTGCATGGATTTTTGTGGTTTTTTTTCCTCTGCTTGGTTTTGAAGAAGTATTTTTTATGAATTACCAAACACTTTCCTCAAAGTCTTTCCTGTGTTAGTCAGGGTGTCACTCAAAGAAACACCTCTCATTTGGACTATGCAGGTTTTCAGGTTTGGGGGGGAGGGTTGTGGGGTTTGTTTTCCTCCTTTTTTCTTTTTTTTGTTTGTTTTTTTTTTGTCCGTGGGATTTTTTTGCTTTTTGTTTGTTTGTTGGGGTTTTTTTGTTCAAGTTGTCTTGCTGTATGTCCTGTTGTGAGTTTAGCTTTAAGCCCTGCTGCAAGTGTTAATACAAACAATAATGAAATGCGATGTCTGGCTGAGTTTTAAGTTGTGGGTGGAATATCGGCGTTTTTCTTTCTTAACTGCTTTTGGAGATTCACTGGGGTTGTGAAAGAGGAGGAGCCCTACCCCTTTATCAAGCTTTGGCTTCTTTTGTTGGTTTTTTTCTTTTTTTTAAATGAAAGGTTTGAGCTGCTTTTCTTCCTTTTCCTCTGTGTGGGTGTATGTCATTGTGGCGAGCCTCTCGTGGTGGTGATGATGGTGATGGTGATGATGGTGAAGCTGGTGCCGGTCGCTCCCGCGGCGGGCGGGCGGTGGCAGCGGGGCCGGCGCTGGCGGGCGCGGCCCCCTAGAGGGCACGAGAGCCCCTGCGCCGCTCGGCGCGGCCAAACCGGGCACGAACATCATCCGCAAAATCTGTCCGTGGTCCTTAACTCGGCCCGTGTCGGGATCTGTTCCGGAGCTGCTGTTCCGGCCGCGTCCCTCGCTTCCCGCGCCCCGTGGCTCCGCGGTGTCAGAGCCAGGAGCTGGACTGCGATGATCCCAGTGGGTCTTTCCCGACGCAGAATGTTCTGTGCACCTCGAGACTCTATATAACCGTGTATAAACGAAACGGGAAACGCCACATGGAAAGTGCAGTAGCAGAATATGCCCCTCTACTCTGCCCTGGTGGGGCCGTATCTGGAGCTCGGTGTCCCATTCTGGGCTTCACAGATGAAGAAAGACAGGGAGCTACTGGAGAAGGTTCAGCGCAGGGCTGTGGAGATGGTGAGGGGACTGGAGCATCTCTCCTGTGAGGAAAGACTGGGAAAGCTAGTCCTGTTTAGCATGGAGCAAAGATGATTGAGAGGGGATCTTATCAATGCACCCACATATCTGAAGAGTGGGTGCCAAGAGCACGGGGCCAGGCTCTCTTCAGTGGTGCCCAGCGACGGGACAAGGGCACAAACAGAAACACAGCCAGTTCCACCTGAATGTGGGGAAAAAGTACTGTGAGAGTGACTGAGCACTGGAACAGGCTGCCCAGAGAGGCTGTGGAGTCTGCTCTGGAGAGATTCAAAACCTGCCTGGCCGCCACCCTGTGTCATCTGCTCGAGGGGACCCTGCCTCGGCAGAAGGGTTGGTGTAGATGATCTCCAGAGGTGCCTTCCAGCCCCAGCCTTTCTGTGATTCTGTGTAATGTGCTGATGAGAGAAAGGGTCCTTCACTGCTGTTGAACACAGGAGACGGGTGTTTTCGTAGTGCCACCTCAAGGGTTGCTGAACAAAAGGGAAAATACGCAGCACAGGGAAGATACTGGTGGTTATAAGAGTTTGGTCAGTGAAATGCCATTGTTAATTTTTGAACCTGTCAAGAAAAGTATTTTGTGTCAGCTGGCAGTGCTGGTCACTGAAACGATTTTGTGTGTGTGCCCGTGTTTTATAGTGAAAATCGGGTTAGTGAAAGCATGGTATGGAGTGCTGTATCAAGTTTTGCTCAGACATATGGAATTAGGGTCCAGAGATAGCCCAAACTTCTGCGCATCATCTAAGAAGAGACTGAAAATCTATGTAAAAACAGATCTGACTGAGGGGCATGGATGAAGTATTTGCCTAAAAATGGAAAAATAGAAAGAAATTTGGAGGGAAAAAAAAAAAAGAAAAAAACCACCCCCCTCCAACCTCAAAACAAACTCCCCCCAAACCTTTTATTTTTAAACTGCTACAAAGAAATCTGATTGTGTGAGACAGAAATACACACTGATCATGGAACACGTGCGTGTCACAAGGTATGAACGAAGCTCTTCCAGCTTAGACATTTGTATTTATTATTTATTGAATTGTACAGGTTTCTGATGCCAGACAGGTTGAGGATTAGAAAAACTGGCTTTTTTTTTTAATCTAATACTTGTTAGGAAGAAAGTTCGCAGGTGGTCACTCTGTGTGCTTTAGTGACTGTACTGTTTTATCTGAAGTGCCTACTGACTAGGACCTATCACTGCATGACTCTCTCTGTATTTTTACTGAGATTAACTACTGAAAAAAACATTAGGGAGAAGATATTTATGAGCATCAATATAGCTAAAGGCTCTCCTTCTGCCCCTGCACAAGGCTGGAAAATTACAAAACCTCCACATATCAGAAATAGCTCAGAGCATAGCTGAGGCCTCCTTGGCTAACACCCCCAGTCCACCAGTGAAATATGCAGGGTTAAAGTGGTTTATTTGACTTTTGTATTTCGTATGTTGCTTAAGTTGGCTTTGTTTTGTAGTAAGATTTATGCTGTGGTTTGAATTTTAAAATAAAAGAAAATTATATTCTGCGTCATTTTGGTTTCTTTTTTTTTTTAAATAGGATTTTTGTCTGCCTAACTCTGTAGCAGTGGTGCTTTTCAAATTCCCTGATGATGCTTTTTCTGATGGTTGCTGAAGTCCTGAGGCACACCCTGCTGACAGTTTAAAAAAAGCAACCCTTCCTCTCAGACTGGTTGGTCCTCTTAGAAGTATCTCAGCTTCATTAAAAGCCGTGTGAAATATAAGCATGATGATGCCTGCTGGAAAACTGTCGCTGTGTTTTGAGGATCAAGTCACTGAGGGTTGTTTGGTTTATTTTTTGTTTTAAAAAAGCTTCTTGTTTCTGGTTGTCTTTGAGTAAAAGATAATACCTTAGGGGAACAATTATTACTGAACTTAAAAACTGAACATTACTTATTCTGAGCAACATCCTTCCAGCTGATTTTTGAGTAAATTTGTCCAAAAGCGCAGTTGTGAAAAATGAATTCCGGACAGGGAAAGAATTGAGTATTTGAGTGGTGAAGGTTAATTATTTTTTGAACTATTGCACTTCCAGCAGGTTGATGATACTTTGCTGGCTTCTCTGTCTGCTGGAGTTGCTGCCAGGGCACCAGCAATAACCCAGATTGCTCCTCACCCTGGAGTACAGATACTTTGAGTCTCTTGCACTTACTTTTGCTGTATGGTTTTAAATAAACCCACGTGTGTTTGTGTTTAATGTCATGAAGGAGAGGCAGAGCATTAATCTGTTTTGTTACCTATGCTACATAAAAATATTGATTTTTGGCAGATACATACACCCCAAATTTACCTTAAAACATGGCTGTGGGGCTGCTGAAGAGGCCAGGGTGGGAGGCTGTCTGCCGTGTGCTGTCAGTGAAGGCACTCACGTGGCAGTCTGCAAAAGCACCCGTGGGAGCCTTTCTGTTCGCTGCCTGACCAGCAGTGGAGGAGGGCGCTTGGAAAGGGTGGTGCATGGGTTGAAAAGCTATGTCCAAGCAATTTTTACTCCACTTCTATCAGCAGTAATCTAGGTATGCTTTTTTGTTGCCTGCAGAGTAAAACTTGTGAAACCTTGTCTATGCTCGTATATTGAATCTCAGTTGAGATGATACCTGTGGAAAGGTGCAGACCTCTGTGTGAAAGTGTAGGCTGCACAACCTTATATACTGCCTACCCTTGCCTCCGTGAATGCAGTTTCAAGTGCTTTTGAGAGTCTTTTTTCTTTTTTTTTTTACTTTTGTTTTCCTTCTTTTCTTTCCCATCCTGGTTTCTATTCCCTTTTTCTCCGTTTCTGTCTTTGTTGTTGATGCCTGTTCGAGCTTAGCAGCTGACAGATCTAACTGGGGTTTCCTTGCAGAGTAGGCTCTGCTGCTTCATTTCCTCTGCAAACCCACCCTCCCAAAGCAGATACCTCTATTTCTGTGTTGGTAATGCTGAAGTCCTTCCCCTGAAACTCACTTTTGAGTGGCAAAAAGCTGTTGGATGCTGCACTGAATTCTCTGGTGCACTTCTCTTCAGCTGTACTGGTGATGCTAACTGTAGGTTACTCTTGGCAAAGTCTGATCACTGTATTTTGTGTTGATAAGGAACTTTAATGTGTTTGGGTGCACCTATAATTGCAAGATAACTGATAAGATATTTTTCATGTGGCTGGAGTTTTAGTTTGAATCTGTCAGTGGGATTGTTACAGGAATACTTGTGCTGAAATGCAGCCTGCCTTTCACTCTTGTGAGACAATGGATACCCTCACCTTCTCATTCAGTGATATTTTAAAATTCATATTGAGCAAGTCAAGGTTTGTTAAAAATGCTATTTTTCTTAAATTCTTTTTGCAAGGTTATTAATCATCTCCTCCTGCCTCTGCTACTTTCAATGGTAACTGAGAGTGCTCAGCCCTCCCAGGGTAACAGGGTGATCCTTTCAGTTCAGTCCTTAGTGCAGAAGGAGCTATGTTCACATCCTAAAATCCAAAGACAGCTTTTTAGTTTATTTTTTATTAACAGCTAACGATTCTGTTTCTTATTTTAAAGAAAGTAATTCAAAGCTAACGTTGGTTGTGCTGCTGAAAATGTGACCTGACACCTTGTAGCATGTTTTCATAGATGTGTGCACACACATACAGACATTTATATATACATTCTTATGTGTATGTATCTATATACACAAATTAGTATTGCGCAGTCGAGAGGGATGGAATTCTTTGTTTGACTCTGACAGCCCAGTCAACAAGCCTGAGTTACACATGACAAGGTTCTTTCTGGATATTAAATCACATTTTCCAATGTCTCCACAGGCAGGCTTGTTTATTAGTATGCCAATTTCAGTAATAATTGCTTGACTTTTGATTCTTTATAGTTTAAATATTTCTTCTTTCTTCATTTGCAAATGCGTGCCAAGTTGTGCAATTATTTGTTATTTATTTGTAAACACTTGAGTAGTGATTTTGATCAACAAATAACTACTTGTGTCTTAGAAATGATACATTCCAGTATTAAATTTGGAGCTCGGTGCCAGAAATCTGTTCTAGAGGTAAAGCAGCCATAAGGGTGCTTTCCGTGGTGTCCCAGGAGCCTAGACTGACTTGTTGCTGGCTTCAGCTGTGATGTGGAGCACGGGACTGGCTGGGCAGGAGGAGCTGATAAGATCCCAGTGCTGCCTGAACTGGAGCCATTCTTGTGGGCATAAATAAGGGCTTGTTCAGTGTGGAGCTCTGGCTGGTGAGAAGTATGATAAGACCAGTTGAAATAAATAGGTGACTTGTATTTTTACAGATAAGCACAATGAGCTTCAGCTGATAAAATTCTGTTCTATGTAGTGGGTATGTTGTTGTTGCTATGGACCTATTCTCTGGGAAGCTGTGGACTAGTTTGTATTTGTTATTTACTACAACAGTTCCCTGAAATTCACTGCATTTCTCTTGATTCTGAATTCTGTGCGAGCTGAAACGTTTCAGGATAATTCATGTGCCATTACTGAGGGTTTTTTTGTTTCGACCGGCTTAATGCGTATGCAAGTGCCATTCTTAAACGCAGTCCTAATTGTCTACTGATTACACACAACTGCAAATGAATAAACATTTTCTATTAAAGGATTTAATGCTGTACTTCATGCTTGTGAGGGATGGAACTGTGAGGATGGTTTGGAAGTAAGAGGGGGATAAGGGTGGAAAGGGAGCCTGAACCTTTCCAGCGGGCTTCTGCTCAGAGTTGCTGAGCATTCATTTTTCCCATGTGGAGAAGCAGAAGACCTTTAGAAGCAGGCAGTTATATCCATAGGTGTGTACAGTTTGATCATTTTAGGCAGTTTGATAATTTCAGATCAGTTTGATCATTTTAGGCAGCATGGGCTC
This sequence comes from Gymnorhina tibicen, assembly GCA_013399875.1. NCBI lineage: Eukaryota > Metazoa > Chordata > Aves > Passeriformes > Artamidae > Gymnorhina > Gymnorhina tibicen. The sequence goes on along the minus strand of VXAZ01005708.1, from coordinate 372,722 downwards.
TGTTCATGCCTCATTACAGAGACCGTGGTAAGACATCTGTTCAGTGGCAAAAACAAATATTTTCTGTGCCTTATTGGGACTGAAAACTGACTTTTGGGCCACAGAATCCACAATGCTGATTCCTGCTAAGCCTGCTGTATCTGTCAAGCAGTGTCATAGAGGAGCATTGGGTAATAGTGCAGCAATTAGATGGACTGGGGTGCCAGCACTAAATCACATATTCCAGCTTAAATTCCGCTTGAGGATCCAAGCCTGTCGTTTCCTCTTGGCGAGGCACCTTTGGAGTCAGAGCCAGCTCATAGGAAATACGAGGAACTGGGGCTTAACTGAAATTTAGGACATCTAAACCTAGCTCTCTGGATACATCTGTTGTGGTGAGACAGGGAGAGATGGCAAACACAACTGTTTCTTGGAGAGCTCTAGAGCATTTTTAAGTGAGGTAGTAAAGACAGATTGTGTATCCCGTTCCTCTCAAAGCTATCCAATCTTTATTTCAGCTTTCTCTTCTGCTGTGTGTGGTGTATAAATCTAGTCCTAAAATGTGTGATGTTCTTATTCAGAGTTGATGGATAGTATGTACTTTTGATAATAGTGACTGAGGCATAGTTTCAGTGTTTTTCATTCCAACATTTTAGCTGCCATCATCCTGGGATCTAGAATGTTCTTTTCCTTTTGTATTATGCATAGATGAACAAGAAGATGCTTAAGATTAACCTTAAGACTTCCTGACTTGGGCTGTGACCTGCCACTCGAGCAGACTTTTTGAAAACCCAAAATTTTAAATTCTGGGTTCGTGTTTAGATCTTTAGATCTTATTTTTCTTTTGGAAACTGCTACCAGTCTGTCTTAAAAAAAATGGTAAAATTCTTCCAGTTACAATAATAAGTTCTTTTTCATGTTCTTATCTGCTTTATACGTTGTCTCTTCTTGAATGAAAGTGGTGCTGAGAAAAACATTGATTTTTAAGCTGAAGTCACTGTATTGCAAAGTTTACTGATAGGCACTTAAAAAAACCCAGCCCAAAAAATCCTGAGATAGTGGAAGCAGTGATGAAACAGCTTCCTTTGCTGTCATTCAGTGCGCTCATGAGAACTTGGCCTGGGGGCCTCTGGGCCTTTTATTTGGTCAAGGTTTTTAGAACTGAGATGAAAGTAACAATCAGATTGTCTTAATCGTTTATAATAGCAGGTTAAGGAGATGAGAACTTTAGGGAGAAACTTGATAGCCCAGGGAGTATCTTTCCTGTGATCTTAATGCATTGCTATCTAAAACAGTGAGTCAGTGTTTGTAAGCATAATTATGTCATACACTATCTTTTGAATGCTTGAATCTGCAATTGCAGATGTTTTTAATGAAATTTTAGAAATCTGAGTTCTTAGCTGTATGCAGGTTTGTTTTCTTTTTCCATGTGTTTATTTAATAAAAAGCAAACTTAAAAGAAATGTCATGATACTGATGGCCACATGCTTTGAGTTAACAGCTTCCTTAGTGCCACTCTTCTACATGGTCAGATGTTCCTTTTTGATCTAGGAATGCTTACATCAATGAACTGATTATTCCTGCCTCATTCCCTATCTTCTAGTCCAGCAAATCTGAAACCCCTTTCGTCTCTCATTAAAGACAGGCCAAACAACTCAAGGATGGGCTTTGGACACTTGATTCTGCTTCTGCATGTTAAGGAGGGTGAATTAGCTTCGTTTGGTACTTGTCTGTGAGTGCCCACCCAAGAATGACTGCAGTTTTGTCTGGTGATATTTTTTTTTCCTTAGCTCATCTCACTTCTTTCCCTTCAACCACATTAAAGAGCATCTGGTGATTTTTTTTGTGTGTTTCTTTGCTTTTGGTTTTGTTTGTTTGTTTTGGAGGGGGTGTGTTTATGTTTGTTTGTTGAACCAGAGAGATCCATCTATGGGTGTCAATCTGTGAAGATGCTGCCTCAGATTTTAAGGGATGATAGCGTTACCTGGCTCTAAATGCAGAAGCTTGAATGCAAAAATTCACTGATGCCTTGGAGGAAATCTCCATATATCAAAGACAGGTTTGCTCTGGTCACAGTATGTGAAATGAACATGGAAAGGCAGTTTCAGATGAGGACAGGTAAAATTTCCCAGTAGTGGATGATGTCTGTCCTAAGAATGTGTATTAACTGGAGAAGGATGCTCACTGTTTTTCCATTTGTTGACACCAAATCAGGAAATGCATTTAGGTGATTGCTGCTGTTATTTCACCTCTCCCCGTCTTAATTCTAATGGCAGATATATTTATTGTTTAATCCTTTGCCCCTCCGTAGGATTATAGTGGCCTTTCACCTTTTGGGCCTGTTGTTCCGAGCGATGGCTGGAGCGATGGTGTGGCTCATGTGACATCACAAACATTTGTGTTGGCAGTCCTTCCTCGTGGAGGACTCTGAAGTCTGACAGTGGTGAAGATGACTAAGTAGAGACAGATTTATGTGGAAATCTTATTAATACCCATAAAAGAGAGAATGAAGGCATAAGAAATTTGGCTCCAAAAAACAACCAAAAAATGCTCTGTTCTTAGAAGCATTTGGCATAGCTCCATCATGCCTTTTGTGGGAACTGGCTCTTTGTCTGTCCTAATCTAGACTTCTTTTTCTTTTTTTTCAAAAGATTACTAAAGACTTCCACTTTTCCCAAACTTTCTCACAGTAGAATAAAATTAATTTTCACTTTGGTAATGCGCAAATCAATTAATTATTTCAAAGACAATGAAACACAGATGTCTCCCCTTGTTTCTCAGCAAAGATTTAATGTTAGCCTTGCTGTGAGATCTTTCACTGCCTCCAAATGTCCATAGATGTTACATGGTGCTCATAATCAAAGCAGTTTACAAAGAAGGGGAAATAATTTTCACTTACAGTGTGCGAGGGCTGGAAAGAAGCTGTATCAGAGATGTGAAATTGTAATTCAGTTTCTTTCATAACATGTTTGATATTGGCCTTGGGAGAGGAGTTTCTGATGCTCAGTGTGCTGAGGCACGTGCTCTTGTCTGTGCAGCTGCAGTAAGATTTTCTGTCTAGAAAACTCATCTTCATTTTTGTCATAATCCATGGTATGTACAGAAATGTTTTACAAATAAAATCACCTGCATGTACTCATTGCATGTGGGTAGAGCTTCCTTTTGTCTTGGAAATAATTTCCAATGCATTGTTCCTGTTGAATGTGTAATTGAAAAAAGTTCTGGTTTGCTTTTAGCTATTACTGTGATGACCTAGGCATGCTGCTCATTGAGACATTGTGTTTTAGATCTTAAACTGATGCATGTACATGAGTGTCTTGTACTTTTTCCATGCGTGTGTTATTTTTCCCAGCAAGCATGATATTCCAGGCTCACTCCTGATGTGACCACATACTGCTTTGAAATAGGAAGCAATAAATTAGCTTTTAGGGCTGGCTTATGTGCTAGATCTTATTCTTTGTTTACCTCTGCTTCTTGGATGTGTGCAGTTTTTAGGCCTGCTGTTAGCACTGCCACTGAAATTGTTACCATTTCAGAAGATCAAAGCAGCAACGAAATGAAGAAGAAAATAGTAAAAAATTCCTATCTGGATGAGAAGACAATTTATATCTTCTTATGTTTGCCAAGGTAAAAATCTTCACCATGAACTGTTGCTTAGAACCTGGAGAGACAGCTCACATCCCCTGTTCTTTGCTTGTCGTCCCTCATCTAGAGGTGGTGGAAAGCAGACATAGAGGGAATTGATATCCTGCAAACGACTTGTTGGCCAGGAAGTGAAATTGTTTTCTTGGATTTGAAGTCCCAGGGCTGTGCCCCTGTGATGATAGCAATGTGCTCCTCAGGTTCCTGAGATGGCATAGTTCTTTTTGTTAAGTCTTGGTAAGATTTCAGAGCTTCCATCCCCACCCATCCTCTACTTTTGTTCCTGCACTTTTTTATCATTTGTGAGAGCAGTAATGCTGCAAGAAAACATCTCCTCAGGCCAGTAGGTTTTATCATTAAGTGGCTCTGTCAGATGCTTCCACAGAGAGCTGCCAGCATTGAAGTCTTTTATTTCTTTGGTGTTTGACTACTAAGTGGCAAATCAGTGTCCCCTCTGCTAATCTTGCTTAGCGTTGGTATTGGTCTTCTTACTTTTAGAACACCCTGTAGATACTGGCTTAGCATTCTGAGGTGTGTCACGTATTCAACTTGTGCTGAACTGGATGGGCAATAAGGGCATTTTGCATCTCACAGGAATGAATATGCTGACAGATTAATCCTGTGTTGACTTTTATATTAAATAGTGTTGTGGAAAAGCCATTGAAATTACTGTTATTTCTTGCTTGGGTCAGAGACACAGTTGGAAGGCATGTACTGAAATTGTTAGCTCTGACCTGCTGAGTTAGAGTTGCCCTATATCTCTGTGGGATTCTTGGAAGCTGAGAGGGAGGGAAAGACAGAGATCTCTTTGTATTGGGTGGAATAGATCTTGTTGGCGTTACTTGAGGTAAATGAAATGCTAAATCAGGAGAGGTGAATTAGTTCCGTGTTCTTCTGTCCCATCTTCTTCCTTGCTTCAGCTGTGTGATTTACCTGAGACCAGCTGGCTTGGGCTCGTGCAAAATCCATGTGCAGATGTATTTGGATAACATTCAGCTTGAAGGGAAGCGTGGTTCTCAGTGTTCCCTTGTTTGCCATGGAGGCCAAGTGCATCACATCCGGTCTTGGCTGGACGAAGCCTGGAAGTCCAGAGTTCCCTCAGAATTCTTCTGGTACTTTACAGCTCCTCCCTGCTTTTTATATGCAAACAACATTCTTTGAGAGGCCTAGAGGGCAGAAATGGCTATGAACAAAACCCATATCTTTTCTGATATGTCAGAAGATACCAGAAAAGAATAGTGTGCTCCATGTCTGCTAGTAGCTGATTTCTTTTCATCCTATTTATTTTGTAGAAAAGGAAAGCTTGGTTGGCTATTGGGGAAAACTTTTCTATGAATAGTAGTAGTAAAGTCCTGCAACAAGCTGTGTAGGGAAATTTCATCTGTGCACATGAAAGGTTTTTTAGGTATTTTTCCAAGTGGGTCTAGGTACCTGCTTTTTCTTAGAGAAAACCCTAGTTGTTGCTGCCAGTGTTCTCTGCATCTGCCTGTGGGCTGTGCCCCCCAGCTGCTGGCCAGAAACCTCGTTCAGTGCCACTTGTTCTGTTTGGTGCAGACCCAGCCAGTAAGCCCCGTTTATGTTCCAGTCAGTGCCCAAGTGGAGTGTTAATCCTACTCCAGAGCCAGGAGCTTGCAGGCTAGGTGCCTGCCCTTAGACGGGATTACTGAAGAACAGATCAGATTTCTTGTGTCTCTTCTACTGTTGTTGCCCTTCTCTGATTCAGCAGGTGCTGTGTTATTTAGTTTGTATTATCAGGTTGTGATCGGTGGCAGACTCTTTTTTCCCCCCTCTTTTCTTCCCCTTAAATGATAGTGTTCAATTTCCAGATTAGGCTCCTAATTGCTCTTCGTTTTGGCCCGGCTACAAGCTGATTTATCAAGTCCACTTGTTAACTTAATGCTTTTATGGCTGCCAAGAGAGTGCTGCATGGCCTAAGTGAGATGGAGTGGCCGGGAGTTGTTAGACTTTGTGTGTAGGGAGGTTTCCTAGCAGCCAGATAAGGGACAGCAGTGTGAAGGGCACAGCAACACCCTGTCACACTTGCTCACGTGAGGGAGCAGCACTGGACTCGGGAGAGAGCAACCGTGGGAGGAAGAGCCAGGGGATGGGTGCGTGTAGGGTACAGCATGTTCTGTGCCTTGTGCCCTGCTGCCCAGCCCAGTAGTTCTCATCTGCCTGGGTTTTAATGCTTGTTGTTGGTCCATATTGTTTTGGGTTTTTTTTCTTTTTATTGTCATTTCTCTCTGAACTAACTGGATGGTTCTTAAAGGCTGTTAAAAGTCTCAGCATGGCAGCTGTAAAATTGCCTAATCAACTCCAGGAGATAATCTTTCCTAGGGGAGACCTTGGAATGCATTGACTGTCAGCAGGAATAGGTCAGATGCCTCCAGGTAACTTTCTGGGAAGGGAGTCTTGTTTTCAAAACTGTACCTACCTACTTTGTTAAGAACTATAGAACTGGTTAGTGGAACCTGTCATAAAAGTCCTCTTTTATGGTTGTGCTAAATCCTCTTAAAGAAAGCAAGTAACTCTCTCATTAATGCTGCTCTGCTCAGCATAGAAATAAAGCAGCTGTTGTGACTGTCAGAGGCTTTAAGAAAGACTTGAAATTGGAAAGAATTTCCAGACTTGATCAGTTGATGAAACTCAGTGGGCTATGGCAGTGCAGTCTTATCTCCAGTTTCTTATTTCAAGTTTCTCCTTGGGGTCTGAGAAATATGTTGAATTTGGGCCTGAGAACTAGTTCGGAGTTGTATTTTAAGGGGGTAGGTGACACCTGGGGGAGATAAGCTGTAACAAGAACTAATATTTTTGTAGTTTTCCTGTAAGTCAAATGATTAAAAATATGTGAGTTTTGGTGTATCAAACTTGAAGAATAAATCCCCTCCTTCCTATGCTGGATTCCAACATTCAGCAGTGGAAATATTGAAGAATGTCATTTGGAACTGATGCTGGCCATATTGGTGGCCTAAAATACTTGGTTAAAACTATTTCCAGAGCCTTTTATAGCTTTGAAATTGCAGAATTTAATAGCCCTGAATTATACTGAAGCTTCTTCGGATGTCTTGCCTTCCTTCTCCTGAACTAGGGAAGCAGAAAGGGAAAAAACCCAGAACCAAACAGCCAGCATTGCTCAGGCTTTTGCTTCCCTTGTTCTGGCACTTCCACTTGTGAGCCTACAGTGGGTGCAGGGGCATTGACTGAGTTACCTCCTCAGCACCTCCGTGTTTCTCCAGGCGTGGGGCTTTGTGAAGCGTAGGACATCTCTGGGATCCCGGGCTCACCAGGGGAGAGCAGGATCATGCTGTGAGCTCAGCAGTGCAAGTGCAGATGACACATTTCAGGAGCAGAACAATGTTATGTAGGGAATTAGATTGCAAAACAGAAGTGTTTATATATAGAATAAGTATATATGTGAGTGTTTTTAATTGATGTGTGGGTACATGCAGGCCTATTAATAGATGGAAATAAGCAGAGGGAAGAGAGGAAATAAAGCACCACAGCTGTGATTTATCAAGATTGACATGAAAACAAATATTATTCTAGTAATCAGGGGAAATTCTTTGTAAAGCATGTACAAGAAAGGTATTTTAACCCACCTCAACGATTTCCTGCCCAGCTATATCCAAAGAAAATCAGAAAGACTTCTTCCTGTGCCCCCCACTAAGGGTCACTTTAAAATTATTGTTTCTCCCCTCCTCCATTTCTCTTGACGTTGGGCTTTTTGTTTTCTTTTTGTTTTCTTTTCTCTGGTCAGATTCTTGTTTAAGTGATTTTTGACCTGGCATGTAAAACTGTGTCTAAAAAGTGCAGCTGTGGGCTGGGGAAAGGATTTAGTATAGTGTTTAGCTGTAAGATGTACTGAAGAGCCCTGATATTCCCTCCACCAAGAGCTGTAAGGCTGGGAAAACTTGGTATTCCTGCCTGGTGTGTTCCATTTAGTGGTGGGGGAGGTGGTGCCCCTCAGTCTGGTTTGGTCATAGAATCACAGAATAGTTTGGATTGGAATGGGCCCTAAAGATCCTCCAGTTCCAACCCCCCTGCCATGGGCAGGGACACCTTCCACTAGACCAGGTTGCTCAGAGCCCCATCCAAGCTGGCCTTGAACACTTCCAGGGATGGGGGGGTCTGCAGCCTCTCCAGGGAACCTGTTCCAGTGCCACTCCACCAAGGTGAGCTGACAACTTGACCCCAATGCAGCTGTTTGGGAAGAGTCACGGCTTCTGTACAGCTGCTCAAAGGAGGCAAAAGGAATAGCTTTGCCTGTCTGCATCATAACTGCTTCCAGCTCTTAAACATCTGAAATCCTGAGAAAAATGGTCAAGCACCATAAGTAACCAGAGACATGGAGATAAGTGGTTTAGGTGAAATCACCTGGAAAACACTTGGTGAACCCAGGGGTTGAATTCGTCTCTTAAAATGTTGCAGGTTCATCCTGTCAAACTTCATCTGCCTGAGGGCAACACTTCACTTAGGACCCTGTAAGTCCCTAAACCTCTCTTGCATTCGATTATTTTTGTCTTTGTTTTTAGAAAGGATTTTTTTTTGAACTCTGTTCCATACAATTCTTGCTTCAGTTGTCTGTCAAAAATGGGAATTAATAAAATGCAGCCGAAAGCCTTTTTGAGGTGGAAATTAAAAAAAAAAGAGGGGATAAAAAAAGGAAAATACTACTTAATTGGATGCTCTACTTTCTCCTACCCAGAGAAGTTTCCCATTTCTCATTGGCAAAAAGACTTTGAATGCCTTGTGCTCATAAGTCTTCCCTCTCGATGTGTATTGCAAACCACAAACACACCATTTGTCTGCAGGGAATTATATTAATAATTTGAAGAGTGACTAGAAATAAAAACAAATCTGGTTAACATCATCCATGACCTGACTTGATTAAAAAGGATTTCCCCCTTGAAAAACTATTCCAAATGCTGTTTCTGAATGAAACTTTAGGTAATAACAGTGGCTGATAATAGAGGACAGAAAAGGATTTGCAAGAAGCATAACCTCGAGCTCCCTTCTAGCCTGTACTGAGCACACAGATTGGAAAAGAATGATAGATGAGGACTAAATAAAAGACTTCTGGCTGGGGCTTTTTGTGTTTTTCTTCTGTGATCTTAATACTCAATGATGAGATTTATGTTTTCAAACATAGCTTTATCTTCCAAATATATTGTAGAAGGCTAAATTGTGGAGAGAGGGGGAAAAGTAAGGGACTGTTTCTATAGTGTTGAAATGCAGCTCGAGCTTCAGCATTTAAGAAGTCAGAGGTTTCTGCACGAGTTTGTGCTTAAGGGGCATTTTCTGCTGCGTCACAGGTGATCTGGTCTCATGGGGAGCCCAAGGCATTTCTTTGAGTCCTTCCCAGATAATTGAAAGCACATTTCAAAGGCATGGTACTGTTGGGCCCCTGCCTGTGGCAGCACACAGTCCCACACGTGGGCACAGTCCCCGTGAGCGTGGTGTGAAAGCAGCCCTTTTTGAGGCATGGTGGTTACCCAGGCCGGGTGGAAGGAGGACAGGGAGGGAAAAGAGCTCAGTCAGTTGCCTGTGTAGGAGTGGGAGTCAGCATGAAGGTGGAGGAAATTGCTCTTGATGTGGGAGTAGGTCAGGAAATTGCAGGGAGAGAGGGAATAGCCTTGGAGAGCTGCATCAGTAGGGTGCTTTTATTCAGCATCCTGTATGGTCTTGGGACTAAACTTCAGTTCAGAACTTAGATCTGACACAGTTCTTGCCTGTTGCTAAGTTGGTTTTGGGGGGTTGTGTTGAAGTATCTGTGACTTGCATTATAAATGGAATTAATGTGTCATTTTCCCTATCTTTTGCTTTATCAGTTCAGATCTTAAATCAGCCCTGACGTAAGAGACATTTTGCAAGGATGTTACAGGGAATGGGCATGTGATAATGGTCAACTTGGGGGTCTCTAAGCTCGCAGGGGGGCTGTAATTACTGGAAATTACATGAGGAAGTACTTCTGGAGAGTGCCATTGCTTTACAGACCTTCAGTGAGCCTGAAGGGGGAATGGACTTTAGTCCAGGAATGGTGCAGTCTTAGCAGACCAGCAGTTTTCCAGGGACTGGTTCATTTAATTGCTTAATGGAGCAGTGTGTCAGCCAGTGGGCCAGCCCACCTGGGCCAGCACAGGGATCTCTTAACGTGGTGCACAGCCTTGGGGAGGCCTGGAAACCCCACCCTGTGCCAGCCTCACCTGAGACCCTTACAGTCATTCACGGATACGTGCTGGATGCCAGACTGAAACAATCCACACGAGATGTTCTGAGGCTCTGAAAGGCATAGAGAAACCTCAGCCACCCGAGGTTCCAGCACGGGGTCAGTTAGTTCTTTCTGGGCTGTAACTGGGAAAACTGCAGTTAAGGCACAGAAGAATGTGTTATTTGTTAAGGGACTGGTTTGTCCTAAAATTAAGTGGTTTTTGATACCCAGCTATTCATGCAGTTACATACAAAGTACTGCTACATCACTTTGTACGCTACCCATCCACACTAGCAGGATGTGTGGTGAGTACACTTCTTCAAGAAACCGGCTGTTCAGACTAGGAGGGATTTCAGGGTGTATTTTTCACAGAAAGATTGAAAGAAGTCTTTTTTGCTTCTGTTTTAGATGTAAAACCCTAAAATGCCCCGTTGCTTGTCTCACGTTATCAAGCCAGGCACACAGCTTCTCTCTGTTCTGGCAGTGGGTTATCCTGCTGACACTCTTGCATTTTCCTTTGCACGAAGGAAACGCTTGTGGGGTTTCTCAAGGCAGTGGTGCTGCAATTGTGCTCGGGGCTGTTATAGTACAGCTTAAATTGCCATTTCCTGAACTGTGTGGCTGAGCTGGTGGTATTCCCATCGTTCCCAAAGGATTAGCAGCCTGGTGTGTGGGTGCTCTGCCCCTCTGGTGTGGGTGGAGGCAGGAATCTCTGCACAATCAGGTAACTGTGACTTCAGAGGTAACACCTAGTTCAGTCACCTCAGTTAACTTCGAAGCACATGGTAAATAAATTTCATGAAATTACTGGATTTTACTCAAAACATTGCATACAAAGAAGTATTTTATATTCCAGATGTTTTTAATTGCGTCTATATTTATAATAGTGACATTTAATCAAAGTAATTCTGAATAGATTTTTGACCAAAACTGAAATTTATTTGGAATGTTTGCACTGGGGAAAGCACTAGTAAAACTTTATTCTGCTTGATACAAGTTATTTATTTCAAGAACATTTTATAAGCATATTACTAGATTTTTACAGAGCTGAAATGTAGGAAAAGGAAGAGGAATAAGTAGCAGTGTAAGGAGGTCAACAAAAGGGTTGAAATCCATAAGGAAAGCTACTCTGTATCCTGAATTCATCTATGTTGCTCAAAGAGTGCGTGATTTGTAGTTCCTGGGTGTCCAACTTTGACATTACTTATTTCATTCAGTTTCTTTGAGATGCAAAAATCAAGCAGCTTCTTTTTTTTCCTGCTGGGAGATAGCAAGAGATTCATTAACTCCCATCAGAGATTCATTACCGCTGGTCTTTCCGCCTTGTATTTAAAAATTAAAAATACGAGATTAATTTACTAGTTTAAAAAGGGACTTACATAATTTCAGTGTCTGCACCTTCTGAAAGACTGCCTTGACTGTTCAGTAACACGCTAAGTGTGTCAAACTCTGGGATCACAAACTGGACCAATTGCTAGAGCGAGATGGGAAAAGGTCCATGAAATGAATACAGTTGCAATGACACACTTAGTGACAATGGGAAATCAACTTTATTTTTAAAATACAAAAAGAAAAGACACTTTATCAAGACTAGGCATTGGAAGACTGTCCTGCAGAGTCTGGACAAGGGACATTTGAATGGGAGTAGGCATTGTGACTGCCAGAAAAATGAATCAGCAACATCATCTGCGTTCTTCTTGGGGTGGCAGGTTTCTGAACTTGGATGCACTGGATGGTTTTATAACACAACTGTAATGGTCTCAAGCTCCCAGTTATATATTTGTTTCATCTCTTTATGTGGTTGAAATAAAGATGCTGATATATATATATTTCTTTGAACAAGGCTAGCTCTTAACTTTTCTTCTTTATTTTATAACTTGGATGTTTTGTGGTTACGTATGTGTGCTTGGGAGCTGTTTCTTAAAAATAAGTGTTATTAAAGGACTACCACATATGTGGATTCTGTTAATGGGGAGTGTTGCTGTGTAGGACAATGATTTGTTGTACAATTAGGATGGTTTTTACTATCAAGGAAAAATAATTGAGCTTGGTCAAGCAGACAAGTTGGCCAAAATTTTGTCGGAACAAAAGAAAATTGATCTCTGTGTCTCAAAACTTATTCTTGTAATGTAGTATGTGTGATTTAAATCCTCCATAATGAAAGATGGTTCCCGTGCCATTGCTGTTTGACAGTCCCAAATGGTAGAACCCATAAATCATTGTTCGTGTGGCCACTCCAAATGCCAGAACAGCTACAGGCAGTCACTGTAGCTTTGTATTTTGCTGTACTTTCTTTCTCCTGGGTTAGAATACCTGTGTATAGGACACGTGTTGCTTCTTGAACTGCTCTGTGATAAGGAGCAGTCATGGCATTGCCCTCTGTGTGAGGGCATTAAATCTGTACATTGTCTTTGAGCACGTGGCTGTTGGTTTTTTTTTGCTTGGTCTTGCTGCCATGGCAGTAAATTCTGGTTTTACCACTGCCTAAACTGGAGGAAAAAACAGTTGTTCACACCTAGGCTGTTGCTGGAGAGGCCTTTGCTGGTTTCTGCAGCACAGCTCTGCCTGACAGCTGTGTATTGCACTGTTTATTCTGTGTTTCTCTTGTGCAGACCAATCCATGTGAGCAGGTCCAAAAGTGGAGGACCTGGATAGGTTCATCAGAGTCTCGCTAAGCAGGAGGTTGTGTGGTGTTATATTGGTAGGGAGCTCCAGGAAAAGGGGACTTAGACCTCATTCCCAGTCTGCACCAGTTTGTTCCAGTGTACAGTACTGCTTTTATATTTGTCCCTGTGGCTTTTCCACTTCTTTGCCCATCTCAGTTGCTGGCACTCCCCAGTGGGGATGACAGAGCCCTCTGGGCAGCTTGGCTCTTTCTGGCACTCAGACCCCATGATCTGAGATGTGGGCTGGGGTACCTGAATTAGGCTGGCACATCACTCACTGACTCCTTTCAGCTGGGTGTTTTCAGAAGATTGTCATATAATCAGTGTGACTTGTGGTACCAATTTCTTACTTGTGGGTTTGCAGGACAAAAGAAAAGATGACTTGACTGTCCAGGTCACAAGCCTGAGGATGCTCTGGCAGGGATTATGTTGGAGCCTTGGGTGGCAGATACAGCATCCCAAGAGTTTTCACTTTATTTTCTTTCTTCCTCCTCCCCTTTGGAAAAAGTTTTTCAATAGAAATATGTAAAGCGTGGGGTTTTGGTTTTGTTTTTTTTTCCTGTGAAAACTGTGACTTGGTTTGCCAGTGTTTGTCCCTTCCTTACCACTTGCCTTTATCACCCTTTCTCCCAAAGACAGATGCAGAAGTTTCTTTGAAACAGATGAAACTGAAAAACAGACAAAAAACCTTTCAGCAAGCATTTTCTGTGAACTTGAACTAAGCAGTAACTCTCTTTTTCTGTCTTCCAGAAGGCTTGTTGTTGTGTTGTTTCATGCCTGGAATGGCTGAGGGTGGAGGTCTGTAGAGCTGCTGTGAAAGGGCTGTGCGTGATAAGAGTGGGAGGCACAGTGTCATAATTAATGCTGTCAGAAAGTGGGGTTTTTTTAATGTGACTAGTGTTGGATTTCCAGCATATTGTATTAATTTTCCTTTTATTGTGGTTTGACAGTACACCCTGAGCTCAAACCAATTTCTTAATCCTGAAAAGGCTCTCAAGTCAAATCTGGCTGCGGGAGTTTAGGCCTCTAGGAGTTTAGGGCTGCTTCACAGCTGGAAAAAGTTACTTTTTCCATTAAAACAGGAATTAACTGGCTTTAAGGGACTTATGATCTTTTTATCTTAAGAAAACTCTTCCATAATAAGAAGAGCTTAAATTGTGATGGTCTGCTAATCAAAATGAAGATGTCCTGGTTTATGGTGTTTCCATAGCATTGGCTGTAATGAAATACTATCAGTGTTAACAGAAACAGGATGAATATTCCTTAATGAATGTCAAGGAAAAAAGTTCAGAACATTTTCATAACTGCATATGTGAACACTTCTGAGTCCTTTAGTAAGTTTTATTGATTAATTGCATGTTTTAAATTTGATCGCAACAGCAAATTGCTTGAAGGGATCATGAGTACAGGATGGGTTCCTCCTTGCCTGTCTACAGCTTTTTGGAAGCAATGTGTATGTTGGCAGTCAGATAACCCTGTAACCTTTAGGTTTGGTTCTCCTCGTAAGGTTCTGTTGTGTGAAACTCCCTTATGTGACATCTCAGCATTCAGACCATCACAATTTAAGCTCTTCTTATTATGGAAGAGTTTTCTTAAGATAAAAAGATCATAAGTCCCTTAAAGCCAGTTAATTCCTGTTTTAATGGAAAAAGTAACTTTTTCCAGCTGTGAAGCATCAGGTGTAACCAAATTCAGGAAACACGTAGAAACGCGTCAAGCTGGAAGCACTTCTGATTTTATATATACACGTAAGCATGATGTGTGGACATGTATTTTATACTTTGCAAGTAATAATATTTAATTGTATTGGTGTGCATCCAGACACAGGGCCCCTTCGCACTTGTGTGCTTTGATACTTGTGTGCCCTCTTTTCCTCTTGCTTGAGTTTCACTGCATGTTACATCATAAATACAGCCTCCGGGGGAGGTGCGGGTTGGACACCAGGAAGCATTTCTTTACGGAAAGGGGTTGTCAAACATTGAAATGGGCTGCCCAGGGAGGTGATGGAGGTGTTCAGGAAATGACTAGATGTAACACTCAGGGCCATGGGCCAGTTCACAGAGTGTTCAGTCATAGGTTGGACTCGATGATCTTGGAGCTCTTGTCCCAACCTAAATGATTCTGTGATTCTATGATTAATTCTTTGTACGGGGACAGTTGGTCAAGGACATTATTATGCAGTACAGAGTGAGGCTGGATTCTTTGCATGAGCTATTTTGTCATGAGAGGGCAGATTTGTCTGGTGAGGAACACGAAATGGTGACCTCAGAACAACTACTTGGGCATCCCAAGTTGAACCACTAGCCTGATATACCCGAGGAAATTTTCTTTGACTGCGAGGAACCCATGGGTGTTTGAAAGCACTGACTGTGAAACAAATTTATCCATTTTTGTTACCTCCTCATGGAAAGCTTTTAGATCCTTACCTTACAGCCCTCAGTAGCGTGGATTTTGAAGCAGGTTGGTGGTTCGTCTGTTTTTGAAGTTGGCAGATTTTCATTCTGTAACCATAAGATACTAGTATGTAAACATGCTTGGATGGAAGGAGTATTTTTTTTTTAACCTTACCTGTGTAAAAATGCAGACTTGATTTGTGGGGTTTGTGAACATCTTGATATCTGAACTCTGTTTTCAGCTAAAGGAAGAACAGGATCTTTTTAATGCTTGAAAATTGGGATTGGTACACGGGTTTGGAAACACAATGTACTACATGTTCTATTCTTCTGATCTTCCTGCTGTTATTTTGATTCATGTGATACCGGTTTTCAGTAGAATGCTGTAAATGTTTATTTCTAGTCCCAGCGTGGTCATGTGAGGTTCTCATTCTCTACAGTACTTACACCTGCAGGATCTTTCTTGGGACAGACAGAAATGCTGTTGAAAATAGAAATTTTGTGTCTTGGTCCTGGAAGCTAACTTGGTTGCAGCTGCTGGACCTGCATGTGTTGAACCATGCAAGTCTAGCACTTGGGAAGACATTGTAAAGGTGAATGGTGTTCATGTCCCTGTCAAGGATACACTTGCAGTTAGTTATGTTTGGTTTTGCAGCTCAGTAGGACTTGTGCTCACTGATGCTTTTTTCAGGTATTTAAAAATCATGTTATTGAGGTATTAAAGCGTTTGCTTTAATGTACGCTTTGGTGATGAAGGTTTGGGTTTCTGAAGGTTAGTGTTGCTATTGACACCCTGATGGTCTCTTTCCAGATGGAAGCTGTTGCTTACTCCTTTTCTCCTGGAGGAGATGGGCAGGGGAGGCTTGTGTGTGCCTCCAGGCCTGTCCCTGAGGCCGTAGGAACTAAGGTCACGCCTGGAACTTTGACTTGGGTGTTGCAATTGGCATTTCAGCTGGCAATGAAACCTGTATGTATTGCTGTTGTGCTTCTGAGGCAGAGATTGAAAGCATGGAACAGTTGGAAGAACACATTTCCAAGCAAGTCTGGAAGTACAGTTGGGTGGTTACAGGAACTGTCCCAGAAGTCTCTGAGGCAGAGGAGGAAGAAAATATACACTGGAACTAGAGAAGGTTTTGTAAGAACCCAGATTGTATATCCAAACACTGGTGGCTGTGGTATTCGTGAGCTCTCAGGCTGAGCCCCTGTGCTGGTTTTGGCTGGCATGTGGAGTTAATTTTCTTCAGAGTAGCTGGTATGATTTGTGTTTGGGATTTGTGCTGGAAGCAGTGTTGATAACACAGGGATGCTTTAGTTCTTGCTGAGCAGGACTTACACTAGGCCTTTTCTTCTCCTCACCCACCCCACCAGTGAGGAGGCTGAGGGTGCACAAGAAGCTGGGAGGGGACACAGCAGGGACAGCTGACCCCAGCTGACCAAAGGGATGTCCCAGACAATATGGATCATACTCAGCATATAAACTAGGGGGAAGGAGGGGATGTTTGCGGTGATGGTGTTTGTCTTCCCAAGTCACTGTTACGTGTGACAGGGCCCTGCTCTCCTGGAGGTGGTTGAACACCTGCCTGCCATGGGATGTGGTGAATGAATCCTTGTTTCATTTTTGCTTGCATGTGTTACGTTTGCTTTACCTCTTAAAATGTCATTGTCTCAACCCACCAGTTTTCTCACTTTTACTCTTCTGATTCTCTCACCCATCTCAGCAGGGGACAGTGAGCGAGTGGCTCTGTTGGGGCTTAGTTGCTGACTGGGCTTAAACCAAACCAGCCCTTTTGAGCACCCAAACCATCCCAGCACAGCCCCTCAGCAGGTTTTCCCAAGGAAAGAGTGGCAAAAGCTGCTTGGAGCCAACCTGCTTTGCTAACTTCCCTCTCCCCCACTTTCTTCTCCCCCCACCATGATCTGCTGTTGCAGGTTTTCCCACATGAAGAACAGCTCTTGGTCAGAGTCAGGCCTGCTGTAGTGTTGTTCCTTTGATGTCAACAGTGTTGCAGGAATTCTAAGATTCAATCTGTATTTCACCTGCTGCTTAGCACACTTCAAATCCTATTGTTCACCTGTGTCAATGAGCTTCATGCTGTGAAAGGTCCTGCTCTCTCTGGCTGTTGAATGTACTTTGATGCTTTTTCCAAATGGAAAGAATAGAGGAACAGAGACGAAGCGGTTCTTTGCTCCTTATACCTCTGCCATCATTTTCTTCTCTCCTCTGTAAAAGAAAGAGAGAGAATGCGCTATTTGGTTGTCTAGATTGCTTGCTTAAGTTTTATGCTGATGCTACGACCGCTGTTTAGAATACTACCCCTCCCAGCTTTGTGTTAACCCCCTTCATGGAGCTTACATGTATTTCTGTTCAGCAAATGTTCTGGCTGTGCGTTTTTACTGCCTTTGCCAAATTACTGTTCTCAGAACAGTTCCCACACACGTCCAGTAGCTGACCAAATGTGAATAGCTGTGTTAGGCATAAATAGGGTTTGTAAAATGCAAAGTTGTAGGTAAATGTCTTTCTGTTTTCACCCTTCTTCCTCTACTCTCTGACCTGTAAATTCTGACTTGTCATGCACTCAAGAAGCAAGATATCACTGAGGTATTGAAATCGTAGTGGTAGATAAAACAAAACAGCAAAGAAAACATGCAATTTTCCAGCTATGTTCCTGCTAATACAGACTGCTTTATTTTTCACTGTATTGTGTATTTGACTACAAGACACTAATTTTATGTGCACTACAATGTGGAAGATTCCATTAACTGTCATAATTCTTCCTAATTTAAAAGCATTCTGATCTCACCTGTTATTAACAGAAAGAGAGGGTGTGGATGTTACGCAGGGTGGCTGATGCTCTCTGTGCTTGTGAGCTTGCACACAAGAATAATGCTGGACAAACACTGGCCCTTTCTAAAACGTGTCCCCCCATGCAGATCTGCTCTGTTTTGTGTCTTCTATGAAATATGAGCATATATATTTTATTACTTTCTGGGCTCAGAAAGGACATTCCTCTTCTGCTGACTGCACGTTCAGCTGTTCATTAATCTATCCAGGATTCCCTAATGCCTGGTAATCTGTATTGAGGAATTTCTGGGAAGGGAATTATCGAATATCTTTGTGAACCCATGGTTGCAGTGCTGGAGCTGCCAGCTCTGTAGCAGGGCCATGGTTGTGATAAAAAAGGGTTTAAAGATTTTACACATTTGATTTTAAAAAAGTTTACAGATGCAGGGATTTGTTGGTTTCCCCCTTAAAAACTTGCAAATGCATTCAATAAGAAATTCAGGTAGAAGTAGATCTGCCTAATACATGAGTGTGGCCAGAGTTAGCCATAGTGACATTTGTGCCAACTGATCAAAGGAAGGAGTTTGATATTTCGTAGGACAGGAGTGCAGAAATACTGACTCATAAAAATCCTGTAGAGTTTATTATTTTGGGTGTTGCTAAGCATTAAGTTTTAGAGAATGTATGTGTGACTAACATTTGATTTGGGGAAGATTTGCGAAGTCAACCAGAAAGAAGTAAAGCAAATTTATAATCTCACAAGGCTTCAAGTGATGACAAAAATAGGACGGATGTTATTGTAAGGAGAATTGTTAACTGTTTGTCTTTTTAGATACATAGTTTCCATAAAAGCCTGTGTAGTGATGGGATAAGAAAAGGATGCATCCTGTCAGCTTTAAGAGCTTTCATGTTGAAAAATAATTGGATCTGTCTGAAAAACAAAATGCTGTGCTAGATTGAATGATGAAGCCTTCTTCAGCTTCCACAAATTGAGACAGATTTTCAAGTGCTGAGCTGCTATATGTCTGTACATTGTTCCTGAAATCTCTCTGTTCTCCACCTGTACTCGAGAAGGTGACTGTGTGGAACGGGAGACACCTCATTGCTCGTCCCGGCATTCCCGTGCTCTCCATGCCATGCAGCCGTGTGTCCGCTGCTCATGCGCTCAGTTCCAGATGGCTGGAACCTTGTGGGGACTCTGCTCAGCTTCTTCTCCTTATTTAAGCCTTCCCGTCTTTATTTCCTCTTGTCATGTCTTGACACTGGCCAAATGCCAGGCAAAAGCCACTCCCTCACCCTCCCCTGCCACGGCTGGGCAGAGGAGAGAAAAATTTAATGAAGGGGTCATGACTTGAGATAAGGACTGGGAGAAAATACTCCAAGGGCAAAACAGGCTCAACTTAGAGATACAAAGTGAGGTTATTACCAACAAAGTCAGGGGAGGATAATGAGAAGTAAAAACTAAGCCCCTAAAAACACCTTTTCTTCCCCCAACGCCTCCCTCCTTCCCACCAAGGAAGACAGGGGGTGAGGGTTTTGGTCAGTTCATCACCCAAAATTTTCTTCCACTGGGCTCAGGTAAAGGAGTTGTTCCCCTGTGAGACTGTGGGGTCTCTTCCCACAGGAGACAGTTCTCCATGGAGTTCTCCAGCGTGGTTCCAATCTCACGAGCAGCAGTTCTACTTTTGTTTTGATTTCTTCTTAAATATCTTATCACAGAGGTGTTACTACCATCTCTAATTGGCCCCGCCGTGGCCATCAGCATGTCCATCTTCAGAGCCATCAGGGGTTGGCTCTGCCGGGCATGGTGGAAGCTTCCAGCAGCTTCTCACAGAAGCCACCTCTGTGGCCCCTCCACTACCAAAAACCAGGCCTTGCAAAACCAACACACCTCTGAGGGATGTTCTGGTTGGCCAGACTTGCTCTGGGACCTGCCATTGAAGAAGTGAAGTTTTAAATCAGCTTGCTTGCAGAAAGAAATCAACGAGTGCTCCTCCAGGAATGCTCCAGACTTGCAGTTTTTCTTCACACCTACCTCTCCCAACAGCAATGCACGCTGGCTGACTTCCAAGTCAGCTATGCTTTTCTTTTTTTTCTCCTTGGACTAGGAGCTTCAGGTATCAAGGAATGCTGTGTGACTGAAAAGAGAAAGCACTCGCATTTCCCACACTTCTCTATCTGGTTTCCTTGCCAGTGGCTGTCGCGTGAGAGGTTGATACCGCTACACCCAGTCCTGCACAGTTGTGCTGGTGCTGGATGTACTCCAGCTTGTTGAAGGAAATATTATTCTTTTTATCCCTTCCCTGAGGGCAAAAGTCCTTCCGTGGTCCATTTAATTACTGCAGGTTATTGTGATTGAAATTTCCACTATAACAGCGTGTGCCAGGAATTGCGGTGTGGTTTGTTCTGAAGCCTGACCCTATGCTTACTGATTTTGCTGGCATGTTTGGTTGGTCAGGAAGCCATTTCCCCCCATTTTCCCCCTTCCACTTTTACCAGCATAATTCTGTCAACAGAAGCCCAGGTGCAGCTACGCTTATTCCAAGCATGAAAGTCCTCTTGGTGCTGTTGCTAATCCTCCTGCAGAGTCTTCTGCCAAAGTAAGCTGTGTCTTGGCTAGGCAGTGGCATTTACTGGTATGGCAAAAGTAAGCCATCAGACACTTCCCAAGGCCCCGGAGAAGGCACCCATAAGTGTGTGTGCGAATAAGATGACTGTAGAGCGTGCTCCAGCCTGGGCTGAGTTTGTTGCGGGAGCTATCACTTGAACAGCCATTCCCAGCTGGGCAAAGTGTCGTGGCAGGGCTACAGAATCCCCACAGCTGATCTAGGAAGGATTATGATAGGTGCATCATCACAGCTTCTAAAAGTTCAGTCTGCCTTCCCCTCACCCTGAACAGGTTGGGAATAGGAGAGCAGCCTGCTGAGGAGGCTGTATAAAAAAGAGGTTTGTCCCGGGGAGCTGTGCTGACTGCAGTGTTGGCAGGACGTGTTACCTCTGTTGGGTTTGTATTGTCGTGGGCTCGCTGTTATCGGTTCCTGAGCAAGCGAGTCACGTCTAGACGGTGCTGTAACAATACACCATAAATCATGCTGGGATCTTTCCAGCCTTGCACAGGAAACCTGGTGCTCTGCGTAGAGCAAATGTCCACCAGCATAATCACAACAAGGCTGTGTTCCCGAGGGCTGTGATGGACAGGCTTTTCAGTGCCCACGGAATCTCAGCAGGTTACTGCTTGGAAGGAAGTTGAATGTTTTTATGTTTGCATCAAGTCAATAACTTCTTGCTGAATGTTGGTAATTTGCATTTTGCAAGTGTGGGTTTATAAGGGAGAGGGGTGCTCCAGCACCTTCATTTTCTACTGCAGTACTGGCATCTCTCCATTTTTCAGTGCAGTGTCCATAATTTCCAGACAGAGGTCAGGTCTGTGGCAGGTAGCTGGTGCCTGCATGGGCAATACCATTCCTTACTCTTACTCTGACATAAAATATGGGTCACAGGGCTCTTTTCCCCTCTCCTTAATCTAACATCCAAGCCCAAGCTGTTTATTATTGCCAAGAGTCCCGAAAAATGTTTTGGAAAGAGAGTTCACTTTTCTAACACGTGTGTGTAACTTACAGCCTTGTTAGTATTAAATAAGAAACAATCTGAAGTTTTGTGAACTGTAATTGATTTTTTTTTAAAGCAGTTTAGTTTTGATTGTTTTTAATTTAAAAACCTGTTTGATTTCAAACCTCATTATTGCAGGCCTTACAAATACCTTGTGGGTTAGAAGAGAAGAAAACTTTTACCCAGCTGATTTTCTAGTTAATAAAAGAATCTGTGACTTGGATGATACTCGAAGTAATTTGATAATTAGCACAAAGTTCCAATGCTTTTCTGTTGGATTTGAAAATATGACTTGTGTAGTCCACCTTGACCGCCAAAATGACAAAACTCTTCAGGCTTTTCTGCTCTGATTCATCCTTCTTTCACACATGCCGAAAAGGTTTTGAAATCTGATAAGGGTTCAGGCCCTCTTTGTAGCAGTAAACAATTGCAAATAACAGAGCCTTGTGTGTTGACTTTTTGTTTACTCTTCTGAGCTCTCTTTGATCTTATTGTGGCTTTTGGCAAGAGAAGCATCAGTGCTATGTGCCCTGGGACCCCATGCCATACCCACAGATTTCTGGAGACCAGCACGGGAGAGGAAGAGAAGGCCATCTCAGCCATCTCTCTTCCAGCACAGCTTTGTTACCACTTGGTGATGTTATTTATTTTATCTTTCTGCTGGTCTCTTTGTAAAAATCTGCAGCTTTGAGGAGGATGAGTTTCTTCCAAAGTGCATGAGTTATAGGACCCTGTTGTCCCTTTGATGGGAATCTTAGCTGGAATTTTCAGATTTCTTGTAATCCTGTTCTGGGGGAAACTCTTATTCCAACCAGAAATCTCCTCTCCCTACACACAATTTCTCTTCTTTCTACTGTACCATTATTCAGTCCATTCAGCTGCTTTAATGCTGCCATAGGATTCCCTTGTCCCCCTTCCTTTTTGGGATCCCTGTGCCACACATAATGTTCCTGGGGAAGTAACCTTACAGGGAAGATGATGTCTCACCTTTAATCTGTTGTGTGGCAAGCGCGCTGAGTAAGACATCAAGCTCCAGTTACGTTTATATTTGTACATCTGCTCACTAAAGTGCTGTTCTGTGCGTGTATTCCATTTTTTTTTTTCAGTTTTTCTGGAAATAAATTATAATTGACTTTCCAAGTAAAAACATCTACATTTTTATAATTTTTCCCGTCATCTCTATGCCAAGTGTATCTTGGCTCTACCCAGAGACCTGATTAAAAATATTAAAACACACTTACCAGTGTGTAGTGGCTACATTTATAGCATCTGACTTGAATGTTTGTTTCATAGTCTGGGTTGTAACAATCTGATTCTCAGGCTGCCATTGACGTCAATTTAATAGGAAAATTCAAATGGAACCTGTATTAGATTTTCACTATTAAGTTAACAATAAAAACTTTCTACAGATGCCTTACGTAGACAAGACTGCTAACAGAAATATTACGTTAATGAAAATCAGGCTTCCAGAAAGAGAGAATAACTTAAAAAACCCAAATAAACAAAAACCAAACAATTTTGTTTTCCATTTTCTAGCTCACAAAAATATTTGCTTTTTAATTGCGCTAGCGGTTTAGATGTTAAGTATTGGGAGAAGACAGCTCTTGGCCATTTGTGGTCATGTTGCAAATCTCTTGGCTTTTTCAGAGCTGGAGGGTCCTTCCAAAAGTGTTTGTTTTACCAATTTCATTGCTCTCAACTTCAGCTTTCCCCCTCGGGTTCTGGGGACACCACCTGGGTAAAGGCACACCACCTTTACCAGCTCTTCTTAACCTGCCCAGTCCAGGTGCTCACAAGGTACTGATATAACCGGAAAAACTCTGGAAGCACCAGCTTGGGTTAAGATAGCATCCATCAGGGGTTGTTTACAACATCTGTCATGGTTTGCTCCACCTGTAGTTGTTGGTAGTCCCTGCCTTGAGGACTGTGCAGTGTACGGCAGCATATGATGGAGTGAGGAAATAACATCGTTGTTCATCTACAGGTGGATATTTTCCGGCATAGACCAGATAGGTGACCTGCCTGTACTTAAATCAGGAAATCCAGGCATGGACTTACCATGGAGTAAGGAGTCAGACCATTTTGCCTCCCCTGCAGCAGGAGAAAGGGACTGATCTTATCTTCGGGGATAGCAACATCCCACCTTGAGCAGAGTTAGCAAAGCCACCCTGTTCTGTGGCGAGGGAAGCACTGGAGGCTTCTTGAAGGGGCCTCCTTCAAGTCCTGGTCCTCAGCAGGGACAGCCGGGGTCCCTTCCTGAGCTTTAAGTACACAGGTGCATCTGAGCTGTTGTGATGGGGGATGGTTGGCATCCCCAGGGTGGCTGTAGACCCACTTAAGTGCCCCAGATGTCCATGTTCCAAACTAACAGTGCTGAGGAACACATTCAGTGCAGGGAGCTTGGGGTGCAGCTGCTGTGTGAGCTGCAGGTTGAGCTTCGGGTGGGGGCCCGAGACAGGAGGCTGTGAACTGCCAACCCTTTCCTTAATAAAGGGCATGGGGACCTGTGGCACGTCCAGGTGACCGGACACTCACAGACTCAAAGGGAGCCAGAGACTCAACAACAGGAAGATCCCAGACTTTCCTGTGCTTAGATTGTGAATGTATAAAAGCCCAGGGGTTCCTTTGTCCGGGTTCCCTCCTCGAAGACATCAACTCAAGCGGTTTCTGTGCTGCTGTGCCATGAATAAATTGCTTTAAGGATGCAGAGGTCTGAGACTCTGCTATGGGAAACGTGGCATAGAGCTAGTGAGGAGACCTGTTCTGCCTGTGTGAGTGTGGGGTGTGTAGCTGCAAAGGGGCTTTCATCCCAGCTCAGGTGGCATGAGGGTGATTGCCAGAGTGGCTCCTGGATGGTCAGTCAAGGAATTTTCCCTAAAAACAGAGTAGTGCCATGCTGGCACCAGCTGTTTCCATGGGAGGCTTTGAATCTTCTCCATCCTACAATCAAAACATGAGCCCAGCCTATCCTGCCAGTGGAACTGAGGCTCTGTATGCACCAGTGTATTTCTTTTTTAATTTCATCTTGTCTCTGCCAGCTGAAATAACAAGGCTTTTAAGACACAGCTGCATTGTGCTACCATGGTTTAAGGATTTATGTTACTTTAGCGGTGCTAGGTAGGTATGCTGCACAAATGGGCACAAAACATGGCATTAAGGGTTTTGTCATGAACTTTCAGTGTGTTCTAAGGGCAAATGAAGGGTGCTTTTTTATTTGCCCTCTCTCCATGCCCCTGGGATTTTGTGAGGTGTGTTTAAGATGAATGTAGACTTGCTTAAACACAGTTGTTTTACTTGTCTGCCGCTGAGATGACAATGTTCCATTGAAATGTTTGACAGCCTGAAGTAACTGACAATTATTTCACATGTGCAATGTTTATCTCCGTGGTGCACGGTGTGACAGCTCAGAAGTGACACCGACATTCGGTGTGAATCTCACTGTTCCTCCCATCAGCTGTCCTGGTAGCCTGCAACTTTTTAAAAACACCCTGTGGTTTTTACATCCGAACAGAGGCCCTCTGTTCCAAGTCACGCTAGGTAACTTTGTGTTTCCTTACTCTTTTCCATCCCCTGGCAGGACAGTGTGCAAAAGTGCGTCAGGAAGTGGGGACCAGGGGGTTATATATTAGTAAAAATTGAAACTACTGTTCTTAATTTTGACCACATCAGTTTGCAGGAGATCTTGTGAAAGGTCGTATGTATTTCTTAGAGTAGTTCAAAGGACCAACAGCATCTGTTAATGGCATTTGGGGTAAATACAGCACAGGGCTTTGAACAGTCCTGCCAGAGTAGCTGAGTACTGTCTTCTTCTTGTTTGTTTGTATTTTGTTTGCAGATTCCCATGAAGAGAATCCCAAGCCATGAAGAACAGTGTCCTAACCTAAAACACCTTGGGGCTTGAAATAGTTTTAAAGCTTTAAGAATGTATAATCATCTATGCTTAATCTTCTGATGATTTCTATATGTAGTCACATGGTCAAACTCTTAATTTGTGCTCTGTTTGACTAGGGATGAATTAGAAAAACTAGCTGTTTTCTCAGGCAGGCAATTTGTGTGTTGCAAAGGCACTTCAAATATAAACTGGGTACACAGTTACTGGGGAGGCACTGAATGCTTACTAGGAAAAGTGATAAATAGTGTATTTGCTGTAAAAGACACAAATATCAAAAGGCAGATAGTCAGTTTGATGGCAGGTGGGAAAAGTTGCTTTTTATCTGTTTTATTATGCTTTGAAAAAAAACCCCTAAAACTCAAAGCCTTTTCTCCTGTTTACTGCTTACAGTGAAATGCAGACTGATCTGTTTCCAAGTTGGTTTGGCTTTCTGATTTCCATGGTTCAGCACACTGCTTTGCATTATAAAGTCATAGGCAGCTGTAATACGTTCAGTATCTCTGTTTCCTTTTAAAAAGTTAATTCTTTGAATTTTTGGCAAATTGACTGTTCATTTGTCAGTGTCACCTTAATCTGCAAAACAGATAGTGAGCAGCTCAGTCTACTTTTTCTCCTCTTTGTTTAAAGATGTAGACAAAATAAAATACAATTTGCTGAGATCTTTTCTGATTGTCCATATTACAAATGTTGTTTTCTGTGTCTATAAGGTCGTATTACATTTCTGCAGTAAAAGGAGTTTGTGAAATCTGTGGGCATTGCCATGGTGAGATTTTCCTTTATACTGAAGGTAAAGTGCAAAATGCAGAGTCTCTTATTAGTAAGCCAGATGCCTATTTCAGATGTGGCCGTGGGTTTAACTTACTGTGCTTGGCATAACAGGCCTCTTCTAGGTCTGAAAAAAAAATTCTTAAGAAATCCTGCAGCTATTTGGACTGAAAATTCCCTTCCCTCCTATTAGCAGCTGAGATTTATTTTTCTGTTTAACTAGCTGGATCTTTTGTTCATGAAAATTGGTATCCTGCAGTGGCATGGTGTGTGTCCAGCAGTGAATGTGAACCTACATTGTAATGTCAGGGGCAGAGGCAGCAGTGTGATTTATTATCAAACTGGGCAATTGATGAGCTTTGTGAAGCTCAGGCAGCCCACAGAGGTTCAGGGATGGGTGACCTTGGCCTTCCCTCTCCTCCAGCAGAAGTGAAACTTGGGGTAGAGCCAGTTTGGGGGGGTTGTGTCATGGCTGGGGAGGTCTGGCATGGTCCAAAACATGTGTGGCCTTGTGGCTGTGTCTGGATCTGCCCACAGGCCTCCATGGGTGGCTCTCGTCAAGCCCAACTTATATCATAGGTGTTTGATCAGCAAGTGATTTTAATAATGGCATTTTTCTTCTGCTGTATGGGGAGTAATAGAGTTGCAAGCTTTTAATATTATTTGCAGCAAGCATAGTGAAAACACTGTGTTTCTTTTCTTTTCCTAATCCAGACAGCTGACTGCAGTGCTGCCTCAGTTTGGGCCAAACTCCGGGTTGTGGGTGATAGAATTTGACAGTTCAGTCTCCCCAGCTGCCGATCCCTGGTGATACCTGAGCCCCCTCGAAGCCGTGGACGAAGGCTGCTGCTGGCAGCATGGCTGAGCAGAGGTGACCTGTCCTCTGCACAAGTGGATCCCCCTTTGCTTTCAGCAGCTGCCCTGGAACCCCTGCCAGTGCTGGGACTTCTTTTGTCTGCACAGGGAGCCAACCCTGTTGTCACAAACAGCTAGGTGTGAGGTGATGCTACATGAAAGCTTTTGAAGAGCAAAATGCGTAGCACTCAGACTATTTGAGGTAATCAGCAGCTCTGTTACCCGGGGTAATCAGAGTGAAACAACACCTACAGTCACAGAGGTTGTTCTGCTTTTTATTCCATGTTTTTCAGGACGGTAGCATGCCTGCAGTAATTCCTAGGTGGTCTCTGTATGTGTGTGGTGATGTCAGCAGCTTGGGGAATTAGCTTTGCTCAAGTTTACATCTGCTGACTCATCTGTTTAAAGAAGTTGATTCTTGATTTTCAGTGGGTAATAATTTTTCTCCCCTCATACAACAGCTGAGGAAAAAGAGATGGTTATGAGGTTTAGCAGGGGCTACCACAGTACAGGGTTTCCTTGCAGTCTTTTAACTTGCTGCATATTTTAATGGCTGCAATATACAGAAAGCCTCAGTTTCATGGTTCTTCTTGGACCTTGTCCAGCTTCTGCTGTGAAAGTACAATTCAGCAGAAGCCCTTTTAGAATATTTACTTATTTTTAGTATCCTAGAGTTCTGCATGTGGTATCCTGGATCTTCAGGAGAAAAGTTGTAGCAGTGGTGCCTTGGCACTAATGAACGCTTGATATCTCTGCTTGGGTTTTTTTCCACTGTTTTTTTTCATTTGGGAACAGAAAGTTAAAGCCCCCTCTGCTTTCCTGCACTTAAAATCCAGTTTTGCTGCTCCTCTCTCCTTCCTCTCAACACCCCTTTGGGAACAAGAAGGAATGGTGTCTCTGGCAAAGAAACAGGTAAGGTTTGGTTGATAAGTGGAACTGATTTAATTAAGTCTCCTTTTCACCCTCATAATGGAGTCATTCAAGAAGGCAGAGGAGTAGGAATGTGGCTTCTGAGTCTTTTTTTCTCTCTTTTCTCTTTCTTTTTTCCATCCCTGCAGTCAGTGAAAGTAAAACGGCTTTCTAAACAGAATACCCCTTTTTCTGATGATTTAAAAAATAGGCTATGTTAAAATTAAAATCTGATTTTTATTAGCTCATCTTTGCATTCCTGAAAATATTAGAGCAACTTTGATGAGTGCATAGCATTTGCTCTAGACACATGCCAGTGTAAGAGTGAGGATTCCAGATCTGTCTAACACCACCTGAAACCTCACAAACATTGAGCAATACAAACTTAATGCCACAGAAGTCTGTTTTCCATCCTAATTAGCTCACGGTCTTCTATTATTTGATTACTCTGTCAGCGCACTTTGGTTTTGTTATCTTGACAATTGATGTCAATATTAGCGTTGCTCAGAAAATTGGACTTGGAATTTTGTTGAAATGGTTTTTTGGTTTTGGAGCCAAAGTATTTTGCAAGACTCATCAGTTTTGCTATTTTTTTTCAGGGGAAAATGAAAGAGAGTTCTGAAGAAACTCAGAGAGAGTGTGTGTGCACGTGAGCATGCAGATGCGTGGTAGGCTGTTAAGGGACTGGCTTCAGATGTGGAAGACTTGGTTCAGCTTCCTGGTCTGCATGGTACAGAGCAATGTAGGATGGAAAACTACTCTCTGACCTTTGAATTGGGTGGAGTGAAAATTCAATCAGTGGTTTCTTACTGCTAGGAGATTGCTTTGACTAATGGTTTGCTTTCTTGAACTGGAAAGCAGGGATTTTTGATTTTCAGAATGAAGTTGTCACACCGGGATCAGCTGGAAATGTTGGGCAGAAATCCTGGTCTTTCAATAGAAGGAATGACTCGTGTGAATAAATCTGAACAAACTAACACTGGATAGATAGATAGTTGTTTATGGTACTTCGTTGTGCCAAAGAATGTCTGTATGCCCTGAGACATGGGCATACTGAACTGGCTTCCTTACCAGAGGCACTAAGGCTTTTCTCCAACAGAGCAAAACAAACCCGGGCTGATTCTTCAGCTGTATTGTTTTGGATATTTGCACTAGCTCTGTGCTGCAGTGCAGCAACTTTCGAAGAGCTATCCCTGAGTCTTGTAAGGTTATGCATTTAGCTACCTGTTCATATATGCCCTCTTCAGAGAGGGAGAATGAATGCAAGTATCTCATGCTGTCATGCTTGCTGGAAAATATGACTTCCCACTTAGTTTGCTGCTGTTGTGGTTATTTATTGTAGCTCTGAGAGAACAGAGAGCTGCGCTGCGTATGGACTGCTCTGAGTTCCATGGGCAATTGTGCTCTCTGGCTTAATGCAGTTTAAACAACCCCACGGACGTGCTGTGGCTCTGTTCCATCAGTGTGCTGTACCTCAGCCCTTTCCTACAGACTCGCTTTGCTGGACATCTTTTAATGCCAGCATAATTGTTACTTTACTTCTTGCCTTCCCATCTCCGTGCAGGAATGGGCACAGATTGCACACACACGGAGTCAGTGCACGCGCTGCACACGGATGAGAGGTCCAGAGCAAAGTGGAACAGCTTGTTCTCTGTTTCAGAACTGAGCAAGGGCAATGATTTACTCAGTGTCTGCACTTTATAATAGGCTGCTCTCTAATCCATATAACTGCTTCAAAGAGGCAAAATTGGTTGCGTATAGGTAGATGTCTAACACAGCAGGCTGAATGTTGACTCTGTAAGAATTTTGACTCCAGTGTAATCATCTCTGTGCAAGTCCTCAGGTTGTTTGGTTGTTTAGAATTGTTGTAGATTGGTGATTTTATCAAAATCTTTTTTCCTCAGCGCTAACAAGTCAATGCATATTCCCTATGTGTGCATGTTCCCATATTGTGCAATACAGTGCTTTCCTTTCCTTGGGGAAATGGCCCTGACTCTGTAACCAGAGACTTTATAAATGCTGTAGAACAGCTGTGCTCAACACGGCAAGGACTTTGTTTACTTCCACATTATTTATTCATGTATTCTTTTTCTTTTTCCAGCCCCCTCACCCCCAAGTAATGGTACTTTCTTTTTTTTCTTTTAATTTTTTTCTTGAAACTCCTTTGATTGAGAATTCAGGCTTTTCTACGAAACACCACATTCAGGGTTTTTATGACTCATTTGTAGTTGGAATACCTACTGGGGCAGTACAACAGGCTTGGATGCAGTAAAATGAATCACCATGACAAATTCTACGTAAGAGCTGTTTGGTAAATGTTCTGATACAAGAGAATGCCAAATGAAACAATTCCTTGCTTTCTTCCTTTGGCCTAAGCAGTTATTGCCCTGAAGATGAAAGCAATTGATTGTTAATTCCTTAGATATGTTAAAAAACTGGAGGATGTTTCAAGAGTAGATGCTGCTTGCATTATGCTGTGGTGTTGCAGTCTGTGTAGAAAAGGCTGAGCTTGATCACTGGCTTTACCATTCAGGCTAAGGTCTACGTTGATGATAAATTTTTTGGGGAAGTGTTCTTGTGGGTGAAATGAATAAGATATTTTTAATAACTTCTCATTAATGGGGTTGGACTGTTAGGAGTCAGGGTTCCATCCCATTTTATATATCTTTTCCAGCTGTAGCATTTGATACTGCAGAGGAGGGAGAGGAAACCTCGCAGCACATTTGAAAATGGATGGAATTTTTTTTGAAGCAGCTCTGTGAACTGAGTAGCTCCTCTTCAGCCAGCCAGGCTTTCTGGGATTGCAGCATAACAGTGAGATAGCAGTGCACCTCTCTGCCCTCTTCTCCAATGCTTAACCTCTTTAGCCAGCACAGTGGTCTGAGTGAATTTTGGTAAATGTCTCCATCACTGTTGTGTAGCTGTAGTCTTCTTTACTCTGTGAGAATTATTAGAAGGTATTTTTTAATTAACTGCATGTAGTCTGTGCTTCAGTAATGGGAGCTTAACTGAAAACTTAATTTGGCCAAGCTGTGCTTATGCATAGCTTAATATAATGATACATACACACACGTGTGCTCTCTTGCTTGCACTTCATTCTGCCTCTCTCTCATCTTTATCACCAGTGATCCTGTGTTGCTTATTGGGCTTCAGTTCTGTAATTTGAGACCCCTGAAGCTGGAAACTGCTTAGAAAAAAAGATTTTCTTTTTCTCCGTGAAAATATAAAAAACATTAGAGCTGGACAAAGAGTATCTCAACTTCTTTCATAACATCTGTGAAGAAAATGAGTTCTGACAACTACTTTACTCTCCTGGTGGAGGGGATACAGGTGGTCTGGTGCATGCTGTGGTGCTGGTGCGGTCATCTGGTGCTACCATGTAAAACACATTGCATCACAAAGCTGCTCCCCTGCTTCTACAGGGCATTTTCAAAACCAAATAAACCACATGAACCAGGTGATGAGACTTAAAGCATAGTCTGAAAATAGTTTGAAATCACCATTAAAAAGTAGTGAAGCAATTTTTAAGGCAATGCGTTGGGTGATTTTTTTTCCCTTGGCATTAATGGTGTTGGTATTGCAGATAAGGCATTCTAGTGAATTCCCAGAGAAATGCCCATGGAGAGTCAAGTATATTCTCTGCTTCTCCAGGCTTTCATTTATTGTTGGCATTCATTAGGTGATAGGTGCAAGCCTGATGACAGACTGTGGCCTGGTTCCTTTGTTCTGAGGCTACATAAATGTTTTGTTACCTTTTTTGTATTTTATCTAAGAAGTCTTGTAGCAGATCTGTGTCTTCCCCCTCATCTCCTGCACTGTGGTCTAAACTAACCCTTGGAGTAATTTTACATCTTGTTGTATGCATGGAAGAGAAATAACTTTGGACACATCAAATATGATCACCTTCAGGAAAGCTACAGGAAGAACAGGCCCTCTATCATTTTATTGAGGAATAGTTTGATTCTGAAAAGAAAGTCATTGGAGACAAAGTATTGCAGAATAAAAACCTCAAGAAGTTAGTAGTTAGGAAACTAAAAGAATCATAAGCTTTTTTTAAAATATGGAAAGTATTTTTCTCTGCTCTTCTGGTTTCTGAGCCTTTAATAAACCCGCAAGTCATGGTTTTAAGCTTTTTCTTTTTATTTATTTTTATTTCTCCACAAGCATGAGAACCTGAGATATCTCTTAAAATAAACAAAACAAAAATCCTGCAACTGAGACCTTTGGATTCTCACGGAGTCTTACAGTTCCAGCAGCTGGAGCTTTAGGAAAAATATGAAGCTTGTAATAATAGTCACTCCACCCAAATGGGTTAAAGTTTGGACTTCCATGGGATTGCACATTTCAATTAAATGCAAGATACAGTAATGGGAGGAAGGTCCTGATCTGAATTCCCATTGCACATGCTTATTTACATGGACAAAACTTCAACTGAGGGAGTGCAAAGGAAGTGGGCAGCATTAGGATGTGTGAAGTTTGAAGAAATTCATTCTTTGGTTATTGTTTCATTCCTTTCTTCTTAGTGTCTGTGCTTTTACATCTGTGTTGCACCTCTGATTCATCCCATTGCCTTTGCCTTTCCTTGCTTTAAGAAATAGAGAATTTCATAGGTTCCTTAGCCTCTAAATCTAAAGGATCTTTTCTTTCTATGTACTTTATATCTTCTGCAAATCAAAGATGTTCTTTTGATCTTCAGGGGATGGAGGGAGTGGGATGGGACATGATGCCAGGTATGCCAAAGGGTCTGCAGAGCTAATGTGGTTGGGATGCAGAAGGAAACTGGAGAATATTTTCTTGCTGTAGTGGTTCTGGTTCCCCTGTTTGTCTTCTGAGGCAGATGTTTTGTATATTTCTATCTGGGTTTTTGGTCTGTGTCAGGAGCAGCTGGGGAACTGGTTCCAAAATATCTTTAAATGAGCACACTTCTGAAGGCAAATTTCCCTTCGGTCCATAACGCCCAGTTGCTCACCCTCCCACCTCGTGCCAAGGACTGCCACAAAGCACTTCCATAAGGTGGCTCATGTCTCTTGAACACATTTTGGAATACTAACAACCTTCATAGGCACAACATGCTTTTCAGTAAGAAACAAGGCTTTAGGCCCGTGATATCTTGGGCAAAAATTTGGTTAATTGTAGAAAAGCAGGACAAAACTGTTCCCAAGCACAGTGTAGCATTTCTGCCTCTTTTGCTGGAGTGAGGGACTGCTGTGCATCAAGCTCTCACTTCTTCAGTCCTTAATGAGTGACAGGTAGAGCTACTTTCTGTCACAGATGCACAGATCAATGTCTAAGAGTAACTCATGAAGGCTGACACAATCTCTTGGGTTGATGGAGATTGGATCTGTGGCAGTGAACTGAACTGGAATTGTGTGATGGAGTTGGTACACTTGATATGCTCTGACATGTAGTTGTTTGAACAGATAACAGTAACTTTGTAGTCCTTCGATTGCCTTCACTTGGAAATCCAGTAGAGGACTTTTTTTGTGTACTTGAAGTGAGTTCCTTCCTTTTGCTAATATGTCGTGTTCTTAAACACTGGAAGAAGCAGCATGCTTGCAATGAATGCTCCAAATGTTAAAAAATGAAGCCCAACTGAGAAAAGCTTTGTGTTTCCAATGTAGATGTCATTGCTGTGGGCAAATACAGTCATTTGCAAGAGTCCTTCTATCCAAACCCTGGTAGTTTGGGAGTTTGTTGGGTTTTGTGTCTTTCATTTCTTCTTTCCCATCTACCTTTCTGCTGCTGTGTGCGACAGATGCCTCTCAAGCCCTTCCATTCCCTTGAGGTGGACTATCTGCATAGTTGGTGAAAGATAATCTTGTGCATAAAGCTGCTTTTCCTTGTGGGAAAAGAATTTTCTATTTGGTTTGTTGTTTTGATTGTTTTTTTTGGTTTTTGGGTTTTTTCCAGAAGTGTTGCCTTAGCATGGAAAAAGGAAAGGTTTTAGTGTTTTGTAGCTCAGAATTGGTCCATATTAAACCTTTTAAAAGGGATGTCTCAGGTCGTGACTTTTGTACTTTTTAATTAAATGAATGAAAAAAGTCTATATGTTGTTACCCATAAATATTACAAGACTAAACTTGCTGTGGATTTCCTACAAATCCCAGCACGTATCAGAGCTGTAGCTTAATCCAAGGGGAGGCTGATTAGCACAGCTTGTTAACGCTCTTTGCTGCTCTGGATTTGGGACTTAAAATATTTGGAAATGCCAGCAAATAGCCCACAGTTGTGCTCTTGAAGCTGGCCCTGTTGCTCTGCCTGTGTTCCTGGCCTTTTCACTTCCCCTATTTCGAAGACCTGCCAGGAATAGCACATTTTATACGATGCCAAATTTATAAATTCCTCAGACCACTCGGTCTGGGAGGAATGTACTAATGGTGTGGCTGACTGAGTTTTAATCTGGGATGGTTTTAATTTT
Organism: Gymnorhina tibicen; assembly: GCA_013399875.1. Classification (NCBI taxonomy): domain Eukaryota; kingdom Metazoa; phylum Chordata; class Aves; order Passeriformes; family Artamidae; genus Gymnorhina; species Gymnorhina tibicen. The sequence goes on along the minus strand of VXAZ01005708.1, from coordinate 338,604 downwards.
CAGACCACGTTGATTTATTTTGATCTGAAAATTACAAGAGTCGCTTCACTTCTCCATTTTATTGCTTCTTTTAATACTTCTTATTTGCTCTTTTTTTTTTTTTTTAAACAATTAGGTCTTTCCAGTGTGCAGTCACACCTTCTTTTTCTGTCTTTGATAACTGATGAAGAAGCTGTGTGTTTCAGTAGACTGTGAATCCCCTTGAGATGGTAAGATCAGCGTGTGTATTCTGGTTGGTTTGTGTTACGTATGATTTTTATGCCAGCAGCTGTTTAGTAAGTATCCAGCTAGGACTTATCTCCAGATTGTAAGTAGCTATTCAGAAATGCTGTGTTCTGTGGGATCCAGTTCTAGGGCTTTTACTGTTTTATGGCCCTACTCACTGGAAAATAAGGTAGACTCCAATCTGAGGGAGTGAGTGATGGAGCGCCCTGTGGTATTTTTGTTTTCCTTTGACATAAAGTCTGGTTTTGGAAATTTCCTTTTAGTTTGTTCAAAGACTTTTATTTTACACTAATGACACAGACACCTGTTATCACTACTGTATCAACTTTTAGTGTTGAGCAGCTGACCAAAAGTGGTGGGTTTGGCCCTAACGGCTTGCCCAGCCTCAAACTGAATGGGAGATAACAATTGTGTGAGTGCCTCTCCTGAGTTCCCAGCAAAGAATTTCCATTTCTGGATAAGATTTTGATCATACTGGAGTTCTTCGTCCTCATCTTATGGAGCTGTTGTGTGTGTTGCCTCATTTCAGACAAATATGTTTGGGTTTTAGTTACGGTTTCTTCCCAGCAGCTGTCTTTTCTTCCCGCCTGCTGTAGCAGGAAAATACGTAACTGTGACAAAGCCTCCCCTGCGATGCCATTAGCCACTCAATACCTGGAATTAGGAGAGGCTTCTTACAGTAGCTGTAAGTCAAGGAACTCTGCAGAAAGGGGTGTGAATAAATCTTTGGTTCCTGCATGTCAGCTGGATTTTTGTGCTGCCTTAGTTTTATCACACATGTGGTTGATGGGGTCTTTGCCCCCTCCCCCCCACTCTTTCAATAGGCCCTTTTCCAGCTCTTGATATAGCTTCAACTCCGTTTAAATTATTTCTTAGAAAGCAGATCTCTTGCTGTTTTTAGCCTTCACAGACTCCTGACTAGTTGTTGATGTAGAGACTGCATGCTGGGTGCCAGTTTGGGCTTCTCTTTGGCTGGTGGAGAGAGACAAGCTCTGCTTTGTTCCGTCCTTTTTCAAACCTCCCCACCAATATGGTGGGCAGATGGCAGAAACACGAGCCCTGTGTAAGTGAAACCACCGTGCTCGCTGGGAGAAGCTGGAGGGATGGACAGCCCGTGGCCGGAGCGTAAGATTGAGATTATTTTCCTCTCTAATCACATATCCTGTTTTTGTAGTGATGCTGGTGGTGAGGCCGCTGTAATAGGTGAGCGAAACAATGCTGCCTGTGCTTTTGTCCTCCAGAAATTGACTGTTTGCAATACAGGGAAGATTTAGTACAGCACACTGTGACCTTGCACGTTAGGTAATTATTTCAGTGCCTCCACGGCGCCTGCTAAATGCATTTCAGTGTTGCCTGAGTTCTGTGGATGGGCTCGTTCCTTCGAGTCTGCATCAGATGACAACACAAGGGAAGAAACACAGCACTGGTGGTAGGGCAGGACAGCCAGTACATTTGGAAAAGCTCTTCAGCTTTATGCTCATCTCAGTTACAGTTGTCCAAATGCCAGCTTGTACCCTTTGGGAGGTGGGGGAGCTTTTCATGTCACTTTTCTCCCTGGAAAAATCTAAGATGACTTGTCCACGTATATTGGTTTTGTGTATAAATGCATAAACATTGGAGCAATGGTAGTAAGAAGGAACATGCAAGTTACAGCCCTTTTTTTCAGGGGTTTTAGGTCAATCCCTCACCTCTGGAGACTGGCAGCATATGTTTCTCATGAACTGGCTCAAGTAAAGCAAAGACTAAATTCCTTGAGTGCTTGCTGGAGCACTCCTGAAAATCAGCGTCACTCATCTGACAGTGCAGCGTTCAAGCAATACCAGTCTTAAAGTTTGCACGCTAAAAGAAAGCCAGTCAGATTTTGTGTAGCAGGGCTGCTTTATGACCCCTCTTGGGACAGGCTGCTGCCCTTCTAAACAGAGAAATGGCAGTAGAAGGATTTCTATATCCCAGGACCTTAAACTTCTGGTGCCCAAGGCACAGTCTGCTACCCTGGGGCAAATTCCTTGCCATCCAGAAGCAGGATGATTTGGTCGACACTTTACTGATACGTGCTGTACAAACAATTGTTTGGACTGTGTAATTTTTTTTCTGACTCTTCCTTCTGTTTAGGCATCTAGACACAAAAGCTGAAACTGGATCAAGGCCACAGGGCTAGCAAATCCTAAGTCAATTACTTTCTCTGTTGTACCACTGTCTTTGTTATTTTTTTCTCCTTAACTAAGTTAAATCAGGGTGAAATCAAACAGGAAAAGATGCTGTTGTAATTTATTATCTTCTTTACGACAAGCATGGAGTAGTCTTATCCCACTCTTCCCATGCTCAGAAATAAAGAAACAGGGCAAAAAGGGTTGGGTCTAGTTAGCAGAATTGTTTTACCTCTTCCATTGTGTGTGCTCCTCTGTATGGAACTTCATGCTGTATTACAGCAATTTACACTGTGACAGAAAGTGTTCAGAAGCCCTGTTTTGAGTAAATGTTTAACTTTTGATAAATGCTGTATTGTTCTAGCCAAGCAACAGTACAAACATGTCACCATTTGGTGCCTTTCCAGCACGCACACCTTGTTCCTCTATGATGCTTTTGTTAAACTTGAATGAAATCAAGGTACATTAGGTACTCATCTGAAAGATAGACACAGAATTCAGCCAGCACTCTGAAGAGTCAGGTCCATCCTCGGTGTAAAATTTTCACTGCCCGTGGAGGAATGAACTTGTCCTGTTACATATCTCTTCTTGCTGGTTGTGTTGGACAAGTCCATTCTTCCAGGACCATCTCTTTGTCAAGAAATCTGTGATGAGTAGAGAGAGATACCATCATACTGTTTTCTCTTCTGTCCAGATGAGACCAGGAGCTGGATAGTCGAGGTGGTACTGCTCACTGAAATATAGCTCTGGTAGTGAAAGGCTGAGGTGGGCTGTGTAGAATTGGGAGCATCCTTGAAGGTGTGGGGAAGAGCTCTGCTTGAGCAGATCAGCAGAACTGAGTTGCAGTTGAGACAGGGAAAACCAGGATGCTTCAGAGACCATAAAATAGAGCTACTATTTCAGGAAAGGGAGAATGTTTGGTCTAGCCAGTGGTTGCCTCTAAAAATACTTCAAATATCATCCGAGTCAAAAGCAGGACAGGCTATATGCATATTTACCAAAAGGAGAAAATTAACCACCAGGCATCTTGCCTTTCAGAACATTTCACTGTAGGTGAGAAACATTGTTATTCTCCACGTCTGTCAAAATTTCCCATGACAAAACTTGATTGGAATAAGCAATTGTGAGCCCAAAAGTACATCTAGACCTGGAAGCAAATGTATGAGGATAGCTCTGATACAGAGGTTTCTGCTGTCTTCTGTTCCCTTCTGCTGTCAGGCTGTTGCTTCCTATTTTCTGGAAGGAGATTGAGGAACAAAGCATGTTCATGAGCAGAAGTCATAGTAACTGCCTACATCAAACAGCTTGATTGTGAGGCACCAAAATGAGTACTCGTAAAAATGGACAGGTCTGTGCTTTGAACCAAAGCTATTTAGTATGCTCAAGCAATGCCCTTGACTATGGAAAAAACTCTATTCCTGACTGAGCACCCTGTACTAATGGCAAAATGGAGCTCTCCCGAAAAGAGGGATCGGACGTGCTGAGAACACGACAGTAAAGATCAGAACCTTCACCATATTCACCCAGAGTACAAGCAAGGAATGTAGGGAAAATAATTATGGAATTTCCAGCAAAACCAAGTCTTATGGATTTAGGGATTTTTTTTGTGACTTAGGGATTTTTTTTGTTCTTTGAACCAATGAAACAGTGCTTCAAGGTGATTGGTTTTTTTCAAGGTAGTAAGTGTGGTTTTTGTAAAATGACAAATTTCATCAGGATCAAAATACTTTTTAAACAAAACTGCAAAGTTGTCTAGAAGAGTTTTACCTTTTGGTCAAGAAGCTAAAGCAAGCACAACCTTTTACAGCTCGTGTTTTCCTGGGAATTCGGTGGTGAATAGTCCACATTAGTAATCCAAGCCTTACGCTTCTGCAGCAGTGTAAATACCACTAGAACAGGGCACTCTTTTAAGTTAGGACATTTTTATTTTTGGCTTTTTTTCCTCATGAAAGCAGGGCTGTGTAAGCATCAGTAACACGCATATGATTATAGTATAATGAAAAATTTCTCATGCTCCTTGCTGTTCTTGAATCAGCTGGTGGAGGTTGGATGGGGGAGTAGATTTATCCAGCTGTTGCATCACCAGCACATGGCTGCTGCAGGTGTAAGTTTTGAGTGCACAGTCTGAAAGCATTCCTGCATCTCGATTTGTGTAGTGATTTCCTAAGGCCTTGAGGTACTGGTAGCTTTCTTCCTAATGTAATTAATCATTACCTTGTTTAGGATTCTAATTGGTGGTCCTCCCTTACTTAGTGTGTTGTGTTCTTTCTGCACTTAATATTTGGAGCACCCACCCCGATATCCTTACTCCTTTTTCTCATATATTACTGTATTAGCACATTATCCATTACAGAACTGCTCTTTTCTTTAGAAGCAAAAGATTATCATCATTAGATGATGATCCTTCTCAGTATAAAGTTGTCTTTTAATGCTCTACAGAGTAAACAAACTACATCTTAAAATACTTCCTGGTATTACATATAATATATAATACAGTCTGGTAGCTTGGACAGTATGAAAGAAGATGAACTTCATAAAAACCTCAAAACCAGCCATTCAGAACCAGAGAGACTATATATCTGCAAGAAAGTGTTTCATTAGGAAAGAAGTATTATATGCTGAAGCTGAAGGTAATAAACTTGTGTGTGTATTTTCTAGTCCAAATCAGTATTGGTCTGGCCACAGTCATTGTTTTCCTGGCCAGGGCTGGATCACGGTGGCCAGCTTTCACTGTTTGGGAATTTCCAGCAAGTCAAGCTCCTCAGTTCCATGCCCAGATAATGAAAGCCACTCTTTGTTTTGTTGTGGGAGTGCACCTATGGATGTGTAAAAAGGAACGTGTATGTGTGAAAGAGTGCGATCTCAAATCTGGGGAAAGATGTCCCCAGGAACGTGGGATGTATTGCCAAACCTGCTGGTCTTCCCCGCACTACAAATGCCAGATGTGACACTTAGCTTTTGTATTATCAACATAAATGTGCTACCGGCACCTAATCAACAACCCAGGCACCTGACCCTTCCCTCTGCAGTAACCCACCTTAGCAAGCAGAGTAAATTGCCTGTGCCCATCCATCCTCTCCAAGGAGAGATCTGGAGAACAGGGACAAGCAGTGATGGATTTGCTGTCTTAACACACTCGTGGGAAGCACTCAGGTGATGTACCTGGTATAGGAGTCTGTTTCTGAAACTTGCCTTTATTCTACTTAAAAGTATTGATGTTTTTAATTTTTTACCATATTTCACTGTCTGAAAGTTGTATACTGCTCTAGTGTACAAGCTGGGAAACGTGTTTTTGGGGAAGCAGGACTGGGCCTTTAATAATTTCTCTAGCTGAAAGAGAAACAGTGAAACTGCAGCTTCGCCTCGCATACGTGGTTTCTGCAATTAAGGGCTGCAGCTGTTCTATTTTTTTTGTCTCTGTGACGCAAATCAAAGCACAGCAATGGTATTGCCTGAGGGAAGAGAGAAAGCTACTTGCTCGCTTCCCCATGCTGATAACTAAGCAGTGATGACAAGAAACTGGGGCAAAGGAAAGTTCAAAAGCAGAAACTGAATATTATAAATGACTGGAGAAACACAGGTGCCTGTTCCTCGGCACAAAAGGGAAATAGGACTGTGCGAATGTCAGAAGAAATAGTCAGCTATACCCAAAGGAAAAGGTGTCGGGCTGTAAAATTTCTGTCATTCGAAGGGATTCTGACGTGTACGCAAGTTGGGGTCTGTATGCCATCAAATATGTTATGGTCAGCCCCATTTTAAATGGGACTAGTTTTCACCTGGTGAATTCAACCATAAGAACCTTGATTCTCTCACTTTCTCATGTGAGTCCCCTTTTCACATGTGTTTTGATGTCTATCTAAGTCGTGAGATCTGATTCACTATCCTTGTGTCCTCCTTTCATAGGAGGAAATTTTAAGGGAACAGAAGTGTTAAGAGCATGAGCAGCATTACTTGTCTTGAGGTCATCCAGCAAGCAGAGGAGAGAGTTTGGATGTCCTGATGTCTTGAATCACAACCTGCTTTCTGCACTAACTTCTAAAATTATTTATGTGGCCATCCCAAGTTTGTGTATTTGTTCCCTTGTTGTTGTCTAGACTGAATTTCCTAAGTGTTTATTAAAGATAAATTTTGCAGGTTTGGTGTGGAACTAAAATGAGACTATAGCTTCATTTAGGCATCAAAGGTACCTAAACAGTGAATGCAGTCTTCTGCCAGGTGAGCTACAGAAGTCCTTTCTGCTGGTTGTTGCTGTCTGTGTGCCCCAGCCCTGGCAGCAGGCAGCTTCCTAGGAGGGCAGGAGTTGCAGGGCTTGAGGCATCTGAGGCTCTCCTTTCATTGTCTTACAACTTGGCCATTTTGGGGGAGCTTGTGAGAGGGACAGAGAATGACATCTGCAGTACTGAATCCCCTCCAAACTGTGAAATGCCTGATTTGAAATAAGACTTACAAGAAAGCAGATTTTGATTTCCACAGGGTAGAATAATGTGTTTCTCTGTCATCTGCACAGTGAGCCTTCAACCCACATCCATAATCTCAGGCACAAAATGAAGAATCAAATGTTGCAGATGCAACTTAAAATGAGCTGTATCATGGAAAGTGTTGGACCACTTTAAATTGATGCTACTAGTCCTGCCTGTACTGCAGTTGCCTGTGAGTCAAGTACAGACTTGAGTGTTTTCTTCTGGTGGTACTTGCACCAGCAAACCCCACATGCTATAATGGAAAATGAATGCACATATATTGCAAGTCTGGGATTTAAGATTTTTTTTTTTTTTTTTAACTCCAGCTTTATTTTTTCAGCTAAGGCAGAAATAGATTTCAGAATTGAATAATTACCATCAAGCTAACTAGTTTACAGCACTTAACTTAAAATAAGAAAATAGTTTAGAAATATGTTTATATGTTTGCTACTAGCAATTTTATTGGTAATAAAGAGGCTTGTTGACTTCTGTGCTGGAAACTGGATTTATGTCTTGGTTTTCGTGGCTGGAAGCTAAGGAAGTGCAAGTGCTTTGTAATGGTACCTTTTGAGCAAGATTCACAAAAGTACTTAGGAGCTTTTCAGTCACCTGGACGTTATTGGATAGCCCACAAATGACCTACCCACACTTGTAGTTATTCTTCAGTCCTAAAGCATTACATGTTTTTACCTATGGGATCCCTTCTCTGTAAATGCCATTTCCTCAGGCTGATACTCTGAACTCTGCAGTTCCTCGTTTTCTTAGGTGTTGGCTCAGCTTAATGTATAATATAATACAAGCATATTTTCACAGGCCTTGTCTTCTAATGTAATTTTTATACTAATGTGTAGTTTAGGGTGTTAAAGGAACATTCCTTTCCACTTGATACAGTTGTAACCATAATGGCAAGTGAAATTAGGATTGGAGTTCTGCCTTTTTTAGGACTCGCTCCCTTCATGAGGAGAAGGTGGAACTTCAAAATCTGGTGTATACCGAGTATTTATTAATGATATTTTGTAATATTTGTTTCCCATCATTCTGCTTTCTTCACGTTAGTAAAGTAATGGATACTCACTAACTTTATTATGTCAAATCAATATTAATATTGGTCTAATAGTAATAAACTAATAATTCCTGCTGTAAAATGCTTTAATATGAACTTCAAGAGGAATATTAAAATTTATTAGTCATTCCTTAAGGCTGATTGATATGCTAGGGGGTTTCACAGAAATAAAAAACCTAGATGGGATTCGTGCAGTGGTAGCCTGATTTCAATAAATTTAAATTTTTTTCCTGCTGTTTATAGTTACGATAATTGTGTGTTAAAGACTTTCTACAGAGTCTGATGCTGACTCTCTTTCTTTATTGCTTCCTGCTTCTAATCACCCTTGAACTGGATTCATCTCCGCCACAGACATATTATTTAGCACAAAATTCCTTGCCACTATTTGCAGAATTTTCCAAGGCTTTGGTGCTGATTCGTCAGCAAACAAACTGTTTGTGGTTGTCTTTTTCTGCACTTGGCATTGTAAAATGTGACTGAATGTGGAGTTCTGGAAGAACACGTGTGCTTTCCATTTCTCCACGGAGAAAAGGTTGTCCCTGTGTCAGCGACAGTTCCACTGTGTGATGACCACGTGCAGCTTTAAACTTCATCTCTCTGATACTCTGGGGCTGTACAAATAATGGGCTGCTGTTAGAATCTGCCATTTGTCTTGAGCGACATCTCTTTTTTAAAAAAAAAACTTTTTGAGTTGGTAACTTACCTATTTTTCGAAGATAAGACCTTGTCTTCTAAGTAATTTGAAATGATACTCGAGAATGTTTACTGATGCATGAATAAGGCCCTGAACAAACCAGGATTCATCCACTGGTTGTGAAAATGCTTGAAGTACCTCCAGGCTGTAATACTGTAATCTGGTCCCCTGGGTCACTTACTGGACAAGGTGAGGTCAGATTTGGGGGAGATTTGTTCCCATGCTTGCAGTTCAGACTTGCTTTAAACAAATATAAAGACAATTTAAATGTATTACAAAATCTGTGCTAATTTTATGGGGTTTTAAATAAATCCCAGTGGCTTACCAAATGGAAACGTTTCTTACCTTCTCTCTCCTCCCTCTCGCTTCCTCTTCCTCTGACAGAATGATGCCTGTAAATAGGAGTAAAATCAGTAAACAGTAAAAAAAAAAAAGTAAAAAAAAAAAAACAAAACAAAAAAAACCCCAGTAAAATCGTTCGTGTAACTTCCAGGGAAAAGGAAGAATCCTCTTCTGGCTTTGAACATCACTGAAATCTGTACTGATTAGACTGCTGAATGTGGGAGTGGGGTCAGGTACTGCTTTATGATACGGCAATCAGACAACGCTGTTGAAAACTGCAGAACATCAGCTGCTCGTAAGATGCCATCCTCTGGTGTAGAGGACAGCAGTTGAAAAGGAAAACGTTGTACAAGCTGTCACCGCAGCCTCCCACTTACCTGGGATGTGTTTTCATCACCGTGGGTTGTGCTTGCCAGTGCTGACTGCAGTGGGAATTTGGGACAGTCTTTCAACTTGCAGCAAAAGCAATCATTCCTAGTTCTGGCTGTGATATCCTCACTTTGGATATTCAAGCAGTTGCATTAGCCAGCACAAATGAATTCTTCTGTGCTTGTATCTTATGTAGTATTTTTCCTATATCAGGCATTTCAGTACTCAGCAGCTCTTCAGGTTCAGTCTAAGAGAAGCGGGGAGAATTTGAATGCTAAAATGCCCTGTTTCTAAATCTAAATATAAACCTGTTTATGTATGTTTTCAAAATAACTTTTCTTTTTCTCTGTTTTTATGGGAACTTCAGCTAAGCTTGTTTTTTTCATTACTTTCAATATTCGGTATTTAACTTCGAGATTTTTGTTTGTTTGTTTGTTTGCTTTTCCTTCTTGGATAAACTCGTGGGCAAGAACTTAGGGTTCCACTCCATTCTTTTTACCTCGTGTTAAAATACTGTCACAGAAGTAACTAGCATTATTTTTGATTCCCATATTTGCTGTTTGACACTTAAAACAGCATTCGTGGCCCTTCAGCCTCTCTAACAAAATGGCTTGGTGGACTGTTTATGGAATAATTTCTGAATTTTTACATGCCTGGGGGAGACTGGGGCTTGGGGTAGTTGGAAAGAAACAGGCAGGAATCATAACTATTCTATTTTTTAAAAATTATTAATATATTACATCTTGCATAAGCACCGAGCATGGGAGGAAAGATGTTTCAACTGGAATGTTTCTTTTTTTTTTTTTTTTTTCCTAGTGACAGCTCTTTATTGGCCTAAGGGGATTTAAAAAATCCTGTTATTCTATTCTATATTGGTATTAACCTAGTTCTGTTTTGTCCTTACAAACTAGTATTAAAAATACCCAGCTGTATTCAGAAAGTAGATCTTGGGAACCCTTCTTCAATTGCTTTGCACAGATCTGGTGCCTTTCGAAGGCCAGGGCCAATGGATCTGGAAATACAGGCACACCTTGTCTTGGTAAGAGGGATTGTTTTGGTTTAGGGGCAGTGCTTAATGCATTTTTAAAGTAGTTTTGCAGCTGGACATGTGTCATTTTCCCATGTCAATCACACTGGTATGTGTACATAGCTGAAAGGAAATTGGGCTTGTTAAGTTATAGATTAAGGTAAACAAGAAATACAAGCCATGCCAGCATCCAAAAGCAAGATTTTCATGTTTCTTAAGTGCAGCAGCCAAAATACTCATCTCTGACTTGAATGTCTCTTAAACTCAAAATAAGTGAAGCAGTAGATGTATTAAGCTCAAAATAAGAGTTAAAAGGAACAATGGTGCAGAAAATGTGATGCAATGTATTTCCTCCCCCTGCCCCCCCCCAAAATGTGTTGATTTTAAATGCATTCGTAGAGCTATGTAGCTTGTTTGCAGCTCCAAATGAGCTCTGCATAGGAGCAGACAACGGTAATCAGTCAGTCAATTATTTACTGGTCCCTCTGCTTGCATTTGCATCTATTTTCATTTACATTTTTACAAGGAGTTTGAGAGGATTTGCAAAGCGTGGAGGCAAAACGAGAGGTAAGAATTTCATTTGGCTCTCATTTTTCATTGCCCCCAGCGAAGTTTTTTTTTAATGTTTGCTCCCAGCTCTGCGTTTGAGTCTGGGGACAGAGAGAGGCTGGCACGCAGAATTTCTTCTGCTGATTCCCACCTAATTCGGCGCGCAACAGAGCGCTCAGCACGGAAAAAGCCATGGAGTGAACTGACAGCTTTATTGACTGTCCCTTTTGTAGTGACATGCCCTTTGAAACCATGGTTAACAGCAGTGAGAGAATACACATGGCTTTTGTAAGACAATGATAAATTGGTGGACAGTTGGACCACGATGGGTTCAGAAGTTACGTGTTCGCCATCAGTGCCCCGAGGCCATTTATGTTCTGTGTCAGTGGGGTGCATCTGAATACCATATGTCACAAAGACTAATGTCCTCACTCCTCCTTCTAATGGGCACGGCAGACACCACGCACTTGGAAATTTCCGTGCCTGCCTCCGAGATAAACAGTAACAGGGCCAGCTAATTGTGTATGTTTTTAAACACCAGAGCTGCTCACTTGAAAGGTGGACCCTGGCAATTAATGAGAGCCGTTAAGGGACTGAACAGAACCAAAAGAAAAAACAAACAAAAAAAGACGTTTTTTTTTTCCTGACATGGGGCTTGGTGGTAACAAATTGGGTGGGCCCTTGTCCAGACCTATTGCTGCTTCACTGTTAGGAGAGAAGTTAGGAACAGGTTGGAGTGTCATAATTTTAAGAGTACCAGATGATAGTTTAGACACTTGTTTGCAGAAGCCAGGGCAAGAATACACCTGAGACTATGAAATCTCCCTCTCAACTGGGACTGAGAAACTGAATTCTTAAAAATGTATATAATCATAATACTGTATAAAATTCACTCCTGGGAAGAAGTCAGATGGCAATATATATACTTTAAAGATAAGGGGTGCAATATATTAATGAATAAGCAAAGTGTTCTGGAGCAAAGCTTTGGGGTGAGTACATGCTGTTGCTCACGTTAGGATTGAGTTTATTATAGGGGTATCCTCCAAATTAAGTGAATTTTGGAATTCATTAATCTCTGAATTGACAATAAATTTAAGTGCTTCTGCCTGCATTTCTACAGGCTTTCCCTTGCTTCCAGTCTTGTTTAGAGCAGTAGATTTAATGGAGTTTGAGGTAAACAGAGCTGTTCCATATGTTATTTCAGATGCTGGATGCTCTGGGAATGTCTGTGGCTAATGGTTGAATGACCAGCATTGTAAATCACAAGAAAATGGCAGCCATGCAAAGAATGAAATATATTGATTATGGATGCATTTCATCTTGTTGTACAAGTCAGGAAAAAACTATCCTACAGTAACTGCTAGGATCATGGCTCTGTTCTTTAATGTTTTTAGAAGCACCAAAATTACACTGTGGCATAGACAAGATGTTCGTGCAGTGATGCTCATCCTTCCACTCAAATGTATTGCTAAATAAAAGGGGGTGTGTAGGTTTCTGGAGCGGAGAATGCCTGGGATTCGTTCTTTAACCAGAGAGGCTAAAAGCTGGGAAGGCAGGACATTCACCGGGTAAACGCAAAGAACAGAAACCAGCTGAAAAAAGAGGTGATCATTTCCAAACTGTGTCAAATGTCCAAAAGCTCATATTGCGTTCTCTTATGTATTTGTTTGTCTGTGCTAACCCATTTAGGATTTTTAAAGCATATTTGACATGCAGGAGAGGGGTTCCCATGTTCAGTACCTGCCTTTGATGAATGCTTGAGCAAATAATCACTAAGAATTAGTAGGAATGGCCAAAAATGCCTGGATATTAAAGAATTAAAGAGAATTAAAACCTTAAAGAAGCTGAAAGATTTGAACACTCTTATAAGTGTACATTTTTTGTGAAACTTTGCAATTTTGGAACAATGTTTTTCTTCGTACGTAAACTTGCTGTTTAGCGAACTCCATTTTCAGAGCATCCCAAATATAATCAGATATGGTAAAATCTGAGTTCACATCTTTTGCTGCCTCTTAGAATTCTGACCTTCAAATCTCATCTTTGTTTTTTTTCTTAAAGAGAAGTATTTTGTTTTATAGTCGCTGATTCATTATTACATATGTATGCTTTGTGTTGTTTCTGTTGCTTACTTATCCTTCAAAGCATCTTCTCTCTTTAAAGAAACTTCTCCAGACTTCAGGTAATGCAGGTTTTCATCCTCCCATTTCAGCTGAGTAAAACAAAGCGGGAGGTTAAATGACCTGGTCAGGGTTCTGCAGTGAATCAGCGCTGCAGTTTGGAATGGGAGAGAGGGCCATTTCCCATAAATTTCTTTTAACCATTAGGCCAGTGATGATGAGTTGTGGAATGAGACACTACAATCAAAAGCGTGTCCCTCATAGTTTTGTTTTGTTTTATTTTTGCTTTTCTCTCTGCCAGTATCAATGAGTGCTTTTGCATTCCTAGTCTGTTACTTCTTAGTGCCCGGATCAGTTTTAGGGAGCTGAAGACAAGTGGTGCTGCCAGGTGGGCAGCAGAGGAGGGTAATGAAAGGTGAGAGAAGGCAAACCAGTCCTGGACATTACTCCGTGGGCCCAAAGTGCTTCAGAGCATGAGATTAAGACCTTTCCTATTTTAATAGGTGATAATAATGTTTTCTCTCGTATGTGTGGCCTTTGAGCCAGTAATCTTGTGGGGGTAGGGGGTGTGTGCTGGAAACCTTTGTTGGTGGTTGCAGTCCAGTGAAGACTTTGTGGTCACTGGGCAGGATATGGCCCACAGCTCCTAGAGCCTGTGGCCATATTTCCAGCCCTTTCCCTGCTGCTGTTTGATTTTGTCTGGGGTGTGTACGAGAACGTGTGGCTCGCCAGGCACGTTTGTAGGGCCCAGACAGCTCTGAGCCCTTGACTTTCCCTGAGGAGAAGACAGGCAGAAGAGGGTGGGATGTGCCAAAGCCAATGGCGGATCTGGAGAATAAATCCCTCATCCTCCCTGGCTGGTGAGGAACCAAGTTTTTACACTGTGTAATGAATTTGGGTGTTTATGAATCGGAGGCTGATACTGAAGGTGACATAAAGCACATTCCCTGTCTCTTCTAGGGAGTGTGTCAGCCTGCTCACAAACCTTCAGGCTTAAACTAGAAAAAAAAAAGATGTAGAGATCCCTGAATTCTACTCTTTCAGTTATTCTCAGCATTTCATACCTGACAATGCTTCAGGTTGAAAATACTTTTGTCTGAAAGAATACATTGCCTGATTTTAATTAGGGGTTGGGTTTGGTGGGTTTTTTTTGTGGTTTTTTTTTTTTTGAGGGTTTTTTTTGAGGGAGAGTTGGTTTTTTTTTCCTTGACTCAGTCTAATCCTGCTTCCTGCGATAAATGACTTTCCATGTAATGGGTGCACTGATTACTCCAAGGAACACATCTGCTAAAGGATGCCTTTGAAAGTCAGGCTAATTTGTTGGATAAGTGGCAGATTTCTGATTGCAATCTCTTTTCAATACAGAGGATCACATAAGTAAGACAATAATCCTCTTTATTTTTTTTTTCCAAACCTTAGGTTTGGGGGTTTTTTTCCATCTCTGTCTTAATCATCTTGCTCTTAATTTTTCCTTGTCTCTAGGCATACTTTGGTTTCTCTTTCTTCATAAACAGTTACCAAACATGATTACAGGGAGTTTTGTTGTACGAGAGCTTGCATATGACATTGACACTGTTGTGAACTCAGAAACTACACTACATGAAATTACAGGATTATGTAGACTAGTCTGGCTTCAAAACAAAAACCATCTCTTCTGGATTCTAAAATCCACATAAAAATGGCAATTTTGGAACAAGCTGTCAGAGAAATGCTTAGCTGATATTTTCAGTACTTGCTGCAAAGGTTCTTGCTACAGAGGTAAGAAAGGAGTCTCCTGCCTCTCTGGGTGTTACGCCTGCATCTCTGTTGATTGTGTGCATAAGGGTCCAGAGACTCAGTATGACACAGACACAGTATGACATTATTGAATTCTCTAATTATTGTCAAATGTTAAGCCCTCCCTCTTTTTTAAATTTTTTTTTATTTTTATAAACAATACTCAAACTACTTTAGTAACTTTAAGGCTAAACCTGTGCCACAATTTTTCAGAATTTAGGGGTGGAAATTTATTTTCTTCTTTAGTAACTTTTACAATCCTCTATGTGTAGTTGTTAAGCTAAAACATGCCTGTATTTAACATAGCCTGTTTCACTTCACAAACCAGTCATAAACTGTGTTATCTAAACCACATTTTGATGCCTGGGAGTTGTATTAGAAGGCCTGGCTGGTACAGCTGGAGTGTCAGATCCAGAGAAGTGCTTTCTTAACGTTTTTTCAAGCCTTGTGTTCAGAGTGGGTAGGTATGAGGAGTTCCACTTTGGGGATAAGCAGACTGAGAGGGGAAATAAGCTACGCTTCAGTGCATGTAAATGTTGTTGCTTAGAATGGAAGCTGGGTCTTGTAGCTCTCTACAATGCTGTGACCACTGTGTCAATATATAATTTTATCTGTATTTTTCATATATGCATAAAGTAAGTAAAATGCTTCCTCTGAAGATTTGTTTAACCAGACAAAACTATGGGTATGGAGAAAAAGGATTAGCAGTAAAGTGAACTGAAGACTGGGAAAAGCTTCCCATCTTTACTTTTGCAAATCTAGAGTAGCCTTTGGGATGTTCTTTTTTGCCCTGATACAGTGTGTGCTCTGCCAGTGATGCAGCAGAATTTTCAGAAACAACTGCTTCCTGGAGGGGATGCCTCTGAGGATAGCTCTTCACTCTTACTGGTGCTCACATAAAATATCTGAGGGAAATGACTGTCTGTATGAAACATGGAGGTACAGTTGGGTTAAACTGATCTTTTTCTGGCTTATTGAAAGAGTTATGGATGGAGAAGACCTGGAGACTTTTTGTAAACTTTTATTTCTGATGTCTCGTGATCTGTTTTTAAAAGCAGAGCTAATTAGAATAAATAGTTGATCAGGTACATGTGTTGTCTCCTTCCTGGTCATTTTAAGAAGAACAAATTGAAAGCCCTGTAGTGTTCTTTGTACTTTCTTATGAGTTATTTTGAAGGTTTTTTCCATTGTACTTCTATTTTTTTTTCCTTTTTTCCATAATAAAGTTTGAATTTGGAAGTGTGTGCGAATTGGAAGTAGCAGAGTTAGCAGTCCTCTCTTCTTCTGGCTTTCTAAAATAGTGCAAGGCACTGAGTCACTTCTTGCCACTAATAAGTTGCGTCATTTTGCCAGGATCAGAATGTTCCAGTCTCAAAGCAAATAGTTTGAAAAGTGAAAAACCAGTTGTTACCATATATATGTGTGTGTGTGTGTGTGTCTGTGTTCATACACACAGGCACACACACAGACATACTTCATCTCTCTGTCTGCTTATCCAAAGGTGATGATTGATCCTTCTGTGTGTGGGGCAGCGAATTAATAATCACTACTTCTTTCCACTTTGCCACAGGCTTCAGTTTCAGCAAGGGAGGAGATAAAAAACACACCCTTACACTCATAGTGTTTTTAAAGGTGAGGTTTAGAAGCATAAATGAGGAAAAAGTGTGTGGAGATTCCATGGGGGGAAAAAAGAAAAAAAGATGGAGAGAATGCTAATCTTGTCAGATTAACTTCTTTTTGTGGTTTTATTTTGCATGTTTGATGTATGATCTGTTACATCCAGTCATGATGTGGATTTCTGTCCTATATGTGAGTGCTGTTGCAACACTCTAAGGTAAATTCCACAAAAAGCCAGGTATGCTCCTGCTCCTGGTTGTCTGCAGATGTTTGCAATGCTGAGCATTTGATATGTTGATTTGAAAACTTTATCAAACAGGAATGAAAAGCACCATCTTTATGCTGATTATTTTGTGTATGTTTATCTTCGTGTTTTGCCAGCAAACTTGGTCCATTTTGCCATCAGGATTTCATCAGGCTAAGTCAATTTTAACGTTTTAATGGCTTCACTGGTACAAAATTCCCCTCAGATGAGGAAAAACTGGCTAAAGGGGTAAACCACTGGAGAGGTGTGTGTGCAGGGACACATGGCCAGAGAGGCTCAGGCACTGGAGAGTCCAGAAGGGGCTGGGCTAAGGCAGGGGCAAAGCCTTGGAGATTGCCTGGAGGTAGCTGTGGTTTATTCGAAATAATCTTGCTAAACCCCTGGCTGGGGACTGTAAGTGCCAGCACACTGAATCTCTTCAGAAAGGAATCTGAAGATTCTTGGATCTCATTGCCCTGAAGCAGTCAGACCCCAGGACTTCAGTGGCCAGCTGGGATGCTGAGATAATTGCTAAAAGCAAATGAAGGACTTCCTGTAAATTTGCTATTTCAAATCATCTTAACAACTGATGGGTTATGGTTATTAATGAATTAGCAGGAAAGTCTCCAATAGCTGTTATCATTATGATAATGCTGAGAGAGTCTGAATGCTGGAAAATCAATGGAGCAACAGGTTGCAGAGAATATTGATGGTGGCTTTGGAGGACTGAAGCTGAGCAAGAAGGCAGAGGTTGACATTTGTGAGGTTACTGAAAGCCATGGACCGTGGAGATCATTTAAGTCTTTGTGCTGACAAGTTTTGTAGCTGCCATTGGTTGCGCTTTCTACTTATGGAGGCTCTTTAGAAAAAACCCTAAACATAAAAAGGCATCTGACTTGTTAGCAGGATCATTGAAGGGTGTCTAGTGACCTGCTCCTTTAAGAAAATAGTCTAAATGCTGGATTTCAAAGGAAGGTAAGGTGATAATCTTACACCTTACAGTAAGTAAGTACAAACATTTAGTATGAAGGGGAAGATAATTATTTTTTTTTTTCCCCCCCTGTAACATTCCATAAGATAAAAATAGCAAGTAATGGGTTTAAAACCCCCTCAGTTTAGATAGAGACTGACTGTTGGTGAAGCACTATGGCCACAGAGCACGTGACAGCAGGTAAGAAGTGATGCTTTTATTTTAACATCCTTGCTCTCTTGCCGTAGCCTCTGTGGTGTTTGTCTAACGCTCACACAAGCTGTCTGCACAAAGCTCATGAGGAACAATCCCCCCATTTTTTTCCAGCCCAGCACAGACTTACCAGCACCTATAAACTGTGCATGGAAAAGTAATTTAATGGTACATTTCTTCACTGTGATGTCTTGAACAGCTGAGCTGCCTGGATCAGCAACAATTTGCCATGCTTTGTGCATCAAGGTAAGAAGTCCAGAGGGAACCTGGCCTCTGAGGTGCAGGCCTTGCACAGCTATTGTGGGTCATTAGAGGTCATACGTGCCTGATATCTCCTAGCAGAGCATCATCTAGCAGAGATAGGTATCTTCTAGCAGAGCACCACAGGAGCTAGAAAATGTTTGATCTGTGCCAGCATGACTTGTCTTTGGCATTGATGCTCTGTGTAAGTGTCTTATAAAACCCTTCAATGGTAAACAAAGGATTTTGAGGAGAATAAGTCAGTTTGTCATAGCTAAAGCTGTTGAAGCCCCAAAGACTTGACAGATAGATTCAGGTTAGGTATACAGTGTATATTTTGTGTGGTTGTTTGATCAGGCATGTTTGCCCACTGCCTTAGCTGGAAAAAATTGGACGGGAAATTTCAAAACAAACACAAAAAGTTTTATAGCAAAGAAATACATCTCCACTCTTTCAGCCAAATATGTTATGAGTTACTGTGAAGCTGCCTGAATGAGCCATGTCATCCCCAAGTTACAAAAAGAGAGAAAGAAACCTTTATGTTAGAGTGTATATACCTGTTAATATCAAACTGTGTGTATACATTGTTTTTACTTGCCTTGTGAGTTTTTGTTTTGTTCGTGGTTTTGTTTTGTTTTGTTATGGGGTTTTTTTTCTTGGTACATTTCTCAAGCTTTTCCTAGGCTATTGTCACTGAAAACTTTACTTTAAAATGAAAACAGACATTTCCCCATTGGTAACTTTCAGTAGGCATCAAAATTTTTAGGGGAAAATATGAAATGCCAAAAGATTTGGATTAGGTCTGTGATAGCTCATCATACTTCGAGTGGTTCCATGCAGAAATAAAGAACCCAAACCATGCATTGCGTTATCTAATAAAATAGAAATGTGTAGTAGTTATCTTTAACTATTTAAATTATCTTCAAATAGATACAAATGCTGCATAATTTGTGTGCATCATGGTGTCTAGCTAGTGAGTTTTGGTCATGGGCATCTTTATATGGCAGAAAGCATTCGATTCATGGTGATGGATCATGAATTATTTGTTTTTAGCTGAGTTTCTTCCAGTCACACAAATTTCATTTTATTGTGCCTTGTATAAATATGTGATTTGCCATGTCCTCCAAGACTTTGAGCCTGCTAGAGACGAATTTCTCACAGGATAGAGAAAGGTGAAAAGAACTTATTTCCTGCAAGTTATGCAAAAAGATGGATGGGTGAAGGAAAGAGAAAGGGACTCAATTCAGTTCCCTGCATTTCACAGCTGAAGGGAAAAGCCTGAGATGACTTCATCCTGAATTTCACATGAGAACATCTGTCTGGACTGGGGATGTATGTGTTCTGTGGTCATGGAGTCAGGCTTGGGCTTTCCCGCTGGCACAGGACAAGAGATTGAAGGCAGGTTTCCCTAGGGAAGCCCTCTCTCTTAACATCGAGGAGAACTACTTGAGCAGGCTGAAACGTGATGGTGAGAGACAGAAAGCCAGGTCCTGCTTCTGAAGTAGAACAACACTGGAAAATGGTGAAGTTGTGCAGAATCCCATGTGGCTGTTGCTGAGCTTGCAGGAAGCACTCACAGTGTTATCGTTATAGTGGATATACACACTTGACCCAAAAATATTTGTTTTCAGAGAGTATCCTTGCAGTGTTTGTGGCAAAGTGCAGGAAGTTATTTATTGTACAGCTGGTTTAAATTGAAACTTTTGAGGATAATGGGACAGCTCTCCATCTCATCCCATCCCCCTCCTAAAGTTTTCATGCGAGAGCACATTTTCCATGATTCCATTATTGTTTGAACATCAGGATATTGCATAAGCCTCTCTTGGGGAAAATAGAATATACAGAAACAGAGAATGACCTGTGCCCACCCACAAGGGCTGCTAAATGCAGCTTCACATATAGTGTCAATAATGAAGAACATCAGAAGGAAAAAAAACGTGTGGGCATTTGAATGTTTTAATTAGAGAATGTTTTAATATTCACATCCAGGTTCTCACGCTGTTTCTGAAATGACTATCTGCAAGATGTGGGTGTCTCTCCTAACCTCTCTGTTCCTCTCTCCCCTGTTTTGGAATAGAGCTCTCCTTTTTCCTCATGGTAAAGTGCAATGGACAGGAGAGAAGACAAGGAAGTGCAACACAGGATTGGGGGTTCTGTTGTTTTTGTTTGGTTTTTTTAAATTTCTTTGCCTATAGAATTTTACACACAGCACTCCTTAAAGAAAAATGTAAATAAACAGGCTAAGGTGTTAGCTTGTGCAAGTTACAGAGTTTACTTTGGAGCAGTAGCTTTGGTGGCAGTATCATCTGACAGGCTTCATCCTAGACAAGGAAAGATTAACACCTGGTGAATTTACTTAACTGCTACTGAGGATGAGCATTCCTGGGTCACCCAGTGTTCCTTTCAAATTAATCTGGAGTTTCGAGTGCTGCACAAATTGAGGAAATGCAGTTGTGGTTGAAGTCAGTGGCCCAGCTCATTTCAATGTCAAGAAAAGTACCTTAGGGTTTTTCTGAATCCAGGATTCAATTTGTGAAGTATTTTACAGACTGCTTGTGCTTGATTTCCCTTCGCTGCCTGGAAAGCCACCGTCTCCGGGCTGAACGAAACAATTCTTGACGAGCTTGTAGTAGTGCTGAAAGTGTGCAGGACAGGAGAGCAGGTCGTGGCTTCTGATCTTTGTATGGCCAAACCTGTGGAAAAATGTTCTTTGCGTGTAGACACACGTGCATTGAGTCCCTCGGAGTGGAAATAAGCAGTCGGGGTCTGTTTGCAGCGTTATCTTATCATACCTACTGGAGACTGTCAATTGACAAATTGAGGGAAGATTGTCTCTTCTTCTTTTTGAAGGGTATCTCCCCTTAAGAGAATGTCTGACTGTGAGGCAGAAAGAGGAGTAGCCCTGATGGGTACTATCTGGTACTATAAATCATTTACTTGAGATAAAATTTTGATAAGCATTATAGAGAAATGACCTCACTGTTTTATTGTTTCAGTTAATGTGAGCTGTCACTCTTGTGTTTATTGGCCCTGTAGTTAAAGTTTATGGAAGTTCCTCAAAGGGATGCCCTTGAATCTGGGACTTCATGACTTCTCCCTCTACTGGAATTACAGCTTCTAATTGGAGCAACTTGGATTAATTTCACTTTTATGCACGAGTAATCATATACAAGCTTCATGTATCAGAACTCAAATCTACAGAACTACAGTGTTAAAAGCCAAGAAGCTCTAGGCCAGTGACACATCTTAGAGCTCGGAGAGGAACTTGAAAATCGTGACAATAAATGTTCTGAAGTTATTAGGGAAAGGTTTTTCACACAGAGGGTGGTTGGGCACTGAACAGGCTCCCCAAGGAAGTGGTCACAGCCCCAAGCCTGACAGAGTTCAAGAAGCATGTGGAGAACTCTCTCAGGCACATGGTGGGATTTTTGAGGTGTCCTGTGCAGAGCCAGGAGCTGGACTTCAGTGATCCTTATTGGTCCCTTCCAACTTAGAATATTCTATGATTTCATATAAATAAATGCACCTATTTAAAAAAAAAATTCTTTAGGATTCGTGAGTTTCAAGCTCTCTTACCACATGTCACTCGCAGGTAAAACTAGTGGATTTTTTCTGATTTGCTTTATTTCCTCCTCCAAGTGTAAGAGGAGATCTTGATGTAGTTCTGAAATGGCTGCTGATTGTTATTTTCAAGAGAGAACCTCAGCTATTGTAAAATTTGTCATAGACTTGCAAGCACTGAAAGTTGAATGAAATAAGAAATGTTCAGCTTGATATCAGATTGCATTTCAGAACCAAGAAGATGCAGACCTGAGTTTCACTGGTGGTTGTTCAAAGAATGGAGCAGATCTTCATGAGACTGGCTTGCGTTCATTCAATACAAAGTGGAAGATGCCTCATTTCAAATGGCAGCAGGTCAAGAAATGGAGGATTTTAAATCAAATCACATCCTGCTTCATTCAAACTGCAAAGTTCTTAAATGTGAGGGAAGCCTAAAAAGTCTGAAGTGAATTAAAGGTCTCCCATTATGAAACCACCAGAGAAGAAGTGTGAACATTGACATTTCTGTCCTTAGGCACTGTTTGAATTTTTGAAGGTGTAGAGCCTATGGCAGTGTCTGTGAAGGTCATACGAAAGTGCATGCATGCTGTGCTTCTGGAGATCCCAGAGTGTTCAGCTGACACAGTTCCATTCCCAATCTGTTCTAATGAGGTTTGCTTGGAATACTATGGTTTGGGCCTTGCTTGCTTTTATTCTGGATTTTGTTAATATTGCCACTACAAAACTATAACAGATTCTCCTTATATTTCTGCTGAGGTATTTAGGTTTTGTGTTACAGACGGGCTCAAAAAATGGCTAATTTCACTTTCCATATTTCCTTTTTTTTTTTTTTTCTTTTTTTTTTAATTTGACTGCTTTGATGGCAAGCTTTATAGGGCACACCAGATCTTTATCTCTGCCAAGCACGTGGTGTACACCTTGAACACTAGTGAGAATCATTAACTTGCATATATTGTAAAACAGGTTATCTTCAACACAAATAGGTGAGCAGTCAGAGGGATAGAAACATTGCAAAAAAAAAATGTGTTAAGTAGGTGGTTGATAATCCTTTTTATCGACATGATTGGGTAAAACACTGGATACTTTGGCCTTAAACCAGATGAGCTCTTAATAGCTCTTAACTGTGTTGATGTGTTGAGCCCAGCAGTAAAAAGTGAAGGCCTGCAGTGATTTCAGTGAGGTTTGCTTGCTTGCTGGTTTGAGCACCTGCTAGCATGGATTTGTGGAATGTGGCCCTTCTTGGGTAGAGCCCATGGAGGGGAAATTGCAAGCCCCACCTCAGCTCTTGGCTCTATTTACCTTTCTGACATTGGCCTGCCCTCTGTTTTGCATATCCTAAAAGGACTTCTTGCTTTGTTTTCATGTTTCCACTTGAATGGATCAGTCCTGGAAGTGGTAAAACAGTTTGGTTGTTGCAGACAGGGGACACATTTCTGGTTGTGCTCCTGCGGAATTCACAGAGGGTAAAGTTGAGCCAGATGTTTTCTAGCATGTTGTTCTGGTAAGTCAGGATCTTCCCATGTGCTCAATTTGTACCAAAGTTACTCATTCCCAGAGGCTTTCTTAAAAGCATTCCTGTAATTTGTGACCTCGTATTTGCCTATTAGTTGTTTGCCTCGTGTTTGTTATCTCAGTTTAAAAACACAAGAGGTTGACCATTTAGATTTTGCCACTTAGGCTTCCTTGAAAAATAAATTATTTTGCCATAATAGGTATTAGTTGGCTTTTTGAAAAAAAAACAAACAAACCAAACAACTCAGATTTTCATGGTGACTTGTCTGCTGGTTTGTTCTAACAGCGTATCATTTGTAATACTGTGCATATAAACTAAGAAAAATCAAATATGGGGTTTCTTACTCTAGAAATAATTGGACTGAGAAGTATCCAGAGCATTGGAAATTTAATGGGAGACAAAGAAACAAATACAGTAGGCCACAGTGAAAAACCTCCTTCCTGTTTTTATAATTTTATTATTTGTTCAGTAATGGAAACATGATGTGGGTAGGTTTCCCAGAAAATCTCCAATTTCCTCACAGACTTTCTGTGAGGTAACTCAGAGACTTGTCAAAATCTGACCTATTTTCACTCTGCTGTTTACATGTAGTCCTTAGCTGCTTCTCAATAAAAGAAGTTGTTTGGCTTTGAAAACTGATGATTTAAAAAAAAAAAAGTAGTAAAATTGGTCATGCTAAACTTCATTGCTTGAGTAAAGTAAACCTGTCATGAAGAGCGTGATTTCTGGTTTGGTTTTGTGTCTGTATAAACCAGATATAAGAAACAACTACACTTCATTACCTCTTTTTCAATAAAGGACTCTAGCCAACCAAAGAATTTAAAGATGTGAAAGAAGGAAAACTTACTTAGTGTGGGGTAGTTCTTCATGGCTTGGCAGCAGTAATTAGTAATATGGGGGGAAAGCACTCTAAAGATGCAGTTTTGTAAGAGAGGACAGAGACACCCAGTGAAAAAGGGGAAACAGGACTAAAACACTTAGTGAACAATTGGCGATTTATCCAAGTCTTCAGTAACCATTTGGTATTTTTCCACAGCCATGAGTTGGCACTCTTAGGTCTGACTGTCCCAAACATTTTCCAACATGCCGAACACAACGCATGGCTGGGTGCAGAGCTGGCAGCCCCCGGCTGGGATTCTGCCGGCACACAAAGCACACAGTAGTTTCCACTCAAAAATACAGGCAAATCAAAGGTGAGAAAAAAATCAATGAAGAACAAATTTTGTTGCTGTTGGAAGCTTATGAAGTTGGGTGTTTGACTCCTTTGGTCAGGTCCCTGTTCCTTCATTTGATTGTAGGGAGTTGATGTTGGTTATATTAATGAATTTAGGATTAGAGTCAGCTGCTTTAAAATTGGTCTGGTGTTTACTACAACTAAATATTGGGAAGTCAGACAAGATGTCCTCCTGAGTTCTCTTCCTGTGATTCTGTGAGCTATTAACTGCTTGTATTTGAAGCTACAGAACCTCTGCAAGCATTAAGACGGTCTGTTGATGGCTGCTAAAAAGGGCAAATAGGGCTGTTTAGTGGCATTTTCATTATAGTGAAACACTAGAAAGTTGTGTCCCATCTCTCACAGTGCCTCTACACTGTGTTACTCCTTTGTGACTGGTTAGTTATGGTTCAGCAGGATCCCTTCTTTCCAGGGCTTAGACCTACTCACTACTTGTGTCAGTGTTAACCTGCCAGGAGAACCTGCCTCTCTTGCTTGGAAGAGTAATACAGGGGGAATGTGTTGCAGGTGTGTGTCAGAAAACTTCCTTCTAAAAACCATGGCAGCTTCTCATTTTATTGCAAGTCAGAAATCCTCTACGAAAGGTGGTCTGAGGGTGTATCTTCCAGAGCGTGCTGCAAGTCCGTGGTGAATACAAAGAAGGAAACGCAGAATGGAAGCAGACAAGGTTCTGGTTGTTTTGATGACAGCTGAAATGGCCATCAAAGGTTTTGTTTTTTCCATGACTAAAATATGTACAAGGGCTCTCATATAAACATGTGATGTGAGGGAGTCTGTGAGCTACAGCTGTTAGATCCAGAGCCTCAAAAAGGCAGAACTGGTAATTGATTTTGCATGTGTTTTTTTTCTCTCTGAAGGCAGGGCTGAAATAGCTCCCTTAGCTCTTTGGATATAGGTTAAATGTGTTTGAGTGGGTCCCTGAGCTCTCCTGTGCTTGCCAGTGATTTTTCAGAATGTTATGAAAATGGGAGAGGCAGTTCACTAGGATTTTTACTTGTGTGAATTAAGGCTTAAATGAAGAGCAGGGATAAGAGAGAGAGAGAGATCCTTGTGATGATGACAGTTACTTCTTACAAATGGACTCCAGTGATGTCATGTAAATAAATTCAGGGAGTTCTTCCTCTACTCAGCGTTGATGCTGTTTGATGATCAGACAACACAAGGGGAACGTACCAGGAAGAGCACCTGAGAGATCACAGCAGAATCTATGGACACTAAAACTGTCCACTGTAAAATGGTGGGTTATCCTTTCCTTCCTTCTTGCACTTTATCTAATCTGAATTGAAATGAAATCACAGGTGTGAAATCTGCATTGTATTCCACAAACTCTTGAGAGCCATTCCATAAACTGCTCAGGTGGTGCTTTGGTCTGACACCTCTGTTGCACTGGTGTCTCTGGCTCACAGGCCCATGCCAGGGTGAAGCCACAGGAGAGGAAGGAAAATAGGCATTTCTTGAAAAAAAGGTGAAAAAAAAGCACTGTATTTCTAAGTAGCTGGTGAGATTGCTGAAGACAGTTGAGCACAATTTTTAAATGGGTTTGATAGCCTACTTGTAAACCATGGCTTGGAAATATTTTTGCTTCATGTCAGACAGCTGGAGATGTGGCAAACTAAATACAGAAGAGAACAAACTGGCCAAGACTGAGATTTGATCATTATAAATTTGATTATTTATTCTTTGTACCACAAGGATGCTAGTCTTATGTTTGGGTGCTGGTTTTTTAGTATTTTGGGGTTTTTAAAATCTGTTCATGTAAATAAAAATTCCTGCAGTACATGAAGTATTTCATCTTTTTACTGGACTCATTTCTCCTCTGCCTATAGATATAAATAGAATAATGACGTCTTACTCTCTGGGCTTGGTGCATCATTCATACAGTACATCTCCTTTCTAGGTCACAAAGCTTTCCCACATACACTTTTTTTTTTAAACACTGTGACAACGCTCAAGAACACAGGAGTTTTTGCATCTGAAAGCAGCGCCTCATTGAAGGATGGCAGTGGGGTATAAAATAACGAAAATATATCTTTGATTCAGAATCGTAAGATATCCTGATTTCAGTAAAAATATGCTTACTCTTAGGAGTGACTCACAGACCATGGTGAGTTTGAAGGGGCTGTTTAATTTTATTTGTCCTGTGGTTGTTCTTAGGAAAAGGGTGTGGTAGATATTACACAAGACCAGTGAGTATATGGTAGAGTTGTCTTCAAAGAGAATTTTCATGAGGAAATCATGATATTAGCTTTTATTTTTTACACTCAGAACACAAATATGCTCGTATGACTCCAGTGTAGTTGATGGGATTTTTTGGTTGCTGAGAATGGGATGGCTGATGGGTACCTAATAGTTGTATCCTAGTGGGTCTCCTCACTGACCAGAGAAAGAGATCTGTGGCTTCCGACCCTTCCTGCACACTGGCTGCCCCATATCCAGCAGAAATAGCCAGGTTTCCAGTAGGTTGTTGGCATTTCTCCAGGTGAGAGATTAAATCACTCCAAGGCCTCTTTTTGTGAGGACTTCGTAATGGAGTTGTTGCAGTTAAGAATGCGTTTTTCCTGTATTTCCCATTGACATCTGATTCTTCTTAGAGCAGGCAGCTGGACTGGATGACCTCTGGAGGTCCCTGCCAATCAAAGTTGTTCGATGATGGTTTTGCATAGGCAAACTAGAGATGCCTGAATAGGGTGGGAGCACTGTGTATCTTAAACCTTAAGTATAAAGCACAGTGATGCAAAAATCTATGATCCGAGACTAAAAGCTGGAAATTTTACTCAATCATGTCATCCACATCTTTAAGGAAGGTAAACAGGACCCGGCTTTAACCAGTGAGTTAGTCCGGGCAGTCCTGCTGAACGGAGATTGAAGTGGTGCTGGGATTTCAAACGCCTCAGTTTTGCGTGACAAGTGTTGTTTTGAGTAATGTGGTGCCACTTTAGTACATGATCTAGACACTGTTTTCATCACAGAAGATTTTCCTGTGCCACAGTATACTTGAAAAGTGATTTATAACTTGGTAAGTACTTGTAGCCTTGTAATCTTTTAAAAAAAGTTGACTCTCACTTTCCCAAAGAAGACATTTTTAGCTATCAGCATTTTTAGTAGTTCAGGTTTTTTTTACCACCACCCCCAAGCTAGCTGCAGAGTAAAGTAATTTAATTGTGGTTTCTAAACAGATGTACTTGGAAGAAAACCTGGCCAGAAATAACACATCAAAAGACAACTACCATTTTGTTACATATTTATTAGATAGCATCCTCTTTCTTTTCTTGCCCCTTGTTTGTCAGCTGAAAACTTCTTCAGGTTTCCTTTTAGAGGTTTTCCATTTTGGGCAAGAAGCAAAGACAGATTTGTGTGTGTCTTGTTCCCTTTTTTAGCAGGAAATCAATGGGAATATACATTACCCAAAGTAAGCCAGCAGCTGTTCTAGAGCAAGGTCCTGACACACAAACATTGTAATGACGTACAAAGACTAATACATGTACACACAGAGAAATGTCCACATTTTTTTTTTCCCCCCAGGGTCTAGAGGGAAAAAAACCCTCTTGTTGGTTGCCATGGTCACTGTTTATAATGATAGCATTTGCCAAAAGTTACCACGCTGCACTTCCTTTAGCTTGGTGCTGCAAAGCCCTCTGCCTTTTAGCTCCTAGTAAGCTTTTGCTCCAAAAGAGATCAGCTACAAAGGATTTGGTTTGTACTTTTTTCTAACAGCCATGAAAATCAATAACAGAACTTCCCCTGTTTTAGTGATGTAGGATCCTAATCTGAGCACACACTTTATTCCTAAGAGGAAACCATTGTGGTAATTTGCTGGCAAATACTCACTCTAAGGCAATCAGCAAAGTACTCCTATGATTTCTGCTAACCCAAATGAAACCATGAGCCAGTCTGTCTTGGGTAGTTCCTGTGATTTTTCTCATACCAACAGCTGATGCCTTTTTTTTGTCCTCTTCCTGTGATGCTACAGCTACTTCACTTGGACAGCCTCGTGCCTGCAAACCAAGCATTCATGCTGGCTTACTTGGGGAACCAGTTTCTGCAGATACATCCTGGTGTGTTGGAAAGTTATCTGATCCTCGGCTTTCCATCCTCCTCAGTAAATATACAGGTCAAATTTGTTCCTTTTTTTTACTGTACTTGCCGTGACTTGAAGACTGGTGGCATTTGCAGAGATTCTGAAGATGCAGCTTGCATTATTTTTTTTTATAAATAAAAACCCCTTATCTCTGTGGTTTTTAATATTAGTTCTTTCAGCAATACATAAGCTTTTCAATACCAAGCTTCTTAGGTTTTGTATTACAGTGGTATGACCCTGCCTTGTTTAACACAGACATCCAAATATATGACCAGTGTAGATGTCTGGACCTTACTGCCTAGTATGAGGTATTTTCCAGATGGCTTCGAAGGACTGGGCAATTTTCACATTAAGGGGTGATTTGAATGCATTTTGGAGAGTTTGCATGTGCAGGCAGTTCTAGCAGTGGTAAAAGATGAGCCATGCATTTCGTTGATGGAGCTGCACCGTGCCAGCTGGAGTTGGAACACCTGGGAGATTCAGCCACTTCTGTGAAACTAAAAAAAGCAGTTCCTGTCTTGTAGAAATGATGGCTGATGTTTTCTTTTTCCTCTTGAGTGCTAACACCAAGGGTAGCCATGTTCAGCTGGGGGACTTACTTTAATTCTCAAACTTTGCATGTACCCTCTTTCTGTCTAGAAAGACCCTTGTTGTCAGGAATGCACAAGTGGCTTGGCCTTCACTCAGTGACAGTGTTTTTCTGGTTAAGTACACTGGAAGCATGGATTATTTAACTATTTTCATTCACCTGTGCTGAGTTTGAAGGCAAGCAAAATGCCATCGTCTTCCACCTTTGGAAGTGCTTTGGCTTTCCATTTTCTTTTCTCTCCCAGAAGAGGGATTTTTCTGCTTACAAACTGGATTTCACAATCACAGAATCCATTTTCCAGATGTTCGAGTATACTCTTTCCTAAAGCTTTGAGTGCGTTAACAAAAAAGTGCAGTTAGGAGAGCATCTTAAGCAGAGATTCACCTTAACTCATCTATAAATTATTGTGTCCTTTTTGCAATACAAGCAAGCCAGTTTTTCTTGTAAACAGGAATTTATTCATTACTCAGTCCTAAGTTCAAATTCTTTTTCCAGCCAATGGAGAAGCTGTGTGACTTCCCTTTATTTTGGAGAGTGAAAATAAATTTGAAGGCTGCATGGATTAGAGTGAAGGGAAGTGGAATTTACTTGGAAGCAGATACTGCATTTATACAGAAATGGGAAGCTTTTTCTGTAACAAGATAGAGACAGGTGTATTTCTTTCCCCGAGTGAAGGTAACTTGCTACCTTATTCCTGTAGCTGCTTGTGGTGGTCAGACAAAATACCCAGAAACTGAGTTTCTGAAAATATGATTTTCAAGGTGCTTAACTGGCTGTGGTTTCATAGTTACATAGTTCATAGTTACTACATGGCTGTAGTTACATAGTTACTTTATCTTGTTAAGTTCAGGTGGCTGTTGACAGAGTAATAGTGATTTCTAACCATTTTTGTCCATTTTATACCAGCGCTGCTGTTGAATCAGTTGCATAGTAAGCTGTCAGGAGCTGACCCTGCTGAAAATGGGGTTTTGTGGGGTTTTTTGTTAGGCTGGTTTTCTTGTTGTTGGTGGTTTTTTGGTTTTTTGGGTTTTTTTTTTAGCTGTTGTCCCTTGATTATTTTAGTTTTTGTCACAAGTCTGAAATTGAATTGGATTTATATACTCGCACAACAGCACATGTGTTCATTGGGCCACATTTTATCACTACAGTATGTCAGCAGGCTCTGCCTGTTGATACACTGGCAGCATCAAAGTGTTTAGTGGCTGACCACTGGCTTTCCCTGTGGCCCTTATATTTAAGGCTTGCTTCTGCCTTGGTTTTTGTGTAAAACCTAGAAGCTGAGATGAAACTGAAATCCTTTCAAAGAGGTATTTTTCATCAAGGTAATCCTAACAGTTTCTTTGTGGCTCTAAAAAGAGTTGTATGTTGGGAGGGTGGGAAGGAGAGCTGACAGACTGCAGTGAGAAGAACTGATCTGAGGGTCAGGGGTTCCCTAAGCGAGTGGGGTTTTTTCCATGGAAGAAAATACACGTCATTGAGGAACTAGTGGTTGTTTTCATCTTTGTTCTTCACTCTCCCCAGTCTGCCGCACTCTGGCTTACAGAGAAGCTAATGGGTATTATAAGTGCTCAGCACTCATGAAAACTGGCTTGCTTAACTCTAATGATTCCTAAATTTAATATGATGCAGGTCCAACTTTGGATGTTGTGAGGTGCACACTGTTTCTCTAACCAAGACTGTGGGCATTCAGAAAACCTCTATAAATAGGAGGTTTAGCACCTGCAGATTTCATGTTTGGACCTCAGGGGGTCCCATTTTTATTTTATCCCGTTATTTTTAATTTTTCTTCAATTGGCTTAGGTCTCTTGTTTATCAACAAATGTAAAATCCTTTTTCCTGTAGGTACTGCTTTCCTGTTGAAGTAACATTACATAAAGGCTTAAGTTTAGAGTTTCATGCCTACTGCTTTTTCCCCATCATACTTGGAGTGATTCTTTTAATTTTTCATGAACCAAGAATTTCAGGCTATTAAAGGTAAAATTGCTGCTCTGTGGAGTGTTTGAAATCGAAGTAGCAGCAGGAGAACAGGACCACCATGAACAGCATGGAAAGGCATGGTTAGAATCAGTGGTCTAACTTGTTGATGAATCAAGCCTGGTATTCTTTTTTTTTTTCCCCATTTGCCCCTTGTATACACCCCTTGTAATCATCGTATTTGATAGGGATTTGCAAAAACTCGATCTTGGGCTTCCAAAGAAATCTAGAAAGTCTAGAGAGACCCTAAGAAAGTGCATGAGGCAGTGTGAGTTAAACAATGCGAGATGAGATGGGGTTTTGTCTCCCTATTGACTGTCCTCAATAGAGCACTTGAGCACTGATAAATTCAAGGCTAATTTGCCATGTCATGACTCAGTTGCTGCACTGGAACTTGGCTCGGTGGCTACAGGAAGCTCTTCTGTTTGTTTCTATTTTAGCAGGGCCCAGCGAGTCGTCTCAATGTCACTGCTGGATTTAGAAGTGGGTGGCCAATGGAAGATGAACTTTTGTTGGTCCAGCTCACTCCTAGGACGGGGTATTTATAAGTGGGTGCAAAAGGTGGGAAGCCGTGCTCCTGCTGCAGCCAGCGTGACCCTTCCCAGAGAGAGCCATGCACTCCCAGGGAGCAGTCTGGTGACAGGGAGACCTCTGCCAAGCCATAGGAGTAAGTGAAAGGAGCTGGGAAGCCCTGTCCTGTCAGCCACGTCTGCCAGTCCCTCAGCTCTTACGGGGCTCCTGGCACAGTGTCCGCAGAGAGGCCGTACGGAGCAAGGCAAGCAAACTGGTTGTGCCTGCGTGTCCAGGCATCTCTGCTCCTGGACCTGTCTTACTGGAAGGAAATGGTTTTTATTTCCCTATGACAATTTAAAGAGAGGCTTTGTAACCAAACAAGGGGTAGGGCTTGAATGGCTGTCCCTCAGGTTGTGCCGCGTGCTCTTCCTTTTCACTGGGGCAGACAATTTTGCCTGCCATCCCAGGCAGGACCCACCAACTTTACTTTAAATCTTTCCAACCTCTGGAATACTGAAATGTAACCCAGATGTGGTTGAATCCTGAAGAAAAAAGCAGATACAAAACAAGATGTAGAGTTTAGTCTCCCTTTGCCAGCTCCTGAGTAGAGCAGCTTTGTTTTCTGCATTCAGAAAAAGCCCCAGCAGCCCCGTGCCACCACACTTTGACTCCTGTTGCTTTCTCTAACTTAATGGCGATGAAACAAGAGATATTTTTGTTGTAGATGATGGAAGAAAAAGACTTTCTTTTACTTTGATCCTTATCACCCAGATTCTTTTCTATACTTGGCTCAAAACATGAATTACCTCAAAGTAGGGAAGAGTCCATTAATTAGTTGTTCATAGCATTTTACTATTTCATGCCTTCTCAAGATACTAGCTTCAAATGTACAATCTTTGTTTGTTCCTGTAACAGAAATTTGATCATGGCATATAGTATTAAGGAAAAATAGTAAAATCTATCACAAAATAGTTACAGAATTAATTGATGTGTATTACTGAATATTTTGCTCAAAACAATGACACTCAACAGCTTGCCTTTGGCAACTAGGACCAAATATAGAGGAACCTCCTGATTCTTAATTTCAGTATTTTTAGTCTTTGAAACAAGGTTTACACATTCTGATTCATTACTAAGTTTTCTTAGTCATGAGCAGGTTTACTTTCTATTCTGCTCTGGAAGGTACAGCTTAAAGAAATACCCCAAATTCTGCTGGTTTGTGTATCAACTGGAATGTTGTTCTTTGTGACTGTTATAACAATAGAAGGCCAAGAAATGCAGGTTTCTGCTAGAATCTGTTCTGTTTTTCTGGTAGGCTCTGAATACTGGATTTCAATATTTTATGCCTTCTTTGTGGTTTTTTCTGGTTTTTTTCTGTCCTGAGGAATGGCAAATAAACCCAATGCATTAAAAAAATATATCAAAAAGTAGTTTATGCTCTTAAACATTATTGTGTGGAAATAGAACAGGAAAACATTTGGTTGAGTGAGTGGGTCTGGGTTTTGTGAGGATCCAAATCTGTAGCCATTAAGTGACATACTCATGTTCTTAGGTCACAGCCTGTTATGAGAAAATGGTATCACATTACACTCTTACGTTCTTTTGGGCATGTGAGGAGATTTTTAACAATTCTGTATTAAAACAAATTCAGAAAAAGCTCTTTTTATGGAAGTAGACATCAACACCTCGTTGTTTTATCTTTTGACTGACTAGTCTGGTTAAAACACAATTTCCTAAGAGTCGGAAGTACTGTTCTTCTTTTTATGCCTTTACTATAAACAGTGGGACTTCTTCTAAATCAATGCCTGCTAACTAAGCAAGCTTGTAACAGTTCACTTTTGGGAAAACCTAAAAAATAAGAAATGTATATAAGAAATTTCTATTCTAGAGCTAGAAGATACTTTGGAGAGGTAAATTCAACTAGACTTTTTGAGGTACATTTGAGGTACAACAAAGTCACTCTGCTTTCTTGTATTTTGACAGTAATTTTTGTCATAGGACAGATATTTAAAAGAAGTCAATTTTCATGCAAGTAAGCAGAAAATGAGTTAGTTTATGTAAGCTTTACCACAGTGTTCTTCATTAAAGTGAACGGAATGGCTCTTTCAATACTAATTCTTCATTACTCTGTTGATATGTACATATGCTACAATACAGGCAGAAAATCTGTAAAATACAGGCCTGTATAACTATCACCATGATGTACGTCTGGTGTCCTTAAGAAATAGAAGCAATTGAATGGTGTAGATAGAGACAAAGCTAAACATTGAACTGAAAGAAGATGAAACATTTAGATTGCGTATTTATAATGTGGTTTTTTATATATTTATAGTAAGGTTTTGGTAACAGCACTGTGTTCCATGACTGCTTTTTGACATCCTCATTACCCTGTTACTGACTTTTCCCTTAGGTTGTGTAAATGTGCTTTTGTTATGGGTGGCTGATATATTATCTTGCTGCTTCGAGGAGTTAAAATTAATTTCTAAACTTGTAGCCATCCATCGTGGTAACTATTTTGTATACTGCAACCATGAGATGCAGAAGGGAGAGCAGCTTTTCCTCAGCACTGCTCCTTCCTGTTCTTCCTGACAGGGACTTTGCTTGCGGTGTTTCTTTGCTGTCAGGGCTCCTGTTCTGCCGTGAAAGCCAGGAGCTGTGCGGGGTGCAGTGAGGAGCCAAGCCTGTTTACGTGGGCCTGGGAAGCTCTGCGAGGGCAGTTCTGTGCCTGGCTGTGAAACGTGCTCCACTCTGACAACCACATCAGAACTTCTCCTTTTTCATCTTTGCTAAATAAAAAGTTTTAGCCTCCTCTTGGTTTCAGGCAGCCTTTGGCAACCGACTGTTTTTTATTTGTGGTTTTATGCTGGTTCTGACTTAGGGCGCTCTTTATTGCTATGTGGTTCTAGCAATCAAATTTCAATTTGTTCTGTTGGCAAATGCGTAAGGCACAAGAGAAATTTTCTGTATATGTGAACAGAAGTATGTTGTTTTCCTTTATTTCTTAAACCCTTGGCATGATTTTTCTACATCTCCAAACTTGAGTGTTTCCCAAATACACTCTGTGTGTATATGTCGATTGAGTTCATCTTTTTGGTTGCCATGAATTATATTTCTGTGTGTCTTGCACCACTTAGCAATGACAAATATTGTTTTATTTTGGTTTAAGCTCCCTTTGTTCTTAAAAGAGAGGTTATAAAACCCATTTACAAACCCTGAGGTAGAGAAGGATGATTATCAAAGAAAACATGACATTTTAGAGGTCTAGGAGACAGTCTGTATGTCTGTTAGGAAAGGATTGCAGCATACTGTATGTGCTCTTCTCCTGTGATGTCCACATTCCTACCAGAAAACACGGCATCTTCTGTGGTCTTGTTTGGTCTTAAGTAAAAAATGTGGATCTTTACTGCCTGTCTTTTAATACAGAAAGGAATTAATCCTGTTGGTCTTAATGGCTGGGACCCCCTTATGTCCCAAATTTGTAAAGACTATGACACTCACGTCCAGCACATTGCTCCATTAAGTCAGGAACTGTTTGCAGTAAGGAGCCATTGTAAAAACATTTGTAGAATGTGGATCTTTATTTGAGGATCGATGAGGGTTGATATTTTTGTAGCTGTTTTCGCAGATTTTTTCAAACCATATTTTGCAGGATTGGAGGAAGATTGTGAAATTGCTTAGAAAGCGTATGCTCAAAGTAAACATCACAACACACTTGGGTCATCCACATTAATAGAAATATTTCACCGGTTGAAGAGACCTCAGCATTGTGTAACAGCGATGATATGTTACATTCCAAGATCCCAAGGCATGTTACAGTCATTAATTAACTGGAAACAATAACTTCCTTTGATGACAAGTAGTGTTTCCTCCTGATGAGGCACGGAGCATTAGATGCCTATCTCAAAGCAAAAACATACTGCCCTTAAAAGATACTTCTATAAGTGCCTATTCTTTTCCATTTTCACTCACTTTCATGTAAGGGTGTATATCGCATCACCTCATTGTGTGTTTAATTGCTTAATTGCATCCTACTCTTCCTCTGCTTTGATGCTAGTGGAGGAGTAAATCACTTTACTCGGAGGGCAGACAAATATTCTGCTGGTGTGAGTGAAAATTCAGTACAACGTTGTTTAAAAAAAACCTGAAAGCAGGCACTCTTTTAAGGAGTGAATTTTCATGGAAAATGCAACTTTTCTCTTATAAGATTGGCAACAAAGTTCCTTTTTAATATATATGTATATTCATGAGCATGTAGTAGCTTTTAGCCTAAGAAAAGATGTCAACTCAAGTGGAAGGAGATAACATGAAATAAAAAACCCAACTGATGAAGGTTTTGTTGGGAAGGGAAAAGAAAGATGATGTTCCTTTCTCCCAGCATACTGTTATGCTCTTTTGTCCCATGTGGCCCCAGGTCTTGTCCATCTTCCTGTAAAACTGAAAGTTTAACTAAACAGACAAAATGTCGTATATTGGATGTAGTTCTCAGCATAACTCAGGCTGGTCTCACAAGCAGGAAGGGGCCAACACTGTGCAGCAAGAGGGAAACCCACTGCAGCTCCCCATTCCCTCCTCTCTGCAGAGCGCAGATGGTTCTCATGATTTACTTATTTTAATAGGCCTTCATGGGATGCAGAAGGAATGTTCCAGCTGAGGAAAGCCAGTGTAGTAACACCATGAATCAGTGTGCCAGACTGATCTGTTCGCTTCCCAGGGAAAAAAATAAAATAAAATGCAATCAGTAAGTTGTGCTGGTTTAGGCTGGATAAAAACAACGACTGCTCCAGGGGCTGATAAAGTTTGGAGGCCCCTTTAAAAGGCCTGTTTGAAAATTTGTTTTCTCAAATTATGTCCAAATACTCCCTGTGAGCTCCCAGTCCCACCCTTCTGTCCAGTGCTGAGCCCTGTGCTGTTATGCAACGCAGCCTTTGAAAACTGCACTCTGTTCTTAGCAGACACCAACCTGGATGTCATAGGGCCAGGGTGGGCTTGTTTTTTCTGTCCCTGTAGCTGTTTGTAAACACATTACTCTAAAAAATTGCCTGTTCTGTGGGGGAATGATATGAAGGATGACTTGTTGTTGCTGCCCTGCCTTTCTTTTTCTTTTTTTCTTGTTCCCGCTGATCAGAACCACTCAGTAAGCTCTCATTTTTGATTCACGTTTTCGTGAGGACTGGTATTGTAATGTGTTGGTCTTAGTAAGGGATGCCTGCGCTGAATAGGCTGATGCTGACTGACTTGTTCATCAGAGTGAAGTGCTACACGCACAGAGTGATCCATCTCACATCATAAGACAGAGGAATGAAGTTTGGAAAGCGCAGTTACAAGTCACTGATGTACATATTTAGCTTAGTGAAAACAAAGACAAGAAGAATCCTGCTCCATAAAAGCAAATAAACTTCAGTTCTCCTCGTGGCAATCAGGAATTAATTTAGTTGATTGGAACTTTAGGAGGAAGTTCCAAGTCAGGTCCAAAGCTAAAGTGGTGATCTAAAAGGTTGTTACGGAAATTCTGTTGCATTTGCAGATCTTTTCAAAGCCATTTTTAGTGAGCAGGCAATTTACTTAGGTCCTGTACACATTCTTCTCTATTGAAAGAATAGAGGTATTGAGAATTGATGTAAGCGACCACTTCCTCGCAGAAAGGATGCTCTTTCCTCTCCTTTGTGGCACTTCCCATATTTGATGAACCAAGTTCCAGAAGAGTCCAGTTTAGAAAAGAAGATACATAGAAACAATCAAAACTAGGTGTGTGTTGGAGGTGGTGGGGAAAATAAAGTTATCTTATGTTTGGGACTCTAAAATGAAGTGTTTCAGCTTCTGCTCTGGCCCCGGGAGTTCACGCTGTAAAATCTTTACATATAATTTAGAACATAAATCAGGAGCTTTTGGCTCTTGAAAGTTTGATTTGGCTGGGACTGGATCATTCTGTCCCCTGGAGGGACCATGCTTCCCTCCATCGCAAGGCTCAGGGAGCAGGAATGTTAGGGCAGGTTTGCAAGCTTACAGTGCAGTTCAGCATTGGCACTTGTTTTCCTGTAATACATTACCTTTGCAAAAACAGCAAAGCCTTTACTTCCTTTTTCATCACATCTGGCTCATAACAGCATAGTTCTTTTATTTTCATGGAGAAAAATACTTTAAAAGCCTCTTAGGTACGGAATGGAGAGGGAGAATGAGGAGAGAGAGGCCAGAAACTAGTGACCTGTTCTTTTCCCTCAAAGTCTCTAGGGAGAATGTGTGTGTGTCTTCACTCTTAGTTTCTGCAGAACGCAGCTGGGGGAAATCAGGTTTGTTTCAGCCCTAGCAAGGCTTTGGTGTGGCAGTGGTCTGGCAAGATGTTTAGCATGGGATTCCCAGGAATGCTGAAGTGTTTCTAGGTAGCTCTACAGACTCTACTGGGCTCTCCACAAAGGGCTTGTTCCTAGTGTGTCTGGGGTGTCTGTTGTCTGAAGGTGGTGTTATATTTTTGTCTCAAGGACCTGTTACCCTGAAGGTGTTTTGTTCTTGCTGTGCTCCAGGTGTCTTCCCAGGAGCTTTCAAACTCTTCATGTTTAGTGCTGTCTGTGTCTTCAGCATTAAAATACTGAGAACAGTCATCATTTTTGTGGCTTTCTCTTTAGTCCCCACAGTTAAATCTGTTCCCCACCATAAATGCCTGCTTTGCATGTGAGAGACTAGAACCTGCTGATCTCCCTGAAGTTGTCATATCTTGTCTTTTCCTTACCCAATAAAAGCTCTGCTTCTTTTCTCTTCTTCTACCAAGAGATGTTTCTACGCTTTTCCTAATGCCTCTTGCTGACTCTCTGAAGTTTTTCCTGCTCAGATTTATCTCCAAGCTTACTTCCATGCTTATCTTGCCTGGTTGCTGATTTGTCCTTTCCACTGCAGAGGTGCTATCAAGGTATATAATCTATTACCCTCTTCTTCCCATAGCAACCTGTCTTGTAATGATGATGACTGAGAGATGAAGGGTTAAAATGGCTGAGAAATAAGTCAAGTTATTTAGTCAAATGGCAGAAAGTATTATAAGAATGATGTGTGTAAAGTTTCTACATGAAAAGATTTAAAATGCTCATTTTCTTCTGCCCAAAATCTTTTTAGTTAAACATTATTTTTGAAATAATGCTGATTTTAGACTTCCAAATACTTATGAGGAACAGGAGTGAAACAATTTTTTTGGTTTCAGACTTTAAAAGATCATTACTTGTGTCTCGCATGAAAAGAAGTTTCATGTGCAACTCTGGGGGATTTTCATAATTACATTCACGCTTGATTTTTCTCTTGAGTTCTTGAGAATGGGGAATATATGAACACATGAGTCTAGGAGGTTAAAAAAAGGACAGATGAATTTAAATGAAGGGCCAGTACAAAATGAGAGTCAACACCGAAGAGAGTGAATATTTAACAGCTCTTTTGGATTTTAACCTCAGTTTACAGACTCAGAAAAAGATGTTCAGCATCCATGTGTGTTTTGTTTGTGGCTGGGGTCTGTTCCCCCTCCTGAAATTTTATGCAATCTTAGACTTTAATGGAAGGAGTTTGGGTCCTTACTCTTGATTCCCAAATCTTAAACCTAAACATGAATTATCTTCATGAGTCACCAGTCTCCTTTTTCCAGATAATTCTGTAATGTTTTGGGCTCATTTTTATCCTCTTCTTTGGATGTATACAGACAACTGGTTCTCCTGCATTTTGATGCTTTTTAAATATTCACAGTGAAATTTGTGTAGAGCTGTGGGGTTTTAAACTGGTCTAAATATAGTGAATATTTTCCTATACATTTTTAATTGAATCACTGAGGTATTTAAAATCTGTTTTGAAATAAAAGCCTCAGTTATTTTTTTATATGATTGGTGATAAGGTAAAGACAACTGTAAGGCATAAATCAGCTAAAGGTTGTCTGCATTGGTTTCAACTGAAATTGTGATGCTGATGTGGGAGAGCAGAGAACATATATCTAAGAAGTGAAGAATTCTAGAACAGTTTTGTGATGTATAGTGCAGTTTTGGAAATTCGTATTTGCTGCTTTGAAGGGGAAAGAGCTGTGCTATCAGATAATGGAAGGAAGAACCTATGTATCCTATCCTGGTTTCTTGCTGAAGTCGATTTCTGAAGTGTGTTCATAGATTCTTCTGCAGTGGAAAATTCTTCCATTCCTCTACATTATGAAGAACAGATCACTCGGAAGGTTATGCAAAAAAAAAAATTCTGTGACTAGACTTGTTCTGACATTTCCTTATTCAGTCATTTAAAAGCATTGCTCTACTTTTGCATGACTGTGATCTTGATGCAACCTCTTTGCACCTTCAGCTCTCTGCTCATGTTTCAAAATGCCTGTTAATTTGGTTTTCCATAACATGGAGAAATATTTGGTTTAAGATGCACTCACCAGCATTTATCTTCTGTACTGCATTGCTAGTTGACTGTTTGACTTGAGACTCCAGGTGTTGTGAGAGGTTGTGACCAAGGGTGTGTTATTCTTTTTGTGCTTTCTGCAGATAAACCTTTTCTCTTAAACAAACCAACAGAAATTTTATCAGCTATAATAAAGCTGTTTGATGGCCCACCTGAGCTTTGCCTTTTGCATTTGTGTAATTCTAGGACTGGATGCAGAGCAGTGACAGATGCTGAGCAAACAAATCAGTGTGACTCCTCTTCCTACAAAAGCCTGATGATGTGTGTTCAAATGCATTGTGAAATTTGTGGTTGTGCAGATCTGTGTCAGAGACACCCCTGCAGCTCAGTCTGGTCTCCAGCTTCCTGCCAAAGCAATGCACGTAGACATTGATTCCTGTGCTCTTAACCCTTTCTTTGGAGCAGCTGTTGGTAATTCTGGCTAAATCTTTGAAATGTCTACTACTGAATGCTCTACTTCCCTAGCAGCAGATTTTTTTTTTTTAAAATGAGTTTTACCAGTGAGTTTTACTACCTACTCAGCTGAATGCTAAAACCATTTAATTATAGGGGAAGTAACAAAGTAGGCTAAGGAACCTCCATGCAACTTACTTTCTAGAATGTTTTTCCCCATGTATCCTAACTTAAAGGGGGGAAAAAGGACTCAAAGGCTAGCTTGGCCTCAGGAACAAAAGTGCATCTTGCACTGCTGAGAGTTACTCATAAATTGCTATATACATGGTCATTTGATCTCTGTCTGCTTGGCTTAATTAAAACACTGGAATGTTTGTTCAGTAGATAACATTTCTGGGAGTTATTTCAATTAGAAAGTACTCTGCTTACTGTCATTAAGTGCCTTTCTCCCAGCCCTCCTCCCCTGCTCCTCACAGCATGTAGCAGTAAGTGATATATGACTATAGAATAGTAACAGTTAAGTCACAGACGGGTGAAGGTAAAGCCTTTAAGTGAATGCTGAATCTCTTTGCTGTTCATGTTAAAAGTGGCGTGGGGGTGTTTCTTTTGTGTTTCTTTTCTTTTTTTTTTTTAAAGCCCACTTCTCTCTCTTTTATCTGAAACTCTGGGGTCTTGACAGGAGCAAGACTTTTTTGTAGAGGAAAATCAACGTGGAGTTATAGATTGTCTAAAAAACATGTTAAAATGTAATAGTAGCAATTGGAATAGGCTGAATAACATTAAAATGTTCCATCTAGTATTTGGATTGTTGTTGTTACTATTTGCTTTCCAGAGTATATTTTAATTTGATTTTTTTCCATTTCCTTTGTTTGAAATATTCAGCAAGTGTTTCTATTTTTCAGTTTCTTAGATTTTACTGTTGCAACTGTGGAATTTATTTTGGCCTTTTAGATATGAATGACTTGATATTTTCCCTGTCCTTGTAAGGCATCCAGTTGCTCAACCTCTGTGAAGCAAAACATTGTTTAATGTGTCCTGATCACCACCAAGTGTAATGGCAAAAGAGTCCTATATCACTTTCTTTCATTTTTTGAGTTCTTTTAAAATTTAATTTGAAAGAAAAAATACAGATTGGAAAGGCTTCCTACATGCCATAAGGGATCCTTTGTCTCAGGAGGTTTACAGGTTTATGGAAATGTCTGCTGCTTACAAAATGTGCAGAGCCCAGGGACCAAATATTTAAGGTTTCTCCCATACTTTCCATACCTGGTGGCTTGGAGTAAACCAAAGGCTACAATTTAATTCATTGGTGTGAGTTTTGTGAATTCAAACCTAAATTGTAAAAATCCACTGTTCTTACCAAGGTTGGCTGTCTAAAGGATACCATAATCTAGATATTTTCTGGCAGGCACGTATTTACTAATCTGTATTGCTGTCTAGTGAAAAGCATATTTACAGCAGTGAAATACAGATCTGTTCCAAGTAGCCAGAGGTGGGCTCTGTTTATCAACATTTTCTATTCTTTTTCTATTCGTGATGTTCAAGACCAGTACATGTACAGGATCTGGTATCTCAGCTGGGTCCCTCGGGTCTGTGCTGAGTTGTCTGTATGCCCCTCACTTCTACAGCTTGTTCTTCCCCACTGTCAGCTCGCCGTATCTCGGTGCGTTATTTCAGTGTTCTCGCGGGCTGTTATCTCCCTTAGGAGTAGGTTGCTCTCCATTGCCCATGCGGTCCCCAATAATTTATCTGCATGTGGTCAGGGAGCAGCAAATATGGGTGGCAGAGGTGTCAGGTGGCAATCACGTCATTTGGGAACTGGGGCAAGGAGCAGGATGGCTTTGAACACGGGCTGTTCAAGCAGCCAGTCACCACCCAAAAATCACTTGTATTAAGTA
Source organism: Gymnorhina tibicen (assembly GCA_013399875.1). NCBI lineage: Eukaryota > Metazoa > Chordata > Aves > Passeriformes > Artamidae > Gymnorhina > Gymnorhina tibicen. Next base: position 296,383 of record VXAZ01005708.1, on the reverse strand, counting down.
TACAGAAGAGTTTTCTGATATTTAAATGGTGTGTTTATTCAGTGAAAGTTTCTGAGGGTCTTTTCTGGAAGAGAAAAGGGCCAAGCAGGATAACAAGCAGTGAGCAGTGCGGATTAGTGCAGCAGCCTCTGTACCTGGTAAGGACTTTGAGCTGCCTCGTTTCTCAGCTTTTCCTCATCCTGAAAGTTGCATGCACTCCTGCTTTCATCCTGCTATTTTTCCCATTCCATCATCATGTATGCTGGATAATGCCACATTGTTTCCACTGGCTTTATTTTCACCAAAGGTTTTCTCTTTTTCTTGGTTTGAATTGTGTTTCAGCACTGCAAGGCTGTGTAATGCCATTCATGAAGTGGAGACGGGGAGGAAGAGGGAGGAGAAAAGCTGTGCAGGTGTAGATGCACAGGGAGATTACTCCAGATAGCAAGAGCTGCAGAGGAGTTGGCTCAAGCAGCAGGAGCACTGAGGTTATGCAGAGAGCTGAGAAGGCAGCCAGCTTGAGATGAGTGCAAGTTTGCAGCCGGGGAATAGAGAGAGAGCAGATCTGCAAAGTATGTTGGATGAAGTCCATAGGGAGCTTTACAAACCAAGAAAGATATTACTTATGCTGGGTCAGGTTTCTTTCCACGCAGATGTTGTGTTAGCTCTTGCATTGTCATTATGTTGGACCTCTTCAGTGTGACTAATATTGCACAAGTTTCAGATCTTTTTGTCTCCATGAATACTCAAATGCAAGGAATAAACCTTGAAAAGCTTTCCTTGTTACTTGTCCTTCTTACTACCCTGAAGAAAAATAACTTTCCCTACTGGATTTTAAAAGATTGAATAGGGAGTGAGTATGCTTTCATGTGCAAATCAAAATTAACTTACGTGCTTTGCATTTCCAAGTACAGGACTGTAAAAAAAATCAAGGTGTTTGTTTTTTATGCCCCGTTTTATAATACAGAAAGTGGTTTCTGAATTTCCTTGTTGTTTTCTATGATTGCTGCTTTAAGTCTTCTATGAGTTAAAGGGCTGGGAAGAGACTGTGGACATGACTGTGTAAACCTTATGATAATGCCTCATAAATGCCAGCTCTGTGAAAAAAACCCCAGTGTTTCTGCTTCCTGTGTTTCTCTGTCATTCCCTTCTCTCCTAGCAACAGCTAATTTGGGAAGTGGCTTTTGATGCTCTATGGTATTTAGACAATGTGTATCCAATGCCATGATCAGACCTGGCTTGGCATAACTAGCCAGAGTTGCAAGCATATGGTGATGTCCGCAAGGAATTAAACCAAAGCCTCGAGGACTGGCCAGAGCCTTTCCAGAAGAGCAAGGATCTGTCAACAGAATTGTAGCCCATATGTAATTCCTGCAAATCTGTGAGCGGGAAATGCCAATGCTTATTAGACCATGCATTAAATATCATTGAACAGATGTTCAGAGAGCCTTTCATTCATAGTGCTGTTAGCAATGAATGGGGTATTATGCTCCCATTCTACATTTTTAAGTCAAGTGTAAAGATATGTTTGAAAAGGAGAAATAGTGTTAAGTGCACCCTGCTGCCATTCATGTTCAAAGACAGTGGGTTTTTTCCTCTAGTATCTAAAATTAATTACACTGGAGATAAGTATTTAACAATACAGTCTCAAGTTGTACAGAATATGAAACTACACAGTGAGTATTGTTTGTTTGTTTTTTGATAAAATATATGTACATCTCTCATCTGGCAGAGACAATTTTTCAGAAAGAGCAGTTCTTGAGCTGTAGCCTTACCATCTCCCAAGGGCTGTGTTATCTTTGTTTTCAGGGTTCCTTCAATATATGTGTGTTTTAATCATGTTGCTTTTAAAGAGCTTAGAAGGCTGCAGGGAAAATTAGGTGTGCTATTTTCCTAAATCCCATTCAGAAAACTTTCATTATTCTCCTCCACTTCCTTTTCCTCTCAGTTTTCTCCTTGTTTTACACCAATGTGAATTACTTTCAGGAGTTTTCTGTCACTCTCTCCTGATTATAGAAGTCTCAGCTGTCTGACTTAACCTTATCCTCATGCTTAGTCAGCTCAACTGGTATGAAAGGATTGCACTTGAGATTCCTTGAAAGGTCACACAGGAGGACTGTAATTTTCTCATGGGTGCCCTGACAAAAGCCCGGGTTTGTGCATCTCAGCTCTCAGCCTGTTTGTATCTTTGTTGACATTAAGATGTACAGATAAATTTATCATGTTATGTGTAGCTTCTTGGCCTCCCTCAACGATGGTGGTCCGGGTTTTACAAGAAAAAATAATGTTTAGGGTTTGTTGGTTTTTGGGGGGTTTTTTGTTTTTTTTTAAAAGAGAGAGAGAAAAGCAAAAGTGTTGGAAAGGAGGAAGATACAGCATTCTTGAGAACTACATCCAAATGTTAGGGCTTAGGAAAAGACATTCCCAGAGACTAAAGAATACCGTATCTGCCTGTCGGGGAGCCTTTGGACCATCCTCTTAGACATCTGATACCAGCTGGGTGAGGGACACTGACTTGCAACAGCAATGAACTGTTCAGGGGCTTGCCCATGCCACAAGTGTGACTTTGCAGAAGGAGAAACTTAGCATTTAAAGATATTCCCTTTTTTGGCTTAATTGACTGGTTGCCAGAGAATGTTGTAAAATGTCTGCATTTTGGACCTGAGTGGAAAGATAAAAATACATTAAGAGAAAAGAGTAATTTTGAGGTGCCTTCATTCATCTGCGACCATCTCATATTCCTGTCTAGGTTTTATATCATGCCTCCTCTTGGACTTAAGTGTGCTTTGTAAAGGGAGAGTGTTAAATCAACAGCAGGTAACCTAGAAGGCACTTATGGGGGCTTGCATTTTATTCCTTTTTTCTTGTTTAATTTGGTTGACTTTCACACTCTGTTTATATCTAAGTCACAAAGGCTTTTGATATCCCTTTCTAAACCATTGTGGTTGTGCTTATTCTTGTTGGCTCTTTGAAAAGGTATGAGAAGCATGAAGTTACTAAGTTGGCTGCGCTTTGGGTGGAGTTGGACCAGATGAACTCCAAAGGTCCTTTCCAACCTCAGTCAATTCTACGCTTATAAAATATTTTAATTAAAGATTCATGTGGTTTTTTTTGAGCTTCCCTCTCAGTAGTTTCACTGTGCAGCACTTTTGAGAGAAGTCGTTTTGGAACTCAAGATAAGCTGTCTTTTCGTGTTCCCCTGGGTTTTGTATGTCGGCATCAGCAGTTGTGTGGGCATCATCTGGGAGTGAAGTCTTTAAGGCTTCAGTGGCATCTTAGAAACATTTGCTGACTTGTGCAAAGAAAAGTATGGTTAGTGGAGTAGCATGTCCCTTCTGTCACCCCGTCACAAATATTTAAGTAAATGAAGAGGACTAACATGATTCGAGTATTTTCAGCCAAGGAATTAAAGACTACAATAGGATGAACTCTTAGAAATACCAAATAAGCTAGGTAGAGAATTTGTCAGACCTTATTTCAAAACAGAATTTTTCATTTGTGCATAATGTTAAATTATGTTTCACTTTTTAAAGATTAATAGAAATATATGCTAGCCAAAAATGACGTAAAGAACTTTATTTTGAGAAGAACCTGCTCTTGGGGTTATTTTGAAATGTTGCTGTTTCTTAGCCTAAGATGGTTTCTGCTCCCCCCACTTCTCTTCTTCATTTTTACTGAACCACAAAGCCAGAGAATTTCATTACTCATTTAGCTCAGCTTTCAAGCTCTCAGCATGCTTATGTTAACCATATAATTGGGCATTTCAGAATGCTGACCAGATTAATTGATCACTTAAAATATTATCCTATTTCAACTACAATTTACATCAAACTTAGCACTCTGAAATAATGTACTGTTTCCTGAGACCATGTTTCATTTGAAATTGAAAGTGCTTTGGAGAAAGTACACTTGATTGGGAAGGAAAGAGGGAATCACACGGGCAGGATAACAGGCTAACAAATAACCATCTGGATCATCTTGCTTTCAGTATCCAGTCATTTAAAAATCTTAGGTCTGGAAAGGACATATGGTATGATCTGTTCCAATTCTTCCCTGTCATGGTCAAGAGTGTTATGCATTCCTCTTCATAAACCAAACAAGTTTCTAATTCCTGACTTACTGAAAAAGCATGGAACTCTGCTAGCATTACAATGCTTTTAGTCTTTGCTTGGAACTTTCCTTGAAACTGGATTACTTTTAGCTTCAATAAGAATTTTTATTTGGCAATGGCTACTCCTAATCTTTTCTTCTGTCTATGGTTGATCATTTGGTGGGAGGTACTCATCAGGCTATGTGTTAAATTCCGCTAATTTGTCTTATGCCAACAGAAATTGCTATGGCTTTGTCTGTTTCTTATTATTTCAGAGTAATGGCTTTCTTTTTAAGGTCTGTTTTATGTTCATTCTGTTGCAAATTCAATGGAAAGAATGTCTCAGGGCAAAGGGAAGGCATGTCAAATAGCAGGAATAATGGAGAACACGGTCTCAAATGGGGACACTGGTGGTCTTAAACGTGACTAACAGCTTCTTGCTTTTATTTTGGTAAACCCATTAAAAAGTCTGTCCTGCTCTATAAAGTGACACAAAAAGATGGCAGCTGACTGGGCTGTCCTTGGAATCCATGAATGGGCCGGTGTGTGCCTCTCTCCAGACAGGGAGAGCGCTCTCCCTGCCGGCTCTCCAGCCGAGCCTCTGGCAGCCGCTTGTGGCGGGAGTGACCCCGTGCCAGACTCCACCAAGTCCCCAGAGTGCCAAAGCCTTGAAGGCTGAATTTAAACAACAACCACAACCCATGTAAATGTAACAAAGAGAGCTTGAAAATCTTCCCTAAGAGTTTTCAAACGGCTCATGGACTGGTCCAAATGTGCTGGTGATGCAATGTTATTGGAACTGGGAATTTTAAACCATCAGGGTGTTGCTACCACTGCTTGTAAAGCATGTGTTAGATAAAGTGGGATGATGATAAGGGTCCACAGCCTTTTTATACAGCTAGGGATGACTGATCCCAGTTCTACCTACATGGAACTGTGGTGTAGAAAAGTATTCCTTAAAATATGGAATTTCCTTAGAGGATTTTATCCTAGAGCTATTAGGCAGAGAAGACAAAAAATTTCACATTTAGGCCAGTGACAGTAATGGTTTGTGTCTGTTCACTGACTCAAAGAGTAAGATGAAGTTGAATGCATTTTACCTTTTACTGTTTACTTCCTAACTGCTTTGTTTTGCCTAGGAGCAGGTTCTTCTTTTGAAGAATAAAGTTAGGTAACCAGTTGTTGCTGAGTATACATGCTGCTCATCTATCCTGTCTCTGTTCTCAGCACTTCAGTTGTAAATTGTGGGGTTTGCATTAGGGAAATGGAGTTCATTTAAATAGCAAAGATAGCAAATTAATTTGGAGTGGATGTGTGTGTTTGAGAGACCCCAAAGAGGTTGGAGAAGTAGCCATGGCAATCTAAGGATGCAAAAGGACTTGTATGTGCTAGAGACAGCCCAGTTTGTATGGTTGCTTGGGGTTTTTACTCAACACCTGCACTGCATCAGATTGTCCTATTTAAAAAATGTGGGTTCAGCTCCTTTCTCTGTATCTGGAGCACCATGGAAGTGGTTTGCTTCTACAAGTGGATAGTTATGTGTGTTGGAAAAGCAGTTTAGAAACCTCTTCTGGTACCTTCTGGTATGAAGATACTTTAAAATTTGACTAGTTCTTACATTTGCATGTCTGAATTACTGCCTTAAGTTTTCAAAAAGGAGGGAAAGAAAAATGAGGAGACCCATTTCTGAGGTCTATGGTCTAAATGAGGGGAATATTTGAACGCAGCTCAATAACATGAGCCTTAAGTTTGTAGCCAACAGCTTCTTCCGTCAGTTCAGAATAGGAAAATATGGAACCATTATTCTCTGTGTTGTCTGTGCAGTTCAGATATAGCTGAAAAGAAGTTGTTCCCTTCACCCTTGAGTCCAGAAAGGGCTCTGTATAACATCGAATTTGTGTGTGTGTATTCTGGCAAATTTATGAGTGAATCTCCTAAAGCTGGCTACTGCTGCTCTGCTGTGTAAATGCAGTAGTCCATTTTATAAAGGAATGATGTGTGCCTACATACTTGAGAACAGAATTGACCTCACAAATGGCACTGAGCCCTGATTCTGGTCATTTGTGCTCCCTTCCCCTGCTTATCTTCTCCTTTCCAGGACTTCTTTCAGTGGTGCTTTTGGGTTCCCCTGTTCTGCAACTACTTGATCACCTAATTTTTGCAGGCTTATACACAATTTAGTTCTGTGTGTTTCTGGGTAAGCACTGAGGCAATTTTTGTCCTAGCCTTTGTTCCTGAGAGGTGTTTGGGGGAGGATTGTTGAAAAAGAAGAGGATTGTTTTTACTGATATTCACTAGAACCCATAATAATTTCTAGGCTTTTATTTGGGACCAAATGTGAGCACATCTTGTATTTCTTTTTTTGGCTAGCAGGGCAAAGTGTGTGTTTGGAAAAGGCTTCAGGTTGCACAGAGGAAGCTGCTTGGACCACTGGCTTCAGCAGATGGAACTTCTTACCAGATACTCACCCCTGCTCTGTGATCCTCCTTAAAAGGTTTTTGCACATTAATGGCCAGCATTTCCATAGCAGTTTTTTAAATCTCTTGTGTAAAGTTGAGAAATAACGCAGCAGATATGATAAGCTGCATTGCCTTCCTCCACCCTTCTGCAGTAATGTTGATTGTAAAACCAAAAAGCTCTTCATTGATAAAACCTTTCCCGAACAGGGGCCAGTTGTCCATTTCCTGAGCCATGCATAGCTCTGTTGAGAATATTTTTCTCAGGAACACTCCTTCCTTTTTTTTTCTGTTCTATTTTCCATATGCTGTCCCTGGACTAATTCCAGGGAAGGAAAGAGGCCACCAAAACGAACAAACCAAACCCACCAAACCTCACCCCACCTCCGGTACTGCTGTAGCATCTGTTCTCAGACCCAGATGTAAGTACCTCTATAGGGGGTGATTATTGTACTGTTTCCATACACCAATACGTCAAAGATCCAGTCTCCTCCTCTTGTAAACTGTCTTAGACCTCCAGTAGCTTTAAGGTCATCTTGCTTGATTAAGGACAGCAGAATTTGATCTTGGCTTGTGCTTGTGCATCTTTAACTTTTTAATCTGGAAACACATTTTAGTCATTTTAGAGTGTAGTCTTGCAGACAAATACTTTCTTACTTCCACCTTACAAGGTTTATTTGAACTAAATTCTATTACACCAAATAAAGATAAACAGCACTTCTGCATAATACTCTCACCTTGCATTCCAAAACACTTCGCAAACCTCAAATTCTCAAGTTTTTATTTCTTAGAATCACCAAAGGCCAGGAGAAAGTGGAGCATGGTTTGAAATCTTTCTATAATTATATGCAAAGCTGGCATCCGTGCTGCTCCACTGTCAGCAGGATAGTCAGCCTGGAGTCTGAGAAAGAGAAGTGCTGGAGAGATAAGTCATGTTTAGGGGAATGGGAGGACTCTGAGAAACAGGATATGACACAGAGGCCATGGGAAAAAGTAAAACGTCCTCCTTTGCCACAAACCCAGATGCCTGCAGTAAAGCCGGGCTTTCAGAATGCAGCATCAGAGACCTTGGGGTGGGGGGGGGTCCACATGGGCATAGGAACAGCTATAAAGGGCAGCTGGTATTGGGGGGCCTTATATAAGCATACTCACGTGTATGGGTGACGCTGAGTATATCATGAATCTGAAGACAAATCATTATTATTAATGTTTGGCAAAAGCAGCTGCTCGTAGAAGCCAGGACGGTCACAAAAAATGAGTAATTTAAGCTGAGAGAAGATTTGGGCCTGGAACAAAACACTGGGGATCTAAGGAGGAGCCCTTAGTGTTGCTAATAAATATCCACTTAGGCAGATTTGTCACTCATGTTTCTGAAAGTTTTGTGGCTGGATGAAAAGAATGTGCTTTTATTTCTTGAGCAGCTGTTCTTTTAAATGGGTGCAGCTGTACCACAGTGTCCATTGACACCAATTGCTTTCTGATTTAGGGTATTGGTTGAAGTCAACCAAGTAGAAAGATTTTTTTTTTGTGTGTCTTTGTTAAACTGAGGAAAATCTTGTGAAATAGCTCGAGTTTGTCAGACTGGAGCAGGCACAACTGCAGAACTGCAGCGTTTCTGTGACGTTACTGTGAAAGCTTTTGAGGGACATGGAAGTCGATTATCATTTGCTGTCAGCTGAAGCACAGCTCTGCTGGAGCTGCCTCTGTTTGCTCCAGAGAGGGCATGACCTGCCACATGCAACGTGGAAGTCATCTGAAAGATTTCCTATGGCAAGAACAACATTGCAGTTATGTAATGAAGTTTTATTGTTAGAAGTATGTGAAAACAGGAGCTGTGAACTTGCAGGCAATTCGGAGCTGAAATTTTTCCATATTCTCACTCCAAAAGGTTTTTTTGGAAAGTTTAATGGAATGCTGTTTGGCACTTTTTTGATGAGAGTGAGTGTTCATGTCTGAAGGAAACTTTTTTTTTAACTATCCCATTCTAACAGTGAATTTCCTAAATTCAAAGCATTAGTAGAGTAAGAGTTTTAATCTTGGCTCTGCTGATTTGCTCAGTAGGCCTGGAGAAAGCCTTCTGTTTTTCTGTTGTGGACATAAACTATTAAATGTCTACAAAAAGATTTTGTGGTAAGGTATTTCAATCTTTTATAGGTAATACTGGAGTTTTAGACCATCATCTTAAAGGCCTTTTTGCAAAAGTAAAAATCAGGAAGACATTGCTGCTACTCATCTTATGTCAAAACTGAGGTGAAATATCAGGAGGTGGAGTTTGTTGAGGGAGGTTACTTTCTTAATGTAAATGAATACAATTTCTTCAAGATAAGCAACTCCTATGATTATGGATGCCAATTATTTTGTGTACTGTTTTTAAATATCTAATTTTTTGAGTAAATAATAGAGATAATGGCATTGCAAATAAAGCCATATCATTGCACTGTTTTCCTTGAATGAAGATACCTAATTAATTTCCCTTTCCTCATCCAGAAAGAAAACAAAAGTCTGGTTTTTAACCTGTTAAACAGTTTTAGTTGTCTTGGAGAGAATGGTAAAAATCTTAAATTTCTATCAGTTTCATAAATCCAGGTGGCCAGTTAGAGCAGAGAAATCCACGTTGTGTTTGGAGTTTGGAGACAGTGGAGGAGGAGTACTGGGAGTGCACTGCTAATCAGACAGCAGAGAGTTTATTGTAGCCCTGAGAGAGCCTTCTGAGATGTCACTGGGATTTTTTATTTTGTTCTCTTTTTTTTTTGGTGGCTTATGTCTTTGTTTTTTGGTTTGTTGGTTGGTTGGGGTTTTTTCGGGGGGGAGGCAGTGTTGATGTTTCTTTTTGTGGCTTTTTAGGTAATATTATGTATTTGAAATTGCCTTTTTTTACTCCCTTAGACTGTGCTTTTGGGAAGTTGTGGGGGATTTTTGCTTGGCTTTGTCTGGTTTTGTTTACACTTTTTCACTTTAATTCTTATTTGAAGTAGCACGTATGCAATTTCTTGTACTGTACTAGGCCTTGAAAAGCTGCTTACTGAAAGATTAATATAGATACACTGATTAAAAATTCAGTGTAAACCACTGAAGCCAATTGGAGTTACTTTTATGTGTTACAGGGCATAGTCTGCCCTACTGCGGTTCAGTGGGTACAAAACACAGCAATCCTTTTTGGATCAGTCTCTTTTTCCCTCAGCAGTTAATGCTTAACTTATCTAAAATTCCCAGGAATTACTTGTGAGCTGATTTGAATTCTACTAATGGTTATAAAAGCTGGGAATTTTTGAGGTCTGCTTGCTTTTTGATTGCATTTATAATAAGGTGAGAACTTTCCCTTACACAAATAGCTCTTCTCCCTTTTCCCTGAAGAGAAGCCCCACTGAAGACGGGTGAAAGTCTTTGGAAATTCAAAATGGCAATGGTTTTTTAATGATTTCACAAAACATTTGATATTTTTGTGACCAACAAGTGACACTGTTTTGGGGTCCCTCATACTTCAAAGGGTACAACACCTGGAAGACAGAGGCTTTAAATTAATTTGACATGCCTGATTGATTATTGTAGGTAAAGTCTAATTATGTGATACTTACCAGGCATCTGGTAAAAAAAAAAATAAAAATCTCATTTTTACTCTGGCCATGACTAATGGGGTCTTAGGTCCCACCATAGGCAAGAGCTTCTGGCTCTCAAACCAACATTTAGATAATTTCTTTCTGCTGTCCTGTGGTGGCCTCCTTCAACTGCCTTACCTATTCCCTTACACCTTTTTATTCTTTCCCTTATTACAAGGCAGTTATGACATTTACTACTTAGTTTAGTCCTGTATTCTTCTGGATATTTATCCTTCTGTTGCAATCTCACCCAAAACTTTATATAACTGTTCCAAGTGCCTATAGATGCTCTTTAGCAGTGACTCTATCTGAAGCCCATATCCTGTGTGAGCAATCAGACATTTTTAAATTTTTTTTTCCCCCTTGCTGTGCGTTGATCAGCTGGGCCAGTAAATATTTGGGATCCACTGGCATTACTAGTGTATTATAGCAGCCCCATTCAGCTGGACAACAGCTTTTCCACGGTAGCATCACGTGTTTGGTTAAACAGGTAAAGCGTGCATAAACGCAGAAAGAAAATAGAGTTCACTGTGCATCAGGGCCTGGCAGTCAGCTCTTAGATGAGTTTCTGCTGTTCTGTTTCTTTTGGGAATGGATGCCACTTGGTTGCTTGTATTCAAGGAACCTGTTCCAGTGCAGTCTGTTTTGCAGAGTACAGGAAGGCGCGTCTTTCGTTGTTGCACGAGGAAAGCGCCAAGGTTTTCGGGTAGGGTGCCTTAAACATCCTTGTGTTCTAGTCTTCAGCCAGGAAAAAGCAGTAAATGTCAAATATATTAGATAGTAAAAAAATAAAATTGCTAAGAAAAGAAAACTACTTGTAATTAAAGTCCATAAACCGGTAATGATTCTAATGATCACAAATGTTTTAATTCGCTGCTCTGACTATAAATCATTTCAGCCACAGCTTGAATTCTTGGAAACTACCTGAATTGTGGCCTAGCGAATATTTTTGACTCAGGGAGAGTATTTTCAGCCTGTTTCTCCTGGGAATATAGAATATTCCCTACTTTTTAGTTGCTGGAACACTGAGTAGACCTGTATCGTAAACAACATATGCTGCTATCATTAGTGGTATTTTAGGCAGAAGGCTGTATTGGAAGCTTTTCACTTCTGAGAGGGGACAAGAGTGGGAGCCTGGAGGAAACACTGCTGGGCCAGTTGTATGTGGGTTTAAAAATAAAACAATGCCAGCGGCACCACCCCCCACCCCAGCCTCTTCCCTATCACCATGTATCTGTTTATTTCTAATGGCTCTTTTAAATGAGAGCTTCATAAACTGAACTATCCAAAACAAAGGCCATGGAGTTTACTTTGGCCATCTCAAGTAAATTTTCCTAATCTAAACATCAGCAGTGCCTTTCATAAATCAGTCCAGTGACGTCATCTTTTCAATTAGCGAAGCTGGTGTTTGTGTTCTGGCCTCAAAAGCTTTTTTGACCAGTTAATGTTTTCAGGTTTTGTAGTAGTCCAGACTTACCACCAGTTCTCAGTAACGTGCTTGAAGTGGGAACACATTTATCAATAATTGCCCCTTTTTAAGTGCAGATAGCAGACAGTGATTAATTGCTAACCTTTTCTGTTGTCTACCAGAAATAACAAGCAATGTCTGTGGACTTTAAAATTGTTCATAACACATCTCACACGTCTTACTGGGGGACACAGGCATCTGCAAATGAGTAGGTGTTAGGAAGAGTGGGGGAATAAGAAAAATTATTGGGTGGGTTGTACTTCCAGGAAAGGTAAAATGAGGTAGTGCTAAGAGCTGGGAGTGAATCATCTGTCCACCCAAGTGTGCTAGTTTGTTTTATTTCCCAGTTAGTACTTGAAACTTGACTTAAAAGGTTATTTCAAAGAGATTCAACTTCAGTCTTCCTTTCCTGCAGGTTAGAGGGATCAAGCCCATGCTGCCAGGGAGGCTGGGGGAACATCTCAGTTGCAGCATATCTTTTTCTGTAGATGAAAATGCTTCCACTGCATGAAAGAGGTTTATTCTGATAAGGTTTTTAGCAAAATCCACCAACTGCCAAGAAACAGTCAAACAAAGCAACAGTATTCTTCCTCTTAATCACACCTTCCTCTCCCTATGTGGAAATAACAATGAGGGTGACATGAGTTGAAAAAAGCCAGAAAATGTAGAGCCAAGGCTTAGCTCCTATCCTTAGCTCACCCTAGCAACACATTCACGCATTGCAACACAGATGCTATGTAAGGTCACCTTCTACCATAGTGTCAGCTGTGATTGAATTCCCTGAAAGAGAAACCAAAAATTATCTTAAGCACACAAACTATTCCATATGTGTGTGTACAATGTATGGTTTTGTTTATGTTAATGACGAGACTTGGTTTATGTCCTTGGCTTGAAATGTGCAAGTGCTTGTAAGCTGGCTCTATGAATCTCTTTCAGTGCCCTTTGAAACAACCTGAGCTTGGGTTCCCATGATACTATTTCTGTTCTTCAACTTTCTACACACAGCAGCCTTTCACCAGACCTCCTGCTGCTTGTCATTACTATGGCTTAGCTTGTTGATAGCAGGAATGGGAGCTTTGTGAGCTAGACAGTCCTTTTTCTATTCCTTTTTCCCCATCATTTCTGAGGCAAGTTAGGAGCCCTGATATCAGCAGTGCTGTTGGGCTGCAGCAGAAGCTGAAGGTGCAGCATCAGTAGACACTGAAGCCTGTGTGTAATTTTAAGGGAGGTAATATTCTAAGAGAGCTGGAACAAGTTCTGGAAACGCAGGAAAATGCCATCACCTTTTCTGGTGAGATACTTACAGGTCTCAGCCTGTTTCAGTGGTATGCTTTTTGCTTCCTGCTTGGCCATGAATGTGTGGCCCTCATCATAAAGATTTAGCTGTGAATTGGCCACAGACTTGCTTGAGAATATGGAGACTTTCCCTTGATGTCTGTAGGAAATGTTTTAAGTCCTAGGGCTCATGCTTACCAAATTGCTGAGCTGATAATCATCCCCTATAGTTTGTCTTCAAGCAAGTGAGCAGAGAGTGGGAGTGAGCATCACATCCATTACTGAAACTCATGAGTAGAGTGTGGGTGCTTTTCCTTCAGTGTAAATTTCCTGTAATCTTGGGAAAGAAGGAAGAATGCATTAGAGCTGGAGATGTCTCTTGGTCTTGTTGAGACACTTGTGCAGCATCTCTCTGCACTAAGCTTTTTGCCTTGACTCATTGATAGGGTTGTGCTTTAAGTCACAATTTAGCCCTGACCAGATGGGTGTAATGGTCATTATTCTACGGGTTGAGGGTTTTTTCTTCATTATTTTTGCAGTTGACTGGGTGAGTTCCTTCTTGGGGGGTGTGAGAGGATATTTTTCTAATATCCAGTCTAAACCTTCCTTGGTGCAACTTGAACCATTACTTCTCTTATCCTTTGTTACCTCGGAGAAGAGGCCAATCTCCACCTCACTACAACTTTGTTTCAGGTAGTTGTAGAGAGTGACAGGATTCCCCCTAAGCCTCCTTTTCTCCAGGCTAAACAACCATATCTCCCATAGCTGTTCCTCAAAAGACTTGTTCTCCAGACCCTTCACCAGCTCTGTTGCCCTTCTCTGGACACACTCCCAACACCTCAATGTCCTTCTTGTAGTGAGGGACCCAAAACTGAACACGCTATTAGAGGTGTGGCAGTGATGATCTCAGTCAAGGGATACTGTTGTGGAAATAGTAATTTGGTGGTTTTGGCCCTTGAGGAGAATCTTCATTCCTCATATAACTTGTTCAAGATTACTAGGCTGCAGAGATGCTAAAGTCATCTTGAGAGCAGGCCAGGGGTGGAGTGCTTGCTGATAACCTAATGGTAGCAAATCCTTGTCCAAACCTTGGTGAGCATTCAGGAATCTGCAGAGAAACAGAAGAATGAATGATTTCTGGAGTGCGTTAAGTTCAGTGAGCAGAGCCTGTGTATTTTTCTGTGAGGCTGCAAGACCGGATTCGTGCATTATCTGGTAACTGTAGCAGATAGCTGGGTTATCAGCCGCGCTGTTACGGATTCTGTCTGACCATGCCCTTATCTCCCGAGTGCTACCGGTTGCAGGGCAAGTGCCTTTTTTCATGCTTTGTGCAGCAGCTTCTCGCATGTCTGAAGGGAAAGCTGTCTCCTTTCACTGCGGTCACTTGAGCATGCCAAGGTCAGCACGTGGGAGGAGCAGAATGTGAGTGTTGAGGTTTGCTCTGTGCAGATAGAAAGAGGCAGCAAAGGGGAAGCTGTGTCTCTACAGGCCGGCATTAAAAACATTCCAAGAGGATTTTTTTTTCTCAAGTTAAAGCAAATAATTACAAAGAACACAAAAAGCAACTTCAGCTTGAGAAGCTGATTTAATGGAATTTGGGGTTTGCTGTGTGAGTCTGGGATGAAAGTGGATAAATTGATCCACATGCAGGTGAGGCAAGGTAGCCTGGAATGACTGCATTCCAGCAAAACAGAACAAGGATGGCTTTTCAGCATGGAAGTGCAAAACTAGTGGCAAATTTGTGAGTGGTATTATTTCCTTCAGGCTGTTTTTTTTGAGAGGAAAGGATTGACATGGCCAGCACTGATTTCCCAGCCCTACTGTGAATTCTGTAATGGTCAGTACATCTGCTTGTCCCATGTTCTGCTGGGACTACTTGTGTTACAAACTCTAACTGGAGTTATAAACCCTAAATGGAATAACCTGTGCTACCTCTAGCTATTGTGTGTAGGAGGTGAAACCGTGCAGGAAGGGGCTTTCCTGCAGTCTGAGACTGAGCGTAAAGCCAGAACGCACAAGAACACAGCACAGAAAGATGCTGTGATGTGTAAAAAGTGAAGGCAGGAACAGTCTGGATGATTTTTATGTATATGAGAATCTGCATCTGTCCTGGAAAAAAGTGAAGGAGTTGACTTAGGTAGAGGAAGTTGTAAGAGGTAGTGAATATATTTTGGTAACTGAGCAACAACCACAGACTGAGAAAGCTGAGTGAAGTGAAACGAAAGAGTGTATGGCTAATTCCTGGGTAAAAGTTGATAGCAGAGGCTGTATCTTCGGGGGACAAATCTCCTTTTTCATCAGTCTGATTTATACACTTAATTAGATATGGATGTTTTTTCAAGAAAGGAATCTGAGCTAATCTTATCATTCTGGTTTTTGATAAAACTGATTTCTGAGTGGTGCTCTGGGGTGAATTTTATCTAAATAACCTATGGACTTTTTAAAAGATCCTTTCAAGAGGCTGAAAGACATCTAAATCTTATTTTCAATTGCATGCATAGCAATTGGCCTTGGGCTATACATAATAGGTTCAACAGTTTCTAGGGACTATAATTTTGATGAATGGAAATAGTTGCTTATTCTTAGGCTCAAGAATGCAAATTTTTAACAGTTACAGAATAAACTGCATTTCCGAGGCTTCCATGGTACAGAATCATAGAATATCCTGAGCTGAAAGGGACTCACAAGGTTCATTGGCTTCACCTCCTGGCCCTGCACAGGATGGCCCCAAAAATCAGATCATGTGTCTGAGAGTGTTGTCCAAACTCTTCTTGAACTCTTGGTGCTGTGACGTCTGCCCTGGAGAGCCTATTCGAGTGCACAGCCACCCTCCAGGTGAAGGGGCTGTGTTCTCCCTTTGCCACAGCAGTGTCAGACCTGTGGGCAGCAGCACCGTGTGAATTTGTGTGGAAGAGTAGCCAGTAGGTCCAGTGGGGTTTGGTGTAGGTGTTGCTTTTTAGGCAGTCTCTGCCCAGTGATAAATACAGCAGCTAGACCGGCTTCCAGTAGCAAAGTGTCTTTATTTGATTTTAACATCGGGGGGGCAAAGTCTGAAAGCAGACGATTTTATTTAGATATATATCCTACTTGAAGCTCATTCTTACATAAGCTTATGCAAGTACTTTCCCCAGCAGAAGTGAGAGTTCATGTGTGTAGGAGATGAAAGACAAGAATTTCCTCTTCCCTCTGAATTTTTTAGCCTTGTACTTACTCAGGAGTCCTTTTAAGTTGCAGTTTCCCTGATGTGTGCTATCCAAAGCCATTTTGCACATACCTGGAGGTTTTAAAGCACTTTCTAGAAGTACCCTGCTTCCTCAGTGCCTTGTGACAGGCAACTGGGAAATACTGGGTTTTTTTCATTGGCATTGGAGTTGGCAGTGCTACTAGCAGGGCATTTGGGGAGCCCCCGGAGCTCAGGGGATGCTCCCCGCTCTGCTCTTGGAAAGGATGGATTCTAGTGGTTGTGCCTTTTTGGACCCAATATTTCTCAAGTGGATTTCCTTTGGCACATGGAACTGTCTTTGTAAATCAGAGGAAGGAGAAACTAGGTCTGAACAGGTGCAAGGGAGAAGTGTGAAAAAGAAGTTGGAAAAGAAATGTAAATATTTCCGTGTTAAAGCTCAGGAAATATGACATGCTGCGCATTTCTGTTGAGAAGACAGTAAGTTTTCCATTGAACTTGAAGGTGAAATGCAGCAATATTGCCTTGGCCATGCTTTCATCACATAGGCACAGAAGTGAAAGGAGAGGTGTTTAAGGCTTTTAGGAACACAAAATCAATTTGAAACTCATTTTGCATCTTGTGGACATTGCCTGCGTGAGTATGAAGGTTGTTACGTCTTCAGGCTGAATTTTGAAATTATTTTAATCTTTATATTAAATTTGGTAAGATCTGTTATCCTGGGACTGTGAACTGAAATAAGACAGATTTTCTGTGGAATCAGGAAATTTGCAGTTGATATATTTCCTCTCCACAATCCTCTAGGTAATGCCCTCCCATTTCTACTTCTTAAACTAATATGAAGTAAGATAGTCTGCCTCTCCTTTCCTCTCCCCCCAGGCTCTCGTTGTTCCGGGAGACAGGCTTTAACACTGTAAGACCAGGGAGGGGCCATACACTGGTCACCAAAGAAAATCTTTATTTCTTGAAAGCAGCAGACTAATGAATTTCAAGTGCAGTCAGTCCAGTGTGTTGGGTATTTATTATGTTAGCTGGCTATCAAGTTTTGAGGATAAAGATTAAAGATTCTTTATCTCATCGCTCCCATGAGGAAAAAAGGCCTCTATTTTTAAAAGATGCTAATGTAGAATTACCATTTTCTTGTCTGAAACTTTAAGAGCTTAATTTAGTTTCATACTTTTTTTTTCTTTTTTTCTTTTTTTTT